>OZ010645.1:60385537-60985537 GCA_963932195.1 Empis livida
CACATAAAAGTTAAATTTCATTTATCTTCATTACGAAAATAAATCGTTATAAGAAAAAAAATTATAGTGAAGTGCACTAATATGCTTCAACGTAGTCCTATTTCTTTAGCAACTTAAAAGTTTTTCCAGCTCAAAATTATTTATTGAAATACTCCGTATGGTAAATTAATAATTTCCAGATGGTTATTTCAGTTTTAATTTTTTTATTTCTACTTAATTTATAAATTAACTTTTTCTTTAATTTCTAAATTCAAATTCATAGTAGGGAACTGTAATATTTAATATATTGAATATGAGAAAACAATTTTTTATTTAATAAATTCTACAGATTTATAAATTGTTCAATATAAATTATATAAAAATATCCTTATAATTGCTAATTGCAATCATCAATTTTATAATAATTTAAAATTTTTAGCTGGTAAATTTAAATCAATCTTTGTTTTATTTTGCTTTGCAATGTAGATTTTAATGCAATCACTTTTTTTCATTATAGTGCAAAAATCTTAAATTGATCAAAAAGTGTTAAAAAAAATATAAATACATATATATATATATAAACTCTTAAACTTCCTATATTTTCTTCAATAATTTTTTTTTATTCAGGAATATTCCGAAAACAAATAAATCTAAACTCAGGTAAGATTTGTTTGTTAACTCAACAACTACATTTAATAATAACAAATTACAAATTTTAATATTGAAAGAATTTGAAATTTTCAAAATTTCGCACTTTTAAATAAAAAATGATTTTTTTCATTCATCATATTAAAGAAAACTCCATTTATATACTTAAAAATATTTCTAAATTCTCTAATTAAACACAAAAAAGAAATATGTATATTAAAATAATCTCCGGCACATAGAAAATTAATTTATTATTTTTAAAAATTTACTTTGAAAATTTATTAGAATTTTAATTTTTTGTATAATAATTTTTTGCTAAAATATTATTTTAAATTCTTTTCATCTTTTTTTTACTGATTTCGTATTACAAATTATTTTTATTAGTTAAGCACTTTGTAGAGTTTTTTTTCTATTTTGATTTATTTATTAAAATTAATTTAATTCATTTAAAATTTCCCAATAACAAATCAAATTCAATCAAACAAATCTCATTCATCATAAAAACCAAAAACAAACAAAAAACAACCTCTTCGTTTTAGTTCCGGATCAGTGCGTTCAATTACTGGTATAACCAAACCTACAGCGTAAGTGAAAAATAAAAATATCTTTTTCAAAACCATTTAAAAAATCAATAATCTCTAATTAAAAATCATTTCCTAATTTAAAATTTGTTTTTAATATATTTTTTTTTTACCTTTCTCTATATATTCAAAATTATTTTTATTCTCAATATTTGTTTGTTCGTTTTTTATTAAAATAAATATTTGTGATATTCTTTTTTAGTTTTTTAATATTAAAAAAAAAATATTAAGAAAACCTTTAAAAACTAATTTTAATTTAAATGTAATTATAATTAACAAAATTTCTTTTATTAATTATATCAAAAAAAAAAATTATTCATTTTTACACGCTGCTGTACTATTTAATTTAAAAAAACATAAATATGGATCAAATTTATAAATTAACATGCTTTTCTCCTACTTTTATAATAATAATCATAAATACATAAAATCATTGTGTTATGTGTGTGTTTTAACAAATTAAAATGGGTTTAGTGTTAGAAGAAAATCTCCGATTAAAACACTTCAAATGAAAAAACCAAATAATTTACCATCTTCAACATCAAGGTTTGCAAAATATTGAAAAAAAATTATGAAAGGAAAAATTGTTATTGAAAAATTATACATAAATAAAAAAATTTAATTATTTTAGCTAAAACATACATTTGTTTACAATTTTGAAATAAAGTTTTTTAAAGATTTTTTTTAAACATAGATACATACTACAAATTTTTCATAAATTTATGATTTGTACTACTAAACTTGTAATTTGAAAACCAACTGACCCATGATTATATATTTTCAATTTAATCTGTCATTTTAAGTTACTTCACTTTTAAGAAAAACTTAATAATATAAATTGAAGTTGGTTACGGAATGTTATTATACAATTACACAATTAATAAATGAGACACTAAACTAAAGAATAGAACGTTCTGTAATTATTCTTGATTATGATATTCATAATTTTATTCTTTCACAGCTGTTAAAATATTTTATTATTTTATTTCCTTTTAAATAATTGTATATCAATCTAAAAATTTTATAACTATATTTTTGTTTTGTAGTTGTGTAAATTGTTAAATTAGTTAATTTTTTTAATTAATATATATATTTATCAATATTGATTTATATATAAAAAAATAATACCAATAAAGAAAAATGCCATGTGGTTTAATTTTGATTTATCGTTGCATTTATTCATTTTCTCTACAAAAATTTTTTAAATTACTATCTAATGTGTAAGTTCATAATAAATTACTAGAAACCGAAATTTTCTTAATAAATCAAATTAAATTGTACCATAAAAAAAATATTAGATTTAACAGACAAATTCTAGCGAATAAAATATTTTTCAAGTGATTTTTCCTTTCATAAACAAAATGAAAATTAATTAAAGAAAATATTAAAAGCGCACTTTTATAATTCATTTACAAATCATTTTAATTCTAACAAATTCTATGTTGATTTTGTTGCTATTAAAATGGTTAATAATCCGAAAATTGCACTATTCAAAGACAAAACTGTATAGAGCTTTTCAAAATTAACAAAATATAAAATCAATTTCATAAAATTTTTATTTAGAAGCTTTATACTTTTTTAATTTAAAATAATATTTACATTGGTGCAATGGATTAAATTAAAATTGAATTTATTATTGCAAAAACAAAATCAGTTCAAGATTATCGCTATCAAGTAGCAGGCAAAGTCTTTTGGGTTCACGTAGTCAACTTGCTTCACCAGCAACAGATCGTCCACTATCGACTTCACAATCTGCAGCTACTGGTTCGACAAATGAGAAAAAAAGTTTAACTCCACCGGATTCAACTGCAGCTTCAAAGCGCGCTTCCTTTGTAGAAGTAACTATTCGTGTCGTATTTTGTTATAATTTATAGTTTTACATTTCGATTTTTTCTTAGACTGGTTTTCTTGAAACCTTAAAGCCTCAGTTCACTCCTGGACAAGCTTTAACATCACCATCACCAGCACCACCATCTGTTGAAGATAAATTACATACATTACAACAGCAACAAGAATGTGAAGATTTAAAAAATCAAGTAAGAGATTTAACTGAAAAATTAGAAACATTAAAAATACGCCGTACTGAGGATAAGGAACGTTTACGTGAATTCGATAAAATGAAAACACAATTTGATCAGTTACAAGAATTTAAATCAAAAATTATTGAAGCCCAATCGTCGTTACAGCGTGAACTTCAACGAGCTAGACAAGAAACAAAAGATGCAATTGAAGCTAGAGATCAGCATCAAGAAGAAATGGCAGAATTATCAGAAAATGTTGAAATGATAACATTAGATAAAGAAATGGCAGAAGAGAAGGCTGACACTTTGCAATTAGAATTAGAAAGTTCTAAAGAACGTATTGAAGAATTGACGCTGGATATTGAAATTTTAAGAACTGAAATGCAAAATAAAACTGGTGGTGGTGGCGGTGATCAGATTATTAATAGTGGAGTTGGTGGTGGTGTTTCGACATATGAATTTAAACAACTCGAACAACAAAATATTCGTTTAAGAGAAACTCTTGTACGATTGAGAGATTTAACAGCACATGATAAACATGAAATACAAAAAAGTACAAAAGAATTAGAAATGAAGAAATCAGAAGTTGCTGAACTACAAAGAACTAAAGAAAAATTATCATCAAAAGTAATAAAAAAATATGTAATATAACAAATTAATTGTTTTTCTTCCTCTTTGTAGATTGATGAACTTGAAGCACAAGTAGTTGATTTGCAGGAACAAGTCGATGCTGCATTGGGCGCGGAAGAAATGGTTGAACAATTAGCTGAAAAGAAAATGGAACTTGAGGATAAAATGAAATTGTTGGAAGAAGAAGTCGCTGAGCTAGAAGCACTTGAAGAAGTGCATGAACAATTAATTGAAAGTAATCATGATTTAGAAATGGATTTACGTGAAGAGCTTGATATGGCATTAGCTGCAAAACGAGACATAATTCGAGAAAAAGATGCTGCATTTGAAACAGTTTTAGATCGTGATCAAACTATTTTAAAATTCCGTGAGCTTGTACAGAAATTGAATGATCAAATGACAGAGATGCGCGAAAATGTCGTTCAAAAAGATACAAAACAAAATATTTCAGTACGTGATACAACAATTGCTGATACTATTGATTTTAAACAAATGTTTGCCGAATCAAAAGCATTTACACGTGCAATTGATTTACAATTACGACAAATTGATTTAACACAAGCAAATGAACATGTACGAATGTTGTCCGCATATATGCCTGATACATTTATGAATCGTGGCGGTGATCATGATGCTATATTAGTCATTTTATTAATTTCACGAATTGTTTTTAAGTCTGGTATAATTGTTAGTCAGGCTAGAGATCGTTTTCCGGCTGTAGCTAGTTTAGAAAAGAGTTCCATTGTTCAAGGCCATTCAGTACAACAATTTGCATTTAAATCACGTTTACTTTACCACGTCCACAATTTACAAAGCGTTATGCATCAATTTTTATATGGCTTAAATACATGTAAACCAGATACATTATTAAAAGCTGGTGGTGCATTGCCTGAATTGATTGCACAAGAGAAAATTATTGATGCAGTTGTAGAATTATTAAAAGCAAATCAATTGGATGAAAATTCACAAACTGATAGTACGTATAAATATTATTCAGCATATATTTTATTTAATTACATTTTCTTTTTCACAATTTTTAGATCTGGAAAAATGTGTAGCATTCTTTAATGCAATGAATTCCGTGCTTTTGAGCGAAGAGAATTTAATGAATGAAACACAAATGATTAAAGATTGCATTGCATCAATTGGCGGAGCTTGTGATTCAATAAATACAGATGCTGGTGTTGTACAGACAATGATTGCTGGTGGTGATGAGACGAGTGAATCTGGCCTATTAATGCAATATGTTATACAAAATATGGAAAACGTAAAACAACAATTAAAAATGATTAAAAGACGATTACCTCAGGTACTTTAGTTGAAAATAAAAGAAAAAAAACCTATTTTTTAAACCTATTTTTAAATATCTATTATCTATCATAATTTAGGATCCACATGTAATACGTTGTGGTCTTTCGATGAAAACAATACAAAACTTAAGAAGTCTTAGTGAACAATTGGGTAAAGTAATGCAAGTTCTTCACTTAACCGCCAAACAAGTTTTACAAAATGCTACAATTGAAAATGAAACTGATGCTTCCATAAGTCAAACAAAATTATGGGAGTTATTATCGGCATGCTGTGAACGTGTTTATGAACAAGATGATCGAGGACCATCCCAAAATCTTAAAAGTGTTCTTACTTCTAGTAATTTAGATCTAACACAATTAGCACAATATTTACTTGATAATGAATATGAAATAATGTCAATAGCAAATGCTAAAGAAGATAAACCAACAGCACCAATTGTTTTACGGGCCCAGTTTATTAAGAAACAACTAGAAGAAACAAAAACATTAACAGCAACCTTAGAAAATCGTGAAGCTGAAATAAAACAATTAAAATTAGCAGCAAAAATGAAACAAAATGAACTTTCTGAAATGCAAATTCGTAAAGATTTGGCAGAAAAGAAATTATCTGTATTACAGCATGATCATGAAACAAATACTGAAAAACTTTCTCGTCAATATGAAGAAACCTTAGCATTATTAAAGAAAAAAGAAAAAGATTACGAAGAAACTTTAGATCATTTACAAAATGATATTGATTCATTAGAGAATGAACGTGGTGCACTCAGAGATAAAGTAAAGAATTTAAGCTCAAAGAAGGGTACTGATTTGAAAAATTCAACAGCCTTCGGTAAGAATATAAATACCATGAACACCTAAAATTGTGTATTTTAATGTTTCTCTTTTTTAAATAGATATAACTGCAAATTCGCCATATATCGCACAAGAATTATCATTATTGAAAAAGGCATTCCTCGAGGAGCGCAATGAACGTTTAAAATTACAAGCAAATGAAATGAAAAAAAGTTTAAAAAAATTGGAACCAATTTATGTGCCTCAGCCAAAGGATAATAAAATTACAGAATTAGAAAATCAACTAGCCAAAGTTAAATATGTATGCAAAATTTATAATACTTTAAATTTATAATACTAAATTAAGTTAATGTTTAAAATTAAAATTTAATTTTAATATTTAGGATTGGGTAATGTCAATGATGAAATCTGCAGCATTCCCATCATCTAAAGTAGCAAATCCTAATGTACAAAAATTAGTACAGGATTATCAAATTACACAGAAATTAGCAAGGGAAGAAATTAAAGTAATTGCCGAAATTACTTAAAAATAAAAATTATTAGAATATTAATCTTTTCTTCCAATCAAATATTATTTTAGGAAAGAGCTAATCAATTGGCATCTGAAGTTTTAAATGAATATTTAGAACGTAAACCACACAGGGCGACACAAGGTGATTTTTCATTATTTCCTACTGTCGAGCTCTCACAAGCTTTAAAAAGGATGGCTTAAATTTGTAAATTAAAAAAGAGATTTTTTTTAATTTGCTATCAATTATTTAAGAAATAAATTTTAATTATATTTCTTTCTTTTTTTTACTAATATTACATATAAAAACAATTATTTATATTAGCTTCTCATTTTATATATATATATGTATTAAATTTATACTATTTTTTTTTATGCTTAAAAATGAAATCACTCATTATTTTTCTTAAAAAAAAATACAAAATAAAATATTTTCCTATCGTGATATTATAAAATAAAATTTAAAAAAAACTTTATACTATATAATTATTTAAAAATAAAAGACATGATACTGAGAATAATATTTAAAAAAAATTATCAACTATTTAAATTATATATGTATAAAAATATCAATAATAAAAATATTTCTAATTTGGTTCATTTTGTGCTAATTTTTCTTGTTCTTTTAAAACAACATTTGTTGTTAAATTATTTGTCATTGGTTTTAATTCTTCTGAATCTTTAACTGCAACATCAATTGTGCGCTCTAATTTATTATAAGGACTTGGTCCAATTAAACTTAAAATTACTGGTAATAAAACAACACCATGAAATAAACCAAAAACTATAACTAAAAAGAATATCTAAAATTAAAGAAAAAGTTAATAAAATAATCTTAAATTTAAAATGAAATAAAACCTTAAAGAATGCCTTAAAGGTATATGCTTCTGATTGTGATAACAATAAAAGTGATAATAAAGTTGAACCACCACCATACAAAACAGCAGCACCAATATGTAAAATTGTATCTAAGACTCTTTTATTCCGATCACCATCAGAACAAATTAAAAATGTATGTCCGATATGTGCTGCATAATCAACACATAAACCAACTGCCAACTGTAAACCAATACATGAAACTAAATCAATTGTCAATCCCCACATTTCCATAAATCCACCAACATTTACCTAATATTTAATATATATAAAATTAAATTATTTAAAATTCAAATTTATAATATTACCAAAGTTAAAAGTACACAGATGAATATTAAGAGGCAAACTTTAAAATTAATTATAACTACATATGTACAGAACATTACACAAATTAATGCTAATAGAACATTTCTGTACACTTCCCGATCAATGATCTAAAAAGAGAAACAATTAACAATAATATTTTTTAAATTATTTTTAATACTTCATCGGTGATCCAATTTGCATATGCTTTTGACCAAACTTCAGCAAAACCATCCCCACTTTGACTAAAATTTTTTGATTTAACTAATTCATCCAAATTTTTCATAGCTGGTAAATAATCATTACGGTGATGAAATTTTTTATATCGAAAATCAATCCAAGATGCCTGAATATTATTTTAAAAAAATATGCAAAACTAAAGTATGTATTCAATTTTCTTATAACATAAGTAATTAATTATTTCTTACTATTATTTCTGGAGCGGGATGACCACATTGTAACGGTGTTTTAAAATGAAAATTTGCTTGAAATTTACCACCATGTGGGCTGTGCAAAAATTTCGATAAATAAAATCGCCAATTAAAATCATTTACAATTGTTTTGTTGAGATCAGTGTAATAATATTTTTTCACGAAAATAAGAAATGGTTTCACCCAAGATTGAACTTGATTAAAACTAGCATTATTTTCAATTTCAGTAACTAAATCAGAAATACGTGATATACATTCTGTATAATTTAAATTTCCCATGAAAATTGAACCTGGGTGGCCTGAAAAAGGAAAAAAATCAATTTTAATATAATATACAAATAATTCAAATAAAATATAATATTTTTAACCAGTCTCCGGAAAATAACGTTTAGCTTCCCAGATATATTTATATAAATATGTACTTTGTGGTATAAACCATTCTGGGTCGAACTTTTGTTCAAGATTACGTAAATTTTGACCACTAAATGCTGTTAAGCCTATCACAGTTAATATAACCATGACCTACAAATAGAAATAGAAATTATACTTAAATTATAATTATTCAAATATCTTATATTTCGGTACCTTTCCAGGTTTAGTTAATATAATGCTACCATAAATTTTATTTAAAGATTTGTGCATTAAATTCAAATTACAGCATAATTTCTTATTTTTGTCATCAATATGTTTTATACATGGTAATAAAGAATTTCTTTTGGCTGCAATACGACACTCATCTAGTGTAAAAACTGCTATGTAAAATGTAATTGCATAAAAATATGTCATAAAAACACCAACAGCAGCATATAAACAAAATGATTGTAATGATGGTATAACCTGGAAATTTTACTGAAATCATTATTTTTTGTTCATTTCAAACAACATTTTGAAAATTTATAAATGTCTTATACTAACCGTTAATGAGCCAACAAGAAAAGCAATTACATCAGTTAATGAAGTAACAGTGATTGAAGCACCAGCATGTTTTAACATTAGACCAATCCGTTCTTCAATTGGCAAATTATCAAATTGAACTTTTCGCCAACATGCCATTAATACAAACATATCATCTACTCCCAATCCCATTAATAAAAAAGGTAATGAAGTGTGAACAGGACCATAAGGTATGCCTAAATAAAAACATATTCCACAGGCTGAAACGAACGCTAAACCAACAGATAAAAGACCAACACCAGCTAATGAAAACTAATAAAATCAAAAAGAAAAATGAAATGTTATTATTTTTTTGTTTATAGAAATATATTTTACCCGAAATTCTATCCAACTGAATTTTGATAAAACAATCAAAATATAAACAAACATTAAGATTATTCCGATAGTTAATTTATCAGTTTCCTTAAACATTGTTCTGTAACTAATATCACCAAAACTTTTTCCTGCTGAATAGAAAATAGCAAAATCACCATCCTCTAATTCTAATTTTAATTCTTCAATTTTACGTATAAAAACATCTTCCCACACAGACGCTTCTTCAGTTATCCAATCTTCAGTTCCAGCTAAATTACCTAATCGCTGAGTACGAACTTCAGTAAAATTTAATTTAACAAGCCATTCAATTAAAATTCCTTTAGCTGCAATAATATTTCCATTTATATCTTTGGTAATACCAGCAAGTAATTCTGTATAATTAGTTTCATGTCCAGTAACTGGACTTATAGTTGTTGTATTCCTTAGTTTTGTAATTACTTCATGAGCTGTTATATTTTCTAGACTTTTACTATCATATTTCCATAAATCAAGTATATTTTTCTCATAACATCCCCAAGGCAGGGCATTAATAAGCTTACAATAAAGTGGAACTGGTAAATCTACACTAGGATTAAATTCACGTTTTGGTGTACCAGTTAAAGAATCTGCTTCATCAAATAAATCTGCAAATATATCCTCATCTTCATTTGTTAATTTCCGTTTTCTACGGTTATTTAATTTTTCATCAACTTCACCGATAAATGGGATTCTAGAAATGTAATAAAATTAATTAATGCAAATTTAACATACTTCGATAAAAAAGCTTATTAAAAGAATTATGTCCACAATAAAGTTTGAATGATTTGTTTATACAAAAAAAAATTCCAAATTATATCTACTCATATAACAATTCTATCTACTCATATAACAAGAAAAATTATTAAATTTTATACAAAATACTGTTTAAAATTAATTTAATAACAAAACACGGTTTAAAAAACATACGGAAAACTGTCAATTTCTTGATAATTAATTGATGAGTTATATACAAAATGTGAATCACACAAAGGATTTGTAATTGATAATTAACTGGATTCCAAATATAAATGGATTCCAAATTCCCAAAAAATATCTTAAACTTCGTTTTGGTATTTTTTTTTTCAAATTTAGATTGTACATACGCTAATTCCAGATGTAATAGAATTAGATGTAGTAAAGTTTGAATTTTATAAATTAAGACGTTCTGCAGTAGAATGTACACTCTTTCTTATTTATAAATGAATATATTTTCTTTTTTTTCAACACTGAGATAAAAAACTAATTTTTCTACATCCTAATGTTTCTTTCTGATATCGTAATTTATAAATTCATTGAAACTCATTATTTTACTCACTTCAAACAAATATCGTTCCAATTAATTTCAGTACCATTATTTAATCTTGCTGATACTCTAGTAACTTCATTATGTATTTTTAAAATTTTTTGTAAATTTTTTGGTTCTAAAATATTTGGTCCAGTTATTAAAACTTTTTCTGATCTAAAACCAATTTCAATATTCTTTAGAAGCCATTTAGTTGTATCATGAAATTTTGAATCTACATATATACACATATATATGATTGAGAAAAAAAAAATATAAATAAATTAATAAATTCAATTATTAATTATAAATTATTAACCTTTTGGTATCCATAATTGTAGGGGATCTCTTTCAACTTTATATTGTAAAAACCCCGAAAAACAAACTGATAATATTAAAAATGTTATTACTATTGTTTTCCATCGATGAGTTGATACTAAAACACCAATTCTTAAAATTAATCAAAAAAAGATACAAAAAAAAGCTTTTCGGTAAATCATTATATATTTTTTTTTGGTGAAATTATTTAGACTTTAACCCTTTTAATTAATTTTTATTAATTATATTCTGTTATATTATTCTTATTAAAAATCTGTTATATTTTTTATTAAAATTAATAAATCATTATTATTTACCTATAAAATTGGTCTGCAATTGCATTTTGCATTTCTGATGAAATTTTATTAAATTTTCCCATATTATAAATTTGGAAATATATTTAATATAATTTCCGAAATTTTTTAAAGCCTTGAATTTGTAAACCGTCAACTTCTTTTCTCTATGATTGTACAATTCAAACTGAAAACATATTTTTTTTTTGTTAAAAAAAACATGATTAATAAAATTACATTTGCATAGGAAAGACTAACTTAAGGTTTGTCTTTTTTTTCTCTATTAAATGAACAACAATTAAGGAACGGGAACAAGTACTTGAGAGGGTCAATGATTATCATAAATAATAATAAAAAAAAAACAATAAAAATACCTAACAAGAGATTAAAACGAATTTATGAAAATATGAAATAAAATTTATTTAAAATGTGTATATTAGTTTCAGTATATCAGTCTGACTGGCGTCAACTTGAGTTTACTTGTAAAGCTCTTTAATTTTTTGTTTAAGTGTTCTAGTATTCTTTTAAAAGATTTATTGCACCAATTTTGATTAATGTAATAATTGATCGATAATATTTCAAACGAGAAGGAAAAGTGAATGTTCTTGGAAAGTTAATAACTATTTCGAAATTAATAATGATGAATTAGTATTCTTTGAACAGTGCCCTAGATGTGAATATATTTATTTTTTTTCTATATATATTTACAATTTTTTTTTATGTTACACAACTTTTAATTGTATAAACATAAAACAATTGTTTATATAGGAATTTTGTATAAATGAATTTATGATATATTAAAGTTTATTGAAACGCGTCTCAACATTAGATTATCATAATTTTTGAACAAAAGTTCTATCAGTTTATCAATTTAACGAAAATCATGAAGTTTATATTTTTATTCTTTAATTACTAATACTGACAGATATAAATCAAACATTTTAATGTAGTAGTTCGAGATTTAAGAATATAGTCAAAACCATATCTAATTTACTACGAATCAATTTTTAAAGTTACTCAAACATATAATTACTTTGCTTTTGTACTATAATCGAAAAACTTGGGTCAATTTTTTTTATCTAATCTTCTTTAGTTTTAAATATTTTAAATAAGTAAAGAAACATATGTTTTAAAGTACAATATTTATATGGGTTATAAATTATTACATATATCATTACGGTAGTAAAATATAACAACTCAAAAATACAATATGTTTTTTAAAGTTTATAATCATGTTTTAGTTCAATACTTAACTTGAAAATTATTTATTTTTGTTCATAAAGTCATAAAAATATACTCAATATGATCGATCATAGGTCTTAATATATTTTTTTAACTTGTATTATAAAAGAATTTGTTCTTGCGAGCTTTTATGCTGTAACAAAAAAAAAAGTTATTACATATTAAAAGTTTCTACAAAACTTTGATTAGCATGTTTTTGGTTGTTATTATATTACTAAGTTTAAAATTAATATTGTGATTTTCCTATCAATCAAGTTAAAGTTGTATTTCGGTTTTTCTCTAATTATCGCTAATTATTTTTAGTAAAATTACGCAACAAATATTATTCGTAGTTTCATTTAATTAAGAATTTTTAAATAAATTGTATAAATTAGTCGAATAATATATTTAACTTTGCTATAGAAGTTAAGTTTATTAGTAAGTTTAACTTGTTAAAAATTGGGAATACAAAAAAAACTCTAAGCAAAAACGAAAATATAGATTTTTTTTAATATATTTTAGTAAATTTAAACGAACTTATCTATTTATATTACACATTTTCAAATATATAAATTAATTTTGATTAATTATACTAATGTTGTTTCATACAGCAAATATGTTTTTGGACTGATAAGATATTTTTCTTGTGTCTCTCTTGTGAATTGAAATGAAAAAAAATAAAATTTTATGTATTATCTACTTATAATCCGAAATATTTTTATAAATTTTACTTAATTTTAAGGTATTAAATAAATATGTACTAAATAATTAAGTACTGTAACTGTTATAAGAGTTGTACCTTGTACGATATTCCAGCAGCTGAAAATAAAAATAGGAACTAAATGTGTAAATAAATAAGAATATTTTATTGTTTAAATAAGAACTATCAAAATCAGCTGATGCATACTTTGGATCAGTAGCACGGGGTAACTTTTAGTCTTAGGTATTAAATATTTTTTCCTAAAGTTGATTTTATGTTCTTATGTAAAATTCTTCACACTCTGAAGAATAAATTTACATTGTACACCAAAAAACATTTCAAAACAATCTACTTAAAAAAAACATCATGCAATATCAAAAATAGCATAATTTACATTATATTTTACATTTTTGTCAAAAAAACATTATAACGAAAATTAATTAATATAAAAAATAATATAAGAATACAAAGCTTTGTTCCGTGTTGAATTAATTTGTGAAAGATTAAAGTTGGTAGTGAATTACTTACAAAACAATAATTTTTTATGCTAAAATAAATATTTATAAAATAAAAATTCTACCTTCAATTATAGGTTTTCGTTGTTCAAACATCAACGATAGGATTTTCGTTGTTTAATGGAAAAAATGCTTGTGTTTTTGAATTTCAGAAATTTTTACATTAAACCCTACGCCACTGTTTAAAATATTTAGTTACCAAACCAACCGCACTTTCATAATTGTCTTACCCTGCCCCTGTAAACCGAAAACTGAACAACGTCTGTTTGTAACAAAAACTTTAGGACAACTAATATCTCCAAGATACTAAGCCAAGCAATTCTAATTTTAGATCTAGAAATATTTTCAATTTTCATTTGGTCAAGCAGTTTTCCTAAATTATATATAACCTGGCTGTCTTTTTTTTAAACAAACAATATAGATGTGGTAGTCAACTAATTGAAATTTATTTTTCTACAGTACCAGTATTGAATTTCTGTCTATGAATTAAACTAATTTTTTTATTATTTTGAAACACTTAATGTTTTTATTTAAAATTTTATGCTTTCATTTAATAATAGTTTATTTGTTTTATTTATATATTATCTTTGGATTTTTAATAGGCATTTATATTAAATTATTTAATAATAGTAAATGTATATTATTATATAATTAAATAATTATTTAAATATTACAATATAATTTGATTTCAATTTAATTCTGTATTTATTTAATTTAATTTTCCTTCCATTTTTTTGATAGTCATTTTTAATATTTTTTTTTTTTTAAATATGTTTAATAATTATAAATACTATAATATTTTATTTTATTTGTGCACTAATTTTTCTCTGTCATAAACTTTTAGATAATATAATAAATTTAATTACTTTATAATTTGGTTTAATTATTTTATTTATGATAATAAATATTTTTATCTTTTAAGAGAACAATAATTGTTACAATATAAGCCAGTTTAAATTTAATTATTTTTTGTGAAAACGAATCATTTATTTATTTAATCACAGAAAAATTTATATATAAAAAAAAATTAAATAAAAAGAGTTTGAATTTATGTAATTAAAATTTTCATTTGAAATAAATTAAAAAAATATTTTAATTAAAAATTTTTTAATTGCAATTTTGACTATAATTATTTTAAACTTTAAATACAATTAATTCAATTTAAGAGAGCATCAAAAATTGTATTATCTAATTTAAATTATTTACATTGCAAGCATTACTGGACATTATAATTACAAAATGTAATTCTTAAATACTATAAAAATCTATATTGAAATATACAAATATTTGACTTTTAATTGTCTAAATTAAACTGCAATATTAAATACAGTATTAATTTTTCTAAAAAAATTTATTTTAGGACATTTCTTTATTTTTTCAAATTGCACAAAATTATTTATTTAGTTTAGGTAACCACCGACACCAAGAACATTGAAATCATTTATTCCATAAAGATTTCATTTTGTTCATTATAATCATTCAATAAATGACAAATTCCCTGTTGATATTGTTCTGGATATACACCACTATTGTCAACTTAATATTGAATACTCTATTGATTTAATAGTGTATTGGTTACCTCAGAGAAGGACAGCAAAGGACTCCCGTCCGGGTGATCGTACGCATTGGATGATGTGTACGTGAGAGCTGTGTGAGCGGTGATATTGGAGAGATGTTGCCGACTGATGTGGCATGTTGATGGTGATAAGGATGATGTGGATGATGATGATGCAGCGATGATGGCGGCAGCGGAATTGGGTGATGCTGTACCGGATGTAATGATGATTGAATTGAGGTTTGAGATGGCGCCGGTACCGGTAATTGAGCTGGAACCGATGATTGGTGAACTGATGATGGAGGGTGATGATGCGATGGCGATAATCGATGATGATGATGGGGACTTGGAAGATGGTGTCGGACTAACGGGTGATGGGTATCCAATGAGACGTTGTTGCTGCTGTTGGTGGTGGATGTGGTGATGTGATTGTTGTTGTTGCTGGTGCTGCTGCTGTTGTTGTTGCTGTTGCTGCTGGTGGTGTTGCTGTTGTGTGGTATATGATATGGATCCGATGGTGTGATTTCGTTCAACGACGATCTAAAGTAAAATATTTAAATTGTAGTTAATTGAAAATAATTGAAAAGGATATGAAAAATTTCAAGATATTTCGTGCAAAAGAGATAAGCAGAAAACAGGAAAGTATAAATTAGAATAGAAATTACAAAAAAAAAAAAGAATTATATTATTCAAAATTAAAACTAATCGATATTAAAGATAAAGAATAAAAATAAAAATTAAAGACAATGTCTTTTTTTATTTTTCGCAATTTAAAAAAAGACACTCACTGAGTGCTTGGGTGCTGGGAAGCATGGTGATAACTTAAATACTGCGAATATTGCGAGTATGACGCAGGACTCCATACCTCGCAACTAGTTGCACTACTCCCTAAAGGAGTTGATGCAGCCGAGATTGCATGATGTGAACTTGTCGGTGGTATATGTGTGTGATGTGCTGTTGATTGACTATGATGATTATGATGGGAGTGAAGGTGAACGTGGGAAGAATGATGTTGCGGATTATGATGATGATGTTGTAGATGCTCAATATTACTATTCTGAGTACTACTACTACTGCTTGCCTGCATTATAACATCAGCACGACCGTGACCTGTTGATTGATGATGTTGTGCCAAATCTGTACCAACTCCACCATTATGGTTAGATGTATTTATATGGTGGTGATGATGATGTGAATGTGGATGACTTCCATACATTGATGCTGATGAAGAATCGACACTTTCATTGGAATGTTGATGGTGTATTTGGTACATAGAACCATCTGTAGCAACAATTATTTCTTTAGTTCCTGTTGAATTTCCATTCCATTTTAAATGGCTGGATTCTTGAAGATGTGGTGGTGGATCATCCATTTTATGCCGCTGTTGGGTTTCATTGTATATTGAAGAAACAGTAACACCACCGTTCGACGATGGTGTATTAATTGGTGATCTTGTTCCTGTGTTTACTACTGAAACTGGTATTGCTGTATTGTTTTCACCACCAGTACCCCACATTAAAACGGTTTGTCGTTCAAAATGTTCGGGTGGAGAATTTTCAACTTTAGGTGTTATAACTGATGGGGCGCCAGTTTGTGAATTTGTTGTTGGATTACCACCAGTATGATTTGGTGTAGAGTTGACGGGTGATGGCCCATCAGAGGAACATGATACAATTTCCATAATATGTGGTGATGACTTTGGTGTTTTTATAGGAATCTAAATAAATAAATTAATTGTTTCATCCCTAAATATAAAGTACAAAAAATTTAAGTTTTACCTGAGAAGAAGATGTCGGGCTGCCATAACCACTACTATAATTACTATAATATTTACTAGAATCCTGCCATTTATCATCTTTTAGACCATATCCTTCATATGACAAGAATCCATTTGTTACATATGGTGCTGGTGCTGATGTATGATGATAATCCGGATAATAACCACTAACACCTTGTAAACGATATTGATGAAATAAATTTTCTGTTGAGACTGGATAGAAATTTGTTGAATGTACTGATGGACTAATATAAAGATTGTCTGCTGCTGAACCATAAGGTGATGCTGTATACATTGGATTTAAGTTTGAATATGCTGCAGCTACTGCAGCTGCTGGATCTGGTATATATTCAACTACAGGTGCAGGTGGTGTAACCTAGAATTTCCCATACATTCGTAAAATAGCACAATATTATTTGAAATTTCAAAAATATTTACTTGTCCTAATGGGGATGATTGCTGTAATTTACGTTTCGATCGACAAGTCGAAAGAAAATCACGTAATTGTGTTTTGTAACGTCGATTCGGTCGTTGGGGTGTTACTGGTGGTGGTAAAGATGTTGGTGAGCTTGTTGGTACTACGACTAGTTGATCAGCCTCTGAGAAATATGTTGATGCTAAACCTGTATCCAGATAACTAACTTTAAAATCCATTGTACGTTTACCAAGTAAATCGCGGCCTTCCTCATCCATGAGCTGGCGATGTGTACATATAACAAAATCTGGTTTTGAATTTTTATAAACTAGTCGCGAGCTAATAGAATTGATAAATTTCCAAAAAATTACTTTACAAAATATTAAATAGGATATAAAATAACTATACCTTGTCTGAAGCCATTGCCATTCTCCATTCTTCTTTTGATATCTGTACGCAATCATTCCAGATGCACCCGTTTTTAAAACTATATAAGAAAATCATTTATAATATTTAAGAAATACTATTGAGAAAATTTTATTTACGTTCTTGATGAGCACTTGCAACATATCCTAAATCATCAAAATGAACTAAATCATATCCGCCCATATTAACAAGTTCAGTATCTGAAAATCCTAAGGCAATTTTTCCTCTAGACAAAAATAAAAATAATTATTAAATGACTTCCAACTTAAATTAAAAAATTTAAAAAAAATTACCTTTGATCCATTGATACCAATGATAAATCTAATTTGTGCTTTGATTTAAACATGTTCTCTTTTTGTGGTATTTCGAGAAGACTTGGTGGACCAAATGGTGTACAAAATGCAAACAGAGCTAATGGTGGCTCTTCAGTCTTACGATTTTGGCCATGTAATATTTTAATACGGCCACGTATATCCAGTCTCAAGAATCCGGAAGTATTATCCAATAAACAACGAAAACGTACCGTAAAACTTCGTTCTAAATTAATTGCTTTATCTGGTGCTAATGCTTCAGCTAATGACATACCAGATAAATCAGCTGGTAATAATGAATTCCATAATAGTTGTCGTTGTAATTCTTCACGATCTTCTGAATGAACTAATTCATAAACAGACTGATGAACAATATCAGACTAAATATGATGAGAAAAAAAAACGAAGAAAAAAGATAAAAAATGAGATATAAAGGATATTAATAATTTTGCCAATGTTTCTTTTTTTTTGAATTAATTAATTCAAAAGTGAAAAAAAAAGAAATAGGCGTGGATTTTATTTTGATTTCTGTAATTTATATATTAAGTTGGCATTTAGGATTCATTCGGTCATAAATTTAAAGATTGTTTAAAAACGAAAGACCAAGCAAAGAAACATAAATAGAATTTAAGTTTGGTTTTGTGGTAATTGCAAAGATTAATGATAAAGTTTAAAATTTGCACATTTTCACTTGTTAGGTATTACATTTTTATTATTAATTTAAGAAAAATAAAGATTTTAGTTTTTGTGAATGAATGAATGAATTTTGAATTTATATTTTGGTGTATGAATAACTAAAACTGATTAAATTCCTTGAAACTCGTTAGCAATAGTGAAGAACAGAGTAATATTTTCATTCAGATTTGATCTTTTATTTATTTATTATTTATTATATTTCCACATATTTTGAATTACTTTAATATTAAAGTATGCTACTGAGCGATCAATTTACTCGTACTGAATAATTAATATATTAGAAGTGAAAAAAACATACTTTTTTTTCGAAATTCTGTTTGTACCATACAGAATTTTACAATAAAATGTAATCTACAAACAGGATAAAATGGATTCATGCATTTTTTCGAAAGTACGTATTCCAAAAAAGTTGTTTACTGAGAATTACATGGATGCGCTTAAAAGGATCATTAGCAGAAAAATTTATCTTTTACAAGTATATTACAAGTATTACAACATTACAAGTTTATAGTATTAAAGTATGCGCCTGAGTATTAAAGTATGCTCCAGAGATATGCAAAAAACGATTGTTTCTAACACAGGTTACATATGTAGTTAGACTTTTATGGTTCAAATAAACGCCAAAATCAATTAATGCATTTGAATTTTTCAACTTCATTATTCAGCGTTTGCAAGAGTAGAATATATTTATCCGGTGATATGAAATCGGCAGTGGCTTTATTGTAGTGTACTGGCTTTCTACTCCAAGTGCTTCGATATTAGTCCAATTTTATTCAGTTTTCAATGAGTACCAGTATTAAATTTATAATAAAATGTAATTGTAAGACTCGGAAAAATGCGAGAGCTCGAGTCTATTTGCTAACTACAAATGTCTCAGTAATAAAGCCATTATGTTTTTGTAAAAATCTTTAAAGAAATTTATGATATAAAATTAGTAGATCCAAGTTGCAATATAATATTAGGCCGAGGTTATTCAGCGCAAAAGAGACGAGATACGAAATAAAGAATACAGAATTAAAAAAATTATTATTATTATTATTACTTTCACTAATATATTCCAAAAAAAATCCGAAATCTTGTTTTGCTCAGACATTTTAACCAGAAGTATTTTTCGATTTAATTTCTGAAAAAGATTTTTACACACAATTTCTGCACTTTGACCAATTTATAATAAAAAAAAAATTATTATTATTATAATATTTTGTATCGACAATATTAAATATTAATCTGAAATAAAGAGGAGGTCGAATATATCGATTCTTTATTTGTTCATTTTTATATGCTGTTCTTTTACAATTTCATATTTTCTTTAATTCATATTAGTTTTTTTTAACATTCTGATTTTTATCCCAGTGCCAAAATCAATGAAGAATCAATGAAAAAAAGAATTGTTTATATTGTAAAATTTATGTCTCAATTTAGTTGGGATGAACAGTTATGATTAATTGCTTTATCGATCTTTAATAAATTTTATTATTAATTTTTTTTTATTATTTATCTTTCATTTTTCTCATGTGGATGATATCTACAAAGATTTTTTATTTTGGTTTTTTAGTTTATGTTTTATTGCAATTATTTATTTACGTGTGATATTTGTATGATAAAAACTTAGTTACGGTACGGTAAGAGTTCAAGTTCAAGAGCTTTGAAAGAAATTAAATGAAATATTGAATAAATATTTGTTTTTTTTTTTTTTTTACTAATCGATAGCAGCTATCAGGGGTGGGAATTAATACTAGGTTTTGTTACGTTTAGATATATAAAAAATAAATTTGATTGTTGAAATTTTTGTTGAATTAAATTGAATTTTTTTTTAATATATATTTTTTTTTTTTTTTACTTAGAGAAAAGGTACAAATCCCCCCTGTAGTGGGAAATATTTAACGCGAATTGTCGAAATCTTAAAAATGGTACCACAAGCTGGGATTTTGTTGTATGGTAACATTGTAATTAAAGTTTTTTGGGTTGTTGTTATGAACCAATTTTGGAAGTTGCATCGACAAAAATCAACAACAATAAATTAAAACAATTTTTATAATTTTATTTTTTTTCTTGGATTTTAGTTGATAAATTATGTGGAATGCAATAATTCTTAAAAAAAAATTTTTTACATAGCATCTGCATTTAAAAATTTGCATAAATTGTTAATTAAAAAGAAATTTATGATTATTTATTCACCCTTTAGATATAATTTTCATTATAAATATATTTTAATTATAATTACACTTTAAAAGTATAAGAAAATGTAAAGAGATTTTGATATTAAAGGAATTAAGATAATTAGGATTTTGATAGTTGCAGAAACTCAGGAGAAAACGGAATAAAGTTTATAAAGATATCAGGTGTACTAGAAATTTTTCAATCATATTCAACTTATTAAAGGAACATCGACAATTTTTGATGTTCAAAATTGAAAAGTTAATAGTTTTAAGTAGAGTTCTATTACGTAGTATTGCAGATTATTTATTATAACGAAAATATTTTCAATATGGAAAATATTTGATTATTTTTAGAATTACCATTCCCTTATTTTTAATAAAATTAAGAACTAAATTTAAATTTGTATAAATTTAGATGTCTTTAGTAAGTGACCTAAATTCCTAAGCAACCATTTATTATAAATTTGTATAATAATCAACTATAAAATTCTTGTTGTATATTTTCAATTCTGTTTTTTTGTTTTTTGTTTTTTTTTCAAATCTTACCTGATGGAATCCTAAATAACTTTCTATACTGTGTGTAGCAAAAAAGACTTCACCCTCACATGTAAGTATCATTAGAAATCCATTTAGTGCCTGAAAAAAAAATTTCAAATTATATATTAAATCTTTTTTAATTTTTTTTATTTTGTGTTGTTGGAAAAAAAAACATGTAAACATTATTATAAAATTACTATTATTTCTCTACATAAATAATAAAATTATCCAGATAAACTTAGATGTTTAAATGTCTTTAATTCAATTTAAAAAAGAACAAAGACCCTTTCTCAAAATAAAAAAAAATAAATATGAAAAAACAACAAACCTCAAAATATTAATTAACATCATGTCTACACAAATTTACTATCAAAGAACCTTTAAATCATAATACTAAAAGATCATTAAATGTTAAAAAAATAAATAAAACCATCTTTGAAGCGCCTTCACTTTTTTTTTTGGTCATATTATTCGTTCATTCATAATTTTTTTTTTTTTGGTTCTGTATTTTTATCTGGAAAACACCGAATAAATAGAACCAGGAAATGAATGTCAATTATCACAATGATCAAATGAATCAAGAAGATAATATATATATTTTTTTAAAAAAAAATTTAAGAAAACCAGAACAGAAAATTGTAACAAAAATTTAATGATAAAAATTTTAATCAACCTAACAAGTTTACAATGAACAAAAAAAAAATTGAAAATGGATAGTGTAATTAGCACATTTTACAAGAACTTTAATAGGAAAATATGCAGATTAATTTTAATAAATTGCTTTGTCCAATTTTTTAATAAATTTTAAAATTATTTCAACAGTCCTAAATTTAAATTAACAGGCCTATTTATTTATTTAATAGTTAATTAAATTTTTTTGTTATTATATTTTATAAGTTAACATTTAAGTGATATTAAAAATCACTTCTACCATTAAAAAATTGTATCAACTATATCGTCACTAACGTAAGTTTCTTTTAAAATAAACGTAAGTCAGACCCACTAGAATCATAATACAGTTAATTGCTGCAGCCTTGTTTATATCGTAGTTTGTATATACGTATTGTTAAATCTGTTGTTTTTGTTAACTAATGGATAGGATTGCTTGACCTAAGTTATTTATCAAAAAGCTATACGTTTATATGTACCTCTTTTTGCGGTACCTACCTCAAGTGCACCACAGGAAGCGGGCTACATTACCCTCCTTTTTTGTAATAATTTCAGCCAAATGACGGAAGGTAGCTAAGCCGAATTTTGAAAATGCAGAAGTTTTTACGACCTTTTCATTGAAAGACTAATGCACCTCTTAGCTTGCATATTTCTAAATCTGATCAACATATTCGTTAACCGGAAGGTTATGTAATATGCAATGATATGGGAAAATTGTAATCGTATCTACTTGCAGTATCCACTACATAAAACGTGATTTTGTCCAAAATAAGAAGATATTGTGTGACCAAAGTGCACAGTGCGAAATCTTTAAACTTCTGAATATTCAAAGATAATAATCATTTAACAAACCCCCCCTGATACCAATTATGTATTTATTCAAAACAAAACATATATAGAGAAGTGATCTGATGCCACTTGATTGCTTCTGATAAACTTTGTTTAAGATCATCCTTTAATGTGGATATTAATATTTTGCTATATATATCATCGGCAGGTAAAATGCTTAATTTTTTTTTGTTTATGAATGAAAGAGTGAAATTAGCTTACAATGAAAAGGTTGGCTTTAATCTTGTCATCATTGCAACAGATTTTGTTTCTTTTATTATAATGTTTAACTTGTTTATATAATCTAGTAAGGAGTGAAAAATATGTTCATATTGTGGTTCATTTAACTCTTAGCTATTAAAATCGCATTAGACTCAAAAGAATCAACAATATATAATTCATATATAAAAAAAAAGTAAACTTTTTGGAAGAACATTAAATTTCTTCTAAAGAAATTAATGAAAAAAAAAACATATTTTCTAGATATAAGAAAAATTATAGAATCAAAGAATTTTCGTTTCGTATATTAATTTAATTATATTTTTATGAATTGTCGGCACCGATGCGGCATTAAAAAAATGGATATTTTTGATATCTGAGAATGCTAACTGAAAAAAAAAAGTAATCGAGAGACAATTATTTTGATATTTATTCATTTTTTTTTTTTTTTTGTTTTAGTATTTTTAAATCATATTTTGGGTTATTTGAGATTCAAAAAGAATCTTGTAATTATTATCAAATAAAATTGAAATGGCTACCAAATATTAAAATAAAAAAAAAATCCTTACGGCTAAAAATTTTTGAAAGTGTTTTTAAAATGAAATTATACTTTCAAATTAAATGATATTTTTTTTATGAATTATACAATTAACAAGTTACAATAAAAAATTTAATATACGTTTTTAGAATAATTTTTTAAAATTAAATTGGAAATTTAATATAAATTAAAAAGTCATTTTCAAAAAAATATTTTTTTTTTGTGTTTGAACCAAAGATTTTGTTGTAAAAACAATTAAGAAGATCTGCAAAAGACAGAGAAATTATTAAAAAGGATATAAATCATAAAAAAATATCAATATTCAAAATTTAAACGATTAATTTTTGGTTTAATTTACTAAAGAAAATTACAGGTAAAAGTAATTATTTTTGCGATTTTTCGGTTTTGGACAAATTATGAAAATCTTATTTTGAATAAAAATTTGTTATGTGACCAAAAGACTGCAAAAAATTTAAAAGCAATTTAGATTATAATTTCCTAGGCAAATTAATCTTTTTGACTGTTTCTATTTAAACAGGATTAAAAATGCTTTACTCTTTCAAAGTGTAATTATATTAATCATTTTTCTATTTGTATCCAATGTCATTTGTCATTGACAATTGTAATATGGATAATTGTACAAGAAAATTAATTTTTCATCGAGTCAGAGCTCGAGTTAATAAAAGTAAAGTAAACGTTTAATAAAAGTTAATAAAATTTAGTATTTACTAAAAACTTGTACTAAAAATTTGTAATTTTTGAATCTTGTTCAGAGCAGATTAAAATTTTAATAATAATAAAAATATTTCAAGAAAGTAATTGTGAACAATTTAGGATTAAACCCACACAGTGAATCTTTCTGTCGCTTCAGCGAACACATTGGTATACATCGCCTTTCGGTTTGTAAAATCCAATTTTTTTAAGCAAAACAAATAAACAGGTCAATAGTCAAGAAAAAAATATATCTGGGATATTAGATTAGAATGTTGGCCAGCCAATTGGGAAAATAGATTACACGCATATTACTATTCCTAAGCCAAAGAACCATTTATGACAAAATTAATTGACAAAGTTTCGGCATAGTTTAACTTTTATTTTCTTTTTCAGCACTATATTCCGGTGTGGGGGTTCGCTTCATTTATTTCATTCTTGGACCTTATTTTCAAATATTTGTATTGGTCGAATGATTTTTCTTAATATTTTACGTTCGAAAATTCTTCTTACTATACGTTACAAGTGGATCTTATTAAAATAGTTTTACTTAAATCACCTCCTTTTATTTTTACTCTTTAAATAAGTATGTACGTACTTGCTTTTGGTTTACTCAGCTCAATATGTAAAATTATTCTACGCAGTTTTTCGAGGTGTCGAACAATTTATCATTTTTTCACCATTAAATACCCCAATTATGTAATCAATAATTATTTAATTAAAATAGTCAATAAATATACGTACAATTATATATTCAAGTTAATAAAAAAGAAAATCGTGTCAAAAATCATGTCAAATTGAATAAATTTTTTATTTTTGTATAAATCAACAAAATACCACGTGGTGGATTTCTAAAAGTATACGAATTTCCAATTGCAATGAAAATTTGATTTGTTATTGTATCGTGACAAGGTAAAATTTTCACTAAACTTGTAAAATATATAATATTCGAAAAACAAACAATGTATAAGAGGTTAACTTAAACAAATTGCATTCAAATTACATTTTCAAATCTATAATATTAGCTATATATAGAAAGTGTTATGTCCGTGACACTCCGTTTTAGTTAAAAAGTCCAAAGAATAATTTTCGGGGGCAGTTTTTACTTTTCTAAATAATCCCCCATTTTTTTAAATTTTTTTTTTTGTCGTAGTTATATACACAAGAATAATGTGCAACAAGTTTAAAAGTTTACTTAGTGCGAAAAATTGTGCATTTTAAAATGCAATTGCCATTTAAAGTATATAATATACCTTGAAACGGTCATAAGATTTATATTAATCGAATTTATGTTGGAAAATTTGCAATTTTCCAATGTGAACAATACAAAAAAAAAACTGTGAAAATATAGTAAAAAACTTTACAATGAAATAGATAAAAAAGAAATTGTATTTATATTTAATTTCCCATAGTTAAGAGGTTTATATTTACAGTCAGGATTTTTGAATAAATTCACCTTTTTCCAGCTGTCTAAGGTTGAAAGCACCGCGTGCACATTTCACACAATAAAATTTTTTTTTGGTCTATTCAAGAACGTTACGAGATGGAGGCAACCAAAGAAAAAAAAGAAATTATATCCATAATAATAAATAAAAAGATTTATTTACAATTAAAACGCAAACCAAAAAAAGTTTTGTGAGTTCATTTGGTATTAGTAAATGCAACAATAAAAGGTAAAATTTAGTATCTTCAATGAAAATTTTATAATTTGTTGAATTTTTTGTATGGATTTATAAAGTCTAGAGAGGTACATATATATATAGTTTATAGTAGCTAATTTAGCCCCTAGTTTATTTTTTAAACGATCATGAATTACAACTACTATACTATCAGTATTTTCAATGCCAATAATTCATTTATTTTGGCATTTTGGTTGGGCATTAATTTATTAACATTTTTTTTTTGTTGGGGGATGGTTTTATTAGGGTAATTCTTTGGTAAAATATAATTTCGGAGTTTAAGTATTTACTTTCATTGATTGTGGAATTATTTTGTGGGGATTATTAGATACAATTTCTGCAAATTATTGAAATTCATTTCTATAAATAGTTATTTACTTTCAATATTTGAATTTTACCAATCATTTACGGCCATCTTATTCGATTGTTTACGCCATTTTGATTAAAATTAACATTTTAGTTTATTTTTGTGTCTGGTATGAAGAAAAATGTGCAAAATCAGAAAGTTTTAACGATCTGAGAGAGGAAATTTAAATTTTCAATTTAAAACAACTAAATAATGATTTTCGTTCTTGATTAAAGCAAGTGTTAAAATAAATACATAAAAAAAATTATATTTTAAAACTGTTATTTCGGTTCTTTCGTTTTTCTAAAAAAAATATGGATCAATAATTTTTCTAATTTTCTTAATTTTATTTTTCTAAATTATTTGTTTTGATTCACCATGAATTCATTCAAAATGCAATTTTCTAATTAGAGCATCATAAAATTAAATAATTTAACATAAAAAATCATAATACTTATACATACATATTTTTTTTTATCGAAAATTAATTTTACTTTATAATTTTCATGATAAATTCAAATTAAATCTAAATAAATTTAAAATAAAAAGTATACAGATATGAAAAAGATCTGGTATAGTCCAACCGTTATATCGTTACGCCACAGTCGCAATTTAAGCCACCGCGGCAATGAATTTTCTAATTATATTAATTATCTGTTCAATGTTTTTCGCTAACAAGGTGTGAAATTTTAAGAAAAGAAATTTCAGTAATAAATTAATATAAACATAATTTTAATTGATTTGAAATTATGAAAACAAAATCACTACTAAAACATGCTATGCTAAAATTATAAATGAAGAACAGTAATTGATCATTAATGGTAAAATAACTTCAAATCTAAAAAACATTTTTAGAAATTTGATTTTTTTTTTAGGAAATTACCTGGAGGAACATATCACCTTCTAGAAGATTGTGCTCAAAAGCTCCCAATTCTCTACTTCGATAACTGTCATGAGGATTTATGTGCGATAATAAGCCATTTTCTTCTTTTTCTTTGTGCATTACAACTGGAAAGAAAATTTCAAATTTAAATATTTTTTTTTTAATTTTTAGATTGTATTTAAATTAATTTATGTGTAAAATAATTTCATCAATGAAGTAAAAATACAGTAGCTTGTTGGTTGTTGCAGAAAATGAAATTACACAAAAAATATTTTCTATAGTAAAAGTATTATTTAGATTTTAGAGTTATGACTTCCGCGGAAGTGTTTAAGAATTATATTAATTTTTGATTAAAATTTAGTAACAGAGAAGAATTTAATTATAGAAAAATAGGAAGCGGAAGATAATGGAAGAATAAATAAATTATAAAATAGTTTATAATGACTTTATATAATACTAAAAAACTCAATTGATTTTTGTAACAAAATAACAAACTAAAGTTCGGTAGAATTTCTCTAAATATTAAATTCATTAAAAGTCAAGTTTTTGAATTAGTTTAATACTTTTAATTAATTAAATTATATTAAATATAGAGTCCTTAAGTTTTAATAGTGTCATATTGTTAATAGAAAATTTACTATTTTACAAAATTATTAATTATTTATTAATTTAATTGAAAAGATAATTAAAGTTAAGTTTAATTACTATATTAAGTTATTAAAATAAATAAATTTGTTTACAAATTGTGTTTGTTTACAAATTGTGATAACAACAAAAATATTAATGATCATTACATCTAAGTACATTGTGTTGAATTAATAGCAAACTATAGCTATATTTTTCTCAATGTTCGGACTTATCTAGATAAATTTATCTATATAAAAATTAACTGATTTTCATCTTATCTCAAAATTATCTTATCTTAGCTAAAGAAAAATATTATTATCTATTCCGAACACTGCAACTAATCAGTCTTCGAACTTAGAGCAGACCAGAAGTGTTACCGTAGAATAGAAGGGTTTAGATACCATCTGACGTGCAACAGATACCATCAATAAATATAATAATAATAATTGTTGGTACACAATTTTTGGAAAATATAAAAGGTAATTCAAATATAAATGAAAAAATCTGTTTTAGAATTATGCACTTAAAAATTCTTTATTTATAAAGCGTAAAATATTATGTATTATTTATTAGTATTATGACCTTATTTTAACCTTATTTATAGTTTTTTTTATGAAAACTTAATTTCAATATTCTAAAAATAAAATTAATTTTTAGAATAAATTTCTGGATAAAAAATTCAAAAAAACTAACAATAAATTTTCTTAAATTATATTAACATTGTATAGTATATCCTTTATTACTACCACATTAATTATTAATTGTTCTTATCGAGAATAATTAAGAATTTTCATAAAATTATATTTTTAATTTATATATTTTTATAATAAATCTTCTTAAAATCCAATTAAAGTCAGATTTCATTAATTTTTATCGTAATTTCACTAACATAAACCTTCAATGATATTTATATTATATAGGTTTTTAGCTTTTGTATAATAACCTTAAAAAGGATTTTTTTAAGGTCTTATTTTACATAATTTTTATGATAATTTTACCTTAAAAAAATAATAATATTAACTTAGCACCATAAATATGAAAAATTTATAGTTTCCTTTTTGAAATTTAATACTAATTTTTTTTTTTGATTAAAAATTATACAATTTTAGTTATAATAATTTAAATTAGTGTTAGTTTTTGGGTTTTAGTTTACAATTTCCTCAAAACAACAAAAAAAGTTATTAGTTTTTCTAAGTTTTTCGTAAAAAAAATCACAATCACAAGTGATATAATTTCTGTGACACTGTAAAATTTTCATGAAAATTAAAAAACTAAACAAGAAAAATAAGAATGGTTAGTTAAATAAAAGAAAAACCGCGCAGAATAAAAAAAACTTTATTAGAATTACTAATTAAAAAAAAAACGTAACACGCAATATTTTACATATACGTTACTAGCGTTTACATACGCGTTACATACGCTAATAGTAATTTAAGCTACAAAAAAAAAATTTTGTTTGATTGGACTTTTATTTAGAATAAATTTAAGATAACAAAAAAGTAAAATAAAAATAATAATAAAAGAAAATTCCTAGTGCTAAGTTGTAAAAACAAGGAAAATAAAAATATATAAAAAAAGATTATGTCGAAAATATTAATTTTTTTTTGAAAGGGCGCGTAAGGATCATACTAACACATTATTACAAGTACCATAAAAATAATAAACATACATAAATTAATAATAATAATTTTACTTATATAATATATTTTTTTTGTGAGATAAGAATCAAAATTTATAGCCTCCGGTTGAAACCTTAGATTTTCAGAAAAAAGCAATCCACAAGGATAATTTTGAAATGTATTTTACTTGTGGAATAAGGTTTAGCTTTAGATCTTTCCTCATTTAAAAAGAAGGTCATTTTCGTTTACATATATATATATATATATCATTGAAAGTAAATAATATTTCTCCCAAAAATGAATGAGTTAAAATCAGAATTAGATTTCGGAGACCGACTTCTTATAAAGAAGTTTTCCTTAATTCTTTAGGAAAAGTATTGCTTTATTATTTATTGTCAATCTAATATATCAGCAAAATCTATTAAGTCCCATGTCATAAATTATAAATAGTTTCACTCATTATTTGCCTCTTCAAAAATAAGGATATGTTTTATTATTATTATTGAAATCTTCTCATTCCTCTTCTATCAATAAAGGCATTAATATTAAAAAATTAATTTTTGCTCCCATATTTTTCTTCAATGCTCTACCACACTGAACATCTATGATTTTAAATTAAATTAATAGAATATTAATTTTTGGCAGTAATAAAATAAGGGTTGTATATTTGTTTTTTGTTTTTTTTTGTATAATATTTCCAAAAAAATTCTTGTCGACGCCATAAACTAGGAGGGTTGAACTTTTCCAGTTTGTTGTTTTGTGTTTGGTATGGTGTGAAAGAAAAACTCTTTTCTCTTAAGAAAAACAATATCAAAGATATTTTTTTTTTGGGCGACCACCACCGGAAAACCAATAAAAATGAAAAAAAAAAATGAAAACGTGTAAGGTACATAAAATAGAATTGAAAGAATTGCGGTGGTTGGTTGAGAATGTTAATAAATTTCACTTAGAATTTATTATTGCTTTACTGATAAAAATCATAAATAATTGAAGTAAAATAATATATATATGTATATTTTTTTATTATAGTTACTAATTCAAATATATAATAATTCAAATAGTATATAAGTATAATAATTTTCAGTTTTTATTAATAATTTTGTTTTATTATAATTTTAGGAATTATTTTAAGGGGATTATTACAATACAATTATAAATTTCCAGTGAAACTAAGAAACATCGAGTAATATTTTTAAATTTCCAGCTCAGATTCTAAATGGACTCTAAAATATTTAAATTTCTTACACATTAAGGACATACAAAAGAAATTGAGTCTCAAATTCTAGAGAACAACCTTGGTCTTAGGATAAACCTTGTTGTCATGGTTGTCATTGTTTATAAGATAAACCTTGTTGTCATGGTTTAAAGGTAATCGGATGGAATAAATTGAAGATAATTTAGATCAATGTAGCCTCAATACACCTCAATTGATAATGTAATTAATTGTTAGAAGCATATAATGTTCTTTAATTCCAGTACGTGTGTCCTGTAATTCAATCCTTACTAAAAGACTAATTAAAGTTTAAGTTAAAACTTGATAACAAGTGTAAAATCCGTTGACTTCAGTAAAATTCTTCGTCATTCTTTAATTATAATTTTTTTATTGTAAAACTTTAATAATTAAAATATAAATTTTGACAAATTGCACACAGAACTGATAGTATTTAATTTGTATACTGCAGATTATAGCTAAAGATATTAGTGAAAAACCCCTCAGATATTTTAGTTTTTTTTAAGTAAATTCTTAAGACAAAAAGGGTTTTTTAATAAAAATATGTTAATTGGTCTTATCGGTAGTTAATATTGTACATATTTGAATTTATATTTTGTAATTTAATTCCAAAATATTATCGTTCTTGTTTGGACATTGGTCTAAATTTTTATTCAGTATTTTCTCGAATTTGTGGTCATAAATATTATGTTTAAAAAAATTATATATTTTTATTAAGATATGGTAAATAACAATAAACTTGACTATGGTTACCAAGACTACAAAAACCTGTTATCAAAAAAATAAAATTAACTATATATACACGTTAATACATAATTTAAATTTACCATTTTCACAACATTACATAACATTTTCTTTAATAATTAATATAAATTAATTAACTAAATGACTATCACAAAAATTTAAATAAAATTTATTTAGTTTAAAAAAAAAATATTGTTTACTTGATTCTAAAACTGAAAAAGGGCGTAAAACATAATTTTAATTTTTTTATTAAAATAATTAACATAAAATTATTATTATATCCTTCAAAAACCAGAAAAAAAAAGAAATATTACATATATTTTATTTTTTTACCAGGACAATAAAAAAGAAAAATTTAATTAAATAAACAGCGAAAAAAAAATTGTTTCTGAACAACAACAAAAAAAAAGGAACAGAAATCACGTCAACCTAAGAGTTGCACATAGTTTTTCCTTGGGAGTAAAATGGAGTACAAAAAAAATTATTATTTTTATCTTGGTGGACAAATGACAATCATGCAAAAAGATTGCATTTTAAGATAACAAAACTATTTTTTTTTATTTTTAATTAAATCAAAGTTGTTTATAATGTGACAGAGAGTAATTTAATTATTATGCCAGCAATTATACAACATAAAACACAAAAAAAAGTGCGGAAAATGTTGTAAAATATTTTAATGGTAGTTAATTTGTTTAGTAACATATACATATATTTCTTTTTTGGGAAGGGTTCAAATTTTTAAAGTTTTATTGTAATTATGATATAAATTTTTTAATTAAGTAGAAAGTAAATTAAACTATTTTATATTTGAAAATGTATAAAAGTATGATATTATGGTTTCTAACTTAATCTTCGATTGACAATTTTAATCTTATAAAATATAATTCAGATTTCAACTAAAGATATTCTTCTATAACCATAAAATATATTTGACCTCTTTTTACAGCTTAAAAATTTCACTGCAAAAATCTTTAAGATTTTTTATGCTCAATTTGAATTTAATGATCTTTTCTAAAAAATTAGTAATATGTACTAGTTTTGAAAAAATAAATAAATCTAGTTTCTAGTTATTTTTTATAATAAAATCTCATCTGCAAAAATATGATTAAAATCAATCTCTGGAAGATATTTAAATTAATAATCATAAATCGGAATGACCACACAAGCTGAGATTTAATATTTTATTGTAAATATATTTCTTGAAAATATAATATTGTAAAAATATTAAATATATCAAATGACATTCGTTCACATTGAATTATATTTTAGTAAATTTAGGGTGTATCAATGAAAAGTTAATACAAATTTTACGAAATTTTCAATAGGACTGGTAGAACAAATAGTTTGCACGATGAAGAATTCGCAAAAAATCAATTATTTTACCTGTGATACACCTTAGATTTTCAAAATCAATATAATAAACTTAAAGAGATAATTTAGAGCAAATATTTTTCCTTATATTTTAAGTATTTATGGAATTTATGATATGAGATAGTGAATGAAATTAAATATCTTATTCAGATAAAGTCAAAATTATATAAAAAAAATTTATTAAATATATTATAATAAGTTTTTATTATTAAATTAAATTAAATATATTTTTGTTAAAATTCTCTTATTCATGATTATTCTACTAGTTTGGCGAGACGTTTCAGAAAGAAAGATATTCGTAATTCAGTAAACTCAAAATTTCGAGACAAGCTAATTTCTGAATTGATTTTTATTGACAGCAAATAAATAAAACATTAAATTAAAAAATATTTTCTAAAAATTTCATATCAAAAATACTTTAAATATATTGCAGGCAGTTATGTTGTTTCGGAAAAATTCTATATGAACTATCCGTCAAATTGTTTACTAGAATAGAAAAAATATTATTTAAGTTAAGTTAAGATAAAGTGCCAGAATAGTCTCGCATAGACTGCGTCGGGGCTTATTCTACTTCCAAGAAGAGCAATACTGCGACGGAGTTTCTTACTATGGAAATCTTTCGGGAGAAGTGCTTGTTGTTCCAGACTGAGCTCTCTTCTTCGTTGGAGCACCAGTGGCACAAAACGTGTTCCAGAGACCCCAACAGCAACTGGTATAGAAAATTTCGACTTAAGGCTGGAAATTTCGATTGGAAATCTTATTGGTATAGAGGCTAAATTGTAGTATTTTTCAGGATTTTTAAATGGAAGTAATGCTTCTACAATAGTTTTTTAATAGCTTTTATTATGGAGAATATGTAACAAAAAATGGGTAACAATTGTTTTTAAATTGTAATAACGCTTAACTAAATAAGAAAGTTTTCGATAAATTAATTTTAAATGTTATATTAATTCCAATATATTCTCATACTATGTTGAATAATCAAAAATCTATAAAAAAAAAGGTTTTACATTGTTGTGACCCTCTTAAAATTGTTCGGTTCTTCTACATAATAATTTACTAAAAGAAATAAAAATTATATCTTTTGTACATTTATATACAATAATTTATAAAAGTCTGCAAAATATAAATTTTTCATTTATACTTTTGCTATCTTTTGACCATCTGACCACCATCACAGGTAAATAATATAAAGTGTTGTTAGTTCGCATTATTCCCTTCATCCTTTATTTTTTTTAACCAAAATTTTACCATCAGGTTCTTATTATTGAATATGCTTTTTCAGCGTGTTTTTATATTTTGGTGGTATATATATATTTTTCGTTGGTGCTTTATGCGGCTATAGTCCAGTTGTAATTATCAGTTTTAAGTTTTCAATTTTTTTTTTTTTAGTTTTTAGGGGTTTTTTCTCTATTAAACCTTTAATTTTCACCCCTTCCTTTTTTTCGGGTTTGAGTATAAATGGTAATAATAATATCTATTTAAGTATAGAGTTTTTTTCCCTTTTAATTTCGCTATAAAAAATACTTATTTTTATGTTTTTTTTATAGTTTTATATTTAAAAAAGTGAAAAAAAAGAAAAGGTTGGTAATTTTTTTTTGTTACTTTTACTGTTCTTAATTAGGGTCAGGAAAAACGACGCCATAAGGAACTGCTTTTTTTTTCTCTTTATTTTGCTTATGAGGTCAATAATATATGAAATATCATTTCATATTTTTCATCGTAAATATTAAATATTTTATAGATCAGTGGTTCTTAGCCGATTTCATGATAATACTCCCCTTTTTTGCGGTATATTGAGAAGCCTTTTTTTACTAAAAAAAATACCAGAGTTCTGTAATTTTAAATTATTTAATGGTACTAGCTTAAAAGTACATTTGGAAAGTGCTGATGGTTTTTTACTAATGCATAAGTCAATCTTTTTTGTTACCCGGTCAAATTTAAATCTAAAATTTTTGTTGATATAATTTCTTTTTAGTAAAAACATAGAAATTTTAAAATATTATTTAGTCTAGTACTACTTTTATAATTTAACAAACTACGGGTGCAACAAACTATAAAAACTTGAGGTACACAGAATTCTCGAGTAAGCAACATACCACGGATTACCAGCTCCTATTTTAAATGATTCCAACAATTTTTTTTTAAAGTAATTTTGGTTAAATGAAATTACATTTATTTAATTTCTTTGAAATTTGAATATTTTTAATTTAATTTGAATTTGAATCGCTTTAGTTACTAGAAAAAGATCATTTATTAAAAAAATAGAAATTAAAAATATTCAAAAGTCAAAGTTACTAGTTTCAGCAGAACCGATTCCCTATTTCAAAATTATTTAATATTTGCTACAAAAATACTATTCTTAAATAATTTCAATAATTGATTTATTTCGAAATCTTTAAATTTTTAACAGTGTATGTATAAACTTAGGTATTATTATCTAAAACATATACAAATATAAATTGGAAATTTTACGATAATACAAACTCATCTATATAATATACTAAGAAATAGAAATTCTATTAAAATAAATTTTCTATCTCCATACCTTCTAAAAAGTTTTTCGCGCATGTCTTCAATTTTTTTGTTGTTGTAATATTAAAGATTTTCATTTTTTTTATCCGTCTTCACTCGTTCAAAAAACATTTATTAAAAATATACGATTTGCTTTTAAAGGTCTAGAACAACATAATAGTTTACTTTTTTTTTATATAATTTCATTTCTATACTATACTATCCTTAATCTAGGATATATACAGGATATCGTTTAACATTCATGAGGGGATATTAATAATTATAGTGTATATTTGTAGATGTACGCTGTATAGAAATTTACTGTATAAAATGGATACTACCACAAAAATAATAAAAAAAAAAATGAAAGAAAATTTTTCCGACGAAAAACGAGGAAGAAAATTTTTGGAGTTTCATGAAAAAAACTAAAATAATAAATAATTCTTCCTTTCCATCAGATACGATATTTCGTAATTCTTTTATTTGTGATTATCAACTCCACCCCATTCTATTAATCCACCCTTTAATTTCACCCTAAAATAAAATAAAATAAAAAAAAAAACGTTTTTGAAAATTTCCCATGACTACATAAAAGAAAGGTAGAATTTTGCAGTAAATTTCCCCACCCTTAATCAAACAAATTACCCACCCTTAACAGGAAAAAAATGGTTCAAAAAAACAAAAAATTGGTACAAAAAACAGTTTATTTTCCAAAGAGAAACGAAAATTTTAGAAAAATAAAGAAAATAAGGAAGAAAATTGCGTAAAAAAAAAATTTAAGTAGAATAACAGAAAAATAATAAAGAAGAAAAGAAAACTTATTTAAAGGAATTTTTCTACAAAATGGCGGTTACTGTAAGACAATTTTAAAAGAAAAATGGAGTAAAGAAATTGGGTTAGAAAATTGAGAAAAAAAAATCTGAAAATTATGAAAATTTATTTAATTAAAATATTTAAATGAAAACTTATGTTAAGGTGTGTCATGGACATGGAAATGTTGAGATTGTTTTTCTTAAGAAGAAGAAACGTCAAATTTATTTTATAATTTGTATGTCAAATTTTGACGAAAATTTAATGATAATTTATTTTAATAATTTGTACCAAAAAAAAAAAAAAAACAATGTTGTTGATATGTTTATTTATTATGATTTTATTTTGTATGTTGTTTTTGTGTCTATATGTATATATTATATTAGACGATTTATAATAAATAAATTGAAGAGAATCAAATGACTGGGACTGACTGCCAAGATTAAAGTGTCACGCAATGGCGTGACGTGACCAATATTACATGTAAGTAAATATAAATTTTCTAGGTACTAAAGGTAAAAAACTTACTATAAATACATATAAAAGTATATATTTATGTGAAATTAGGCCCAATTTATGTTTTGTGCAATTCTTGACCGAGTGACCTTCGAGTTAGTTTTGTTTACTTATTTAAATTGCATCGTTGTATGTTGTTCGTATCGTCATTCATTATTACTCTATAGTAGGAGCATCGTAATATTATAAAAAAGGTTAAATTTGTATAATAAGAAGGGAATGGCTTTTATTGTTTTAAGTAAAAGCATTTAAATTTAAATTGCACATAAAACAAAAACTTAATAGCAAAATCATTATTAATAATTATTACTTATTACATATTAAAGTTGATTGAATATTTTATTCATTTTTTTTTATTTGTTCAATTGACAAGTAATTTATATTAAAAAATAAATATTTACAAAAGTTAAAATGTTTAAATAATTGCAATTAAATGTTTAAATAATTGCAAAATTGAAATTAGTTAACATCACCAACTAATTATCATCATCAACTAATTAAAACAATTTTCAAATGTCATTTTGGTCTTTGATTTGTTCTTTTATATTACTAGCAAATATTGATAAAAGAAATACAAAATGATTGCAAAAAAATGGTAAATTATTATTTTACTAATTTTTATGAAAATTGCCATTTTTATTATTTTGTAGAGAATAATACTATACGAAAATTGTAAATAAATTTTCTTGGAAAATTTTGTAAAACTTGATTTCTACAGAATGACAAATTTTCAAAAGAGCAATTTCAAGCTATTTCAAGATTGTAATTTATCATGCTTGTTAAATACTTAATTATTAAGATTATAATTATGTTTTTTCTGTTTTTGGCAGTTTTTATTTTAAGATACTAATGTGCCAACCAAAATTTGTCAATTTATCATTTGAGAATCTTATCTTGTTTTGGGAGATTATCATTTGTGGAGATTCTTATCTTATGTTATCTTGTTTTGGGGAAGTCTTTTTCTTTTGCATTGAATACTATTACATTTTGTACTCGCCAAAACACGATAAATGTTTATATTTTTTTACCAAGTCAATCAACGCAGAAATTTGTTCCGAAATAGTAAAAGATGTACTTATTATGTTTCGGCAAATTTCCACAAAATTATTATTATAACTTCTAGGTACCAATATGTCTCCGGCAATTTTGTTTTTAATTAAAAATTTACAAATTACATAAACAAAATTTAATAAATATTCCAAGACTAAACAAAAACTGTAATACGAATTTTCCGATTACAATTTTTGATAGCATAAAAATTAAAATGCATTTTTCACTGCACAAATAATCAATCTGCCTAAGTCTTTTCAGTAAAAACATATTTATAACATAAATATTACCTTTAAAATAAAAATTCTTTTAGTTAATTTTAGTGCAGAAAAATCTTCATGGTCCGTAGAACAGTTTAAAAGGTAAACAGTGAAAATAAAAATTGTATAATATTTTTTAATTGCAACATAGAAGGTAACAAATAAATAATAATCGCACTAAAGAACATTCAAGAATTATAACCTGTCTTAACGAATAAATAATATTTTCCGTAGCTCTTTGATTTTAAAAGAATATAATCTTCTTATTATGTTTTTATATTTTTTGAAAAAAAAATTTCAAAATTAGTAATTTTAAAAATTATGCAACTGTGAAGAGATAACACGTTATATACATTTTCTTATTAATGTAATTTTTTTTTTTTGCTTTATCAATTACTTTGTTTTTTTTTTAGTGAGAAAATGGACGAAATCAGATTTTCATTGCAGGTATGCTGAAAATAATGCTGCTACAAATAATGCGTGTTTTGACGGTAATTTTGATTTAGAAGTAAAATTGGATAAGCTAAAATAACAGGTTTAATAGTGATGGGCATAACGATTCTGAAGGGGTAATAATGTAGCTATCGTTTAGACATATTAACGCCTCTCAGTTACATAGTATATATTCACCACACTTTCCAACTTGTGTTGACAATAGCTACATAAATTGGAAACGAACCAACCCTAACAGTATAATAGGTAGTTGTTTCAGTTCCTATCAATCTACCTTCGTATACATTCCCTTATATTTTCTTTATGATTGAATTAATAATTTAGTTTTCGTATTACTAACAGACTGACAAATATATTCGAAAATTATTAAGTTAATAATAAAAAAATTTGTGTTATTTAAAAAAAATTTATATTTTTAAAATTTATTATTTTGACTTTAATTATTTCAATATAAAAGTAAAAAAAACTGCATAATTTTTATAAAGTATATAACTTTTAAAACTTATAATATTTTTATACATGGAAAATGGAAAATATAAATAATACAATAATATAATATAATAAGTGGAAATTTATGTTTTGCCACTAAAACAACAACTTATTAATAATCTAACTTTATTGCATATTTTAACAATTTTTTTTTGTAATTAACTCAAAGAGCAGTTATTAAATATTGCATATTTTAACAATGTTTTTCTTTTTCAAATCAACTTAAAGGGCAGTTTTCCCATTTTTTATAATTTCATAATAGAAATTTGGATTTTCTCAATAAAAGAAAAAATTGTGTTTAGCAACAATCCGTCATCGAATATAAATTCTGTTTTTAGTAAAATTGTGTGAAAATATGCCAAAACATGATACATATATACATTTTTGACATTTTCAGATTTCTAGTCTGATTTGTATTTCTAAGGATAAAATCTTTAAATTTACCAACCTGACAAACTTTTATTGGGTATAAACCAAAGAAAATTTGGTAAATTCTAACAAATGATATTTTTATTTCTGCGCTATATATGAGAGACAAATTTTGTTTTACAAATCAGTTACTTAATAGAAAAACTACCAAAAAACATAATTATTCTAATCTGAAGAATAAGCATTTCACAAGCATTTTATTTCGACAAGTTGTGGTCAAATTTTGCTAAAAAATTTTAATTATGTAGATATCGTGTTTTGGAAAATTTCCACAGAATTATATAATTATAAACTGTTAGTAAATTTATAGTGTCAGGGTTTTTGGAGACATTGTTGCTGAGGAATATAATTTTAATATAAATAAATTTATAAAATTATATTTTTCACAAATGTGTTGTGTAGTACAATAACCCTTTTTTTATATATGTAATAATAAATAATATAAATTTTATGGTTGTATAATGAAAATTATAGTAATAATAATAATTTTAGAAAAGAAAATTATTAAAAGTACAGTAAAAGTATTTTAAAAAGAATTACTGGCAAGGTTCTCTTTAAGTTTTAACCTCAATAATTTTTATTGCTTTCAATCATGCAAAAAAAATATTTTAAAACTTAAATTTACCAAAAACACAAAAACCAAAACTTTTAAATAGATTTTCTTTAAAGTGCAATAGAAAAATTTAAAATTCATGAAAGCAGCACAAATATGATTCGCACTTTTTTGGAGCAACAATTAGAAATTTGTTTTTAGTCGATGACGGTGGGTCGAAATGACTAAAAACTGTTGCACAATATTTTTTATTTATTAGAATATTGTTTGTTTAATAAAATAAAAATGTTAATTTAAAATTTAAAAAATAAATGTATTTTAAAGAATAAATGGTATTTACGATAAGGACATATTGTTTTTCATTAGTTATAGTATAATGTAGCAAATATAAATGCTGTTTAAAAGTTTATTTATCAGAAATATTTAATTGTAATGTTTCACAAAAAACTCTAGAAGTAGTATAATAAAAAAATATATTCCCAAACTGTAGAGATATCAAAACGATGACAGTTTGGCCAAAAAATTTACAAAATAATAAACTGTGTCGACTGAATCTTAAGTTTGATGCCAACAAAATTAATTTTGTTGTCCAGAATAATGAAATTTAACTGAGTGTTATGAAAACTATTTTCTTTTTTACCTGAAAACTATATTTACCACTAAATACAACCGCAATCAATTTTCAGCAAATAATAATTTTATTTTTTATAATAATATCTTATGGTTAATCTAATCTATCTAAGTTCAATTTGCTGGCCTTATGCCGGTACGTTAAATATTTGATAAAGACCAAAAAAAAAACATAATCCCTTATTGGCACGTGCCATTGAAATAATATTCATATAATTCTGAGGAAGAACTAAACAATGTAATTTCTAAATATATACTCATCAGGATTTTATGTTCATTTCATTTCATTGTAAACAACTTTTAGTAAATTGATTTCCTTTTTTAACCAAAAAAAAAAAAATATTGTAGTTTACTTAAAAAGGACGAAACACTATTACTAAACTTGTTACAATCCTGTAAGTAATTTTTTTTTATTTAATATATAAATATATTGTCATTAAATTGACCAACGTTAGTTTTGACCTTAAATTGACCAAAATATTTGTAAATAAAAATGAAATTAATGGACCAAAACGATAGGAAAGTCAACAATGTTGTCGTTTTAGGATTGTCAAAATATTCTCATAATTAAAATAAAAAGGGGTGAAATATTTTTACTATATACAATAAAATCTATTAAAGGATCATCACAATTAATATATCCTGTAGTCAATTTCATAGTCTTAAAATATGTATATTCCCAACAAAAAAAAACCAAAAAGGATTTTCATATTTAAAGGTAATTGTTTCAAAAAAAATTTTATTAAAATTTATTTTTACAAATGGAAATTAAAATTAATTCGTCCTATTATTTTTAAAATACTAACAAATAATTTTCAATATACTTTATATAGTTTTTGGGGGTAATCTAAATAAAATTGCCCATCAGGGAATTTCTTTTGTTTATAAAATAACAAGGACCATAAGGCACCACTCGACTGACTCTCCTTTTTAATATACACACATGAAAAAAGAACTAAAAACCTACAAAATTTATTTTTTTAACTACAAATTTTAGAATTCCAACCAGGTAAAAAAAAAAATATTTATAATCAAAAATACCAAAAAGTCTGTTGTTCGACATCACCATAAATACAGTCTGTCTGTTCAAAAGGATAGAGAAAGAGTGTAAGTTAAAGAGGTGGTAGTGATAGAGAATGATATTTATTCTTAGTTCTGTGTCATGTCTATTGGATTTATTAGCATTCTTAAAGTTATTAAGGGTTTGAGGTAACATATGTCATTTTGAGGGAATCGTCTAATATGCCTAAAAATAATTTTTATTATTTATTTGAGGGTGTGCGCACCGCGAATCGATGGGATTTTCAGATTCTTTTTATTTTGTTGAATCAGAAAGAAAAAGGTTTCAATGAAAATTTATATTTCTTTTAACAAGACGTGATATTTGGTGTGGGCATTAAGGATATAAATGATTTTTTAATTTAGTTAAAATTGGTTAATTTGATCGGTATTTTTTGTAGATGGATTTTTAGGAAATTAATTTTTTTCTTTTAATGTTTACAACTGATATATTTGAAAGTCAATTTGCAATTTGGAAGTTAATTTTATTTTTCCTGGTTTAATCAATTATTAAACCATTATTACCATTGGTTCAATACTTTGCAAAATAAACTTCGTTATATCTAATTAGATTTGGCTTTTGAATTCTTCTGTAAATCTAATGCTAATTGGGAAACTGAATTCTCAAATTGAACTGGAGCTTAAAATTGAATTTACAAAATGCATTTATGCCATTATTTTATTTCTCGGATTATGTTGCGGTGTGTTATATAATAACAAATTTTGATATGAACGTTTTCTGATGTATTTGATAGTTAATGGAATAAAATTGAACTAAGATTAGTAAGGTCGTTAAGAACACTTTGTTTTAAAGATTGAAATATTAATATTTTTTTATTGATTACAATTACCGAAACATGTAAGTAAAAATTTTCCTTAATTGAAATATATATCGTTTTAAAGTAATAACTATGTCAAATTTCCATTATTTCGTAATATAAACGTTTTCGTGCTAAAATTATTTTAATAAATTTTTTTTCTTATCATTATTTGACAAAATAAGAAATTCAATTAAAAATAATCTATATCAATAATTCTACTATATTGTAAAAAAAAATGGTGACTAATGAAACTGGTCAATAAAATTTTAAAAAAAATAATTTCCCACAAACAATTATAAATTAATTATTTTATATAATATTTTTTAGTAACAATTATTTCTCAATTTTACTTACCTTGAAAATAACTTTTTGTCCTTAAATAACTAACAGATAGCCTAAGTATACTCAGTCGATCCAATTTACTAAGTATATTTTGCTCAAATGGTAATAATGATGCAAGTAGATCTAATTCAGCATTTAATCTTTCACGATGTCTTTTTGATGGATTACTTTTCGTGACACCGTCTTTTGGTGGTGGTTTCAAACTATACAAAGAAAAAATATAAAAAATAGAATAATAAATAAAAAAAATTAGATAACTTAATTAAAAAACATTAACAACATAAAAGAAAATTAATTATTTCTGGTCAAATATTTAACAAAATAATAGAAATTTATTTAATTGATGAGCATTAATTGCTTGTGATTATTTAGATATCATTTCAAGAGAAATAATTATCTTCCTGGCAAAAATATTATATATAAAATAAATAAATTCATCATAATAATTTTTTTTTTATTTTTTACCCGCAAACAAACACTTAATTTCAGGATATTACGAAATAAAAAAAAAATTATTTATACAAATTTTTGGAGTAAGAAATTAAACAATATTTTTTTTCTGTATCCTACGTAGTATAGAAAATTAAAAGTCATTCAAAATTCATTAATTTTGTAGCAAAATCGATGATGATGCACCCCATTCTTAAGTAAATTGATTTGAACCCTTATGATGACCCCATCATAAAGGATCCTATATCGAATTTTTATATATGTTTTATATTTTTTTTGCCCTTTTTCCTTTTTTTTTGTACAAAAAAGGTAAATTACATAAAAGAAAAAATTAAGGGTGCGATTATAGCTAAAAACATAGAAAAGAAAAATTGGTGGTCTCCTTTGCTAATGTTATTTTTATATTTATTCCTTTTGTCCTTTTTATGTAATAACGATGATAGTATTTATATGTGGTATATAGTTCCTTTTTTTTTGGGTAGAAATACCGAAAATATGGGGTAAAATCGATTAGCCATGCCCACTTGATCTCATAATCATTTTTTTTTGCCATATAATAAATTGACATTGTATTATTATTCTCTTTTTTTTGGTATTTAGGAAAGTTTTATAGGGAAAGGAAATTGTATATTATAATTGGGATTACATATGAAATTTTGTGAAAGAAACTGTATTGGTAATTTTTGAGTTAGGAATAATATGAAATTGCAAATTTTTGACTATTGAAAAATGAAAGAAAATATCCTAGTTCTCCCAATTAGCGAACACAGTGCCTCAAGTGCAGATTGGTCTCCGGTAAAATAAAAAATTGTTCAGATCTTTTAACTTAATAAATTTGCTTATTTAGTTCTATAAAAGTTTTAGAAATGTTATTAAAATACCGTTTTACCATTCGTTTGTTTAATTGTAACTCTAACAAAGTAAATCTCTATTTTAGCTTTCGAATCACTTTTTCGAAACCAAATAAATTAATTAAATTGTCATCACAGCAAATAAATCTTTAAATTGTTCAGTATATTCACCATATTTTTGTCATATAACGATATTGTTACACCATATATGGAATAACCTAAATTTATAATCTTAAGTTAAAGTTTATTTAAAATATTGTTATTTAGCTTCAGTACTGGTGATGGCAGAAGTTTTACTTTTCCATTTTTCCACAGCGTGATTTACAAAATACAAAATTCTGACAGGAAAAATTGAATTAAATGTTTCACTGATATTTCAGTGGAGAAGTACGCAGCACATCGTATAAAAGTCGTGAAATCTGTGGGTTATTATTTTGTCCCACTAAAAAATGTCCCCTTACAGTTTCATCTAAGTAGAGAGTATAGATTGTGGAGTTCTTAATATGTTTACCTGACGAATATTAGAATTTGAAAATATTTCCACGTCAACTAATAACCGTTTTTTCGTGTACATATTTGTGCTTATTAAAAAATGACAAATGTAACAATTAACTGATAATCTAAATGATTGGAAATAGTAGTTTTGAGCCCCAATTTAATGGAAATATTACTGGATTTTCAGCAGTTTCATTCTTCCAATTAAAATTTATAAATTTGTGTTGAAATTTAAGAAACAACTTTTCATCAATAGTATTAAAACAGTAAAATAATATGAACGATATTTGTATAATATTACTGGCATAATTTTCTGTATATACTACAATTATTAAAGGCTTAAAAAATGCTTCCAAAACAATTACTAAGTTTTTCAAACCATTACAACGTTGTAATTGGTTTGCAAAATGTTTCCAAAACAATTACAACTTTTATCAAACCATTACAGCGTTGTAGTTGTATTAAAAATTTTTAGAAAAGTTTTGAAAAATGTTTATAAAACAATTATAACGTTCTTCAAACCATTATAATGTTGTAATTCTTTTGAAAAACGTTGTAATTGTGTTGAAAAATGATTCCAAGACACTTACAACGTTTTTCAAATCGTAACAACGTTGTAATTTTTTTGAAACACGTTGTAAAAATTTTAAAAAACTTTTCCAAATAATTTACAATGTTTTCAAAGACGTTGTATAAGTATTGAAATTTTTTGCAATTTTTTTCAAAACGATTACAATGTTGTAACCGTTTAAAAAAGTTGTAAGTTCATTGAAAACGTTTTTCTAAACTTTTACAAAGTTTTTTAAAACAATTACAACGTTGTAAAGGTTTGAAAAACGTTGTAACTGTTTTACAACGTTTGTCAACACAATTACAACGTTGTAATGGTCCACCTTACAGTTGGAAAAAGTTGTAATTGTTTTAGAAACATTTTTCAAAACTTTTACAATGTTTTTCAAAACAATTACAACGATGTAATGGTTTGAAAAACATTGTAATTATTCTGGAAACATTTATCAAAACTTTTACAACGTTTTTCAAAACAATTACAACGATGTAATGGTTTGCAAAACGTTGTAATTTGTTTGGAAATGTTTTCTGAAAGCTTTTACAATGTTTTTCAAAACAATTACAACGTTGGAAAGGTTTAGAAAACGTTGTAAGTGTTTTTACAACGTTTTTAAACACAATTACAACGTTGTAATGTTTTGAAAAACATTGTAATTGTTTTGGAAACATTTTTCCAAACTTTTACAACGTTTTTCAAAACAATTACAACGATGTAATGGTTTGCAAAACGTTGTAATTTTGTTGGAAACGTTTTCTGAATACTTTTACAACGTTTTTCAAAACAATTACAACGTTGGAAAGGTTTGGAAAACGTTGTAATTGTTTTTACAACGTTTTTCAACACAATTAGAACGTTTTAATGGTTTGAAAATATTGTAATTGTTTGGAAACATTTTTCAAAACTTTTACAACGTTTTTCAAAACAATTACAACAATGTAATGGTTTGCAAAACGTTGTAATTTGTTTGGAAAGATTTTCTGAAAACTTTTACAATGTGTTTCAAAACAATTACAATGTTGGAAAGGTTTGAAAAATGTTGTAAGTGCTTTTACAACGTTTTTGAACACAATTACAACGTTGTAATGGTTTGAAAAACGCTGTAATTGTTTTGGAAACATTTTTCAAAACTTTTACAACGTTTTTCAAAACAATTACAACTTTGGAAAGGTTTGGAAAACGTTGTAAGTGTTATTACAGCGTTTTTCAACACAATTACAACGTTGTAATAGTTTGAGAAACATTGTAAATGTTTTGGAAACATTTTTCAAAACTTTTATTGCGTTTTTCAAAACAATTACAACGTTGGAAAGGTTTGAAAAACATTGTAATTGTTTTGGAAACATTTTTCAAAATTTTACAACGTTTTTTAAAACAATTACAACTTTGGAAAGGTTTGGAAAACGTTGTAAGTGTTTTTACAACGTTTTTCAACACATTTACAACGTTGTAATGCTTTGAAAAACATTGTAATTGTTTTGAAAAAATTTTTCAAAACTTTTACAACGTTTTTCAAAACAATTACAATGATGTAATGGTTTACAAAACATTGTAATTTGTTTGGAAACGTTTTCTGAATACTTTTACAACGTTTTTCAAAACAATTACAATGATGTAATGGTTTACAAAACATTGTAATTTGTTTGGAAACGTTTTCTGAATACTTTTACAACGTTTTTCAAAATAATTACAACGTTGGAAAGGTTTGGAAAACGTTGTAATTGTTTTTCCAACGTTTTTCAACACAATTAGAACGTTTTAATGGTTTGAAAATATTGTAATTGTTTGGAAACATTTTTCAAAACTTTTACAACGTTTTTCAAAACAATTACAACAATGTAATGGTTTGCAAAACGTTGTAATTTGTTTGGAAACGTTTTCTGAAAACTTTTACAATGTTTTTCAAAACAATTACAACGTTGGAAAGGTTTGAAAAACGTTTGTAAGTGCTTTTACAACGTTTTTGAGCACAATTACAACGTTGTAATGGTTTGAAAAACGCTGTAATTGTTTTGGAAACATTTTTCAAAACTTTTACAACGTTTTTCAAAACAATTACAACTTTGGAAAGGTTTGGAAAACGTTGTAAGTGTTATTACAGCGTTTTTCAACACAATTACAACGTTGTAATAGTTTGAGAAACATTGTAAATGTTTTGGAAACATTTTTCAAAACTTTTATTGCGTTTTTCAAAACAATTACAACGTTGGAAAGGTTTCAAAAACGATGTAAATGTTTTCACAACGTTTTTCAACACAATTACAACGTTGTAATGGATTGAAAAACATTGTAATGGTTTTGGAAACATTTTTCAAAACTTTTACAACGTTGGAAAGGTTTGGAAAACGTTGTAAGTGTTTTTACAGCGTTTTTAAACATAATTACAACGTTTTAATGGTTTGACAAACATTGTAATTGTTTTGGAAACATTTTTCAAAACTTTTATTGCGTTTTTCAAAACAATTACAACGTTGGAAAGGTTTCAAAAACGATGTAAATGTTTTTACAACGTTTTTCAACACAATTACAACGTTGTAATGGTTTGAAAAACATTGTAATTGTTTTGGAAACATTTTTAAAAACTCTTACAACGGTTTTCAAAACAATTACAACGATGTAATGGTTTGCAAAACGTTGTACTTTGTTTGGAAACGTTTTCTGAAAACTTTTACAACGATTTTCAAACCAATTACCACGTTGGAAAGGTTTCAAAAACGTTGTAAATGTTTTTACAACGTTTTTCAACACAATTACAACTTTGTAATGGTTTGAAAAACATTGTAATTGTTTTGGAAACATTTTTAAAAACTCTTACAACGGTTTTCAAAACAATTACAACGATGTAATGGTTTGCAAAACGTTGTACTTTGTTTGGAAACGTTTTCTGAAAACTTTTACAACGATTTTCAAACCAATTACCACGTTGGAAAGGTTTCAAAAACGTTGTAAATATTTTTACAACGTTTTTCAACACAATTACAACTTTGTAATGGTTTGAAAAACATTGTAATTGTTTTGGAAACATTTTTAAAAACTCTTACAACGGTTTTCAAAACAATTACAACGATGTAATGGTTTGCAAAACGTTGCACTTAGTTTGGAAACGTTTTCTGAAAACTTTTACAACGTTTTTGAAAACAATTACAACGTTGGAAAGGTTTGGAAAACGTTGTAAATGTTTTTTCAACGTTTTTCGAAACAATTACAATGATGTAATGGTTTGCAAAATGTTGTAATTTGTTTGGAAACGTTTTCTGAAAATTTTTACAACGTTTTTCAAAACAATTACAACGTTGGAAAGGTTTGGAAACGTTGTAAATGTTTTTACAACATTTTTCAACACAATTACAACGTTGTAATGGTTTAAAATACATTATAATTATTTTGGAAACATTTTTCAAAACTTTTACAACGTTTTTCAAAACAATTACAACTTTGGAAAGGTTTGGAAAACGTTGTAAGTGTTATTACAGCGTTTTTCAACACAATTACAACGTTGTAATAGTTTGAGAAACATTGTAAATGTTTTGGAAACATTTTTCAAAACTTTTATTGCGTTTTTCAAAACAATTACAACGTTGGAAAGGTTTCAAAAACGATGTAAATGTTTTCACAACGTTTTTCAACACAATTACAACGTTGTAATGGATTGAAAAACATTGTAATGGTTTTGGAAACATTTTTCAAAACTTTTACAACGTTGGAAAGGTTTGGAAAACGTTGTAAGTGTTTTTACAGCGTTTTTAAACATAATTACAACGTTTTAATGGTTTGACAAACATTGTAATTGTTTTGGAAACATTTTTCAAAACTTTTATTGCGTTTTTCAAAACAATTACAACGTTGGAAAGGTTTCAAAAACGATGTAAATGTTTTTACAACGTTTTTCAACACAATTACAACGTTGTAATGGTTTGAAAAACATTGTAATTGTTTTGGAAACATTTTTAAAAACTCTTACAACGGTTTTCAAAACATTTACAACGATGTAATGGTTTGCAAAACGTTGTACTTTGTTTGGAAACGTTTTCTGAAAACTTTTACAACGATTTTCAAACCAATTACCACGTTGGAAAGGTTTCAAAAACGTTGTAAATGTTTTTACAACGTTTTTCAACACAATTACAACTTTGTAATGGTTTGAAAAACATTGTAATAGTTTTGGAAACATTTTTAAAAACTCTTACAACGGTTTTCAAAACAATTACAACGATGTAATGGTTTGCAAAACGTTGTACTTTGTTTGGAAACGTTTTCTGAAAACTTTTACAACGATTTTCAAACCAATTACCACGTTGGAAAGGTTTCAAAAACGTTGTAAATGTTTTTACAACGTTTTTCAACACAATTACAACTTTGTAGTGGTTTGAAAAACATTGTAATTGTTTTGGAATCATTTTTAAAAACTTTTACAACGTTTTTCAACACAATTACAACGTTGTAATGGATTGAAAAACATTGTAATGGTTTTGGAAACATTTTTCAAAACTTTTACAACGTTGGAAAGGTTTGGAAAACGTTGTAAGTGTTTTTACAGCGTTTTTAAACATAATTACAACGTTTTAATGGTTTGACAAACATTGTAATTGTTTTGGAAACATTTTTCAAAACTTTTATTGCGTTTTTTCAAAACAATTACAACGTTGGAAAGGTTTCAAAAACGATGTAAATGTTTTTACAACGTTTTTCAACACAATTACAACTTTGTAATGGTTTGAAAAACATTGTAATTGTTTTGGAATCATTTTTAAAAACTTTTACAACGGTTTTCAAAACAATTACAATGATGTAATGGTTTGCAAAACGTTGCACTTAGTTTGGAAACGTTTTCTGAAAACTTTTACAACGTTTTTGAAAACAATTACAACGTTGGAAAGGTTTGGAAAACGTTGTAAATGTTTTTTCAACGTTTTTCGAAACAATTACAACGATGTAATGGTTTGCAAAACGTTGTAATTTGTTTGGAAACGTTTTCTGAAAACTTTTACAACGATTTTAAAAACAATTACAACGTTGGAAGTGTTTCAAAAACGTTCTAAATGTTTTTACAACGTTTTTCAACACAATTACAACGTTGTAATGGTTTAAAATACATTATAATTATTTTGGAAACATTTTTAAAATATTTACAACGTTTTTCAAAACAATTACAACGTTGGAAAGGTTTGGAAAACGTTGTAAGTGTTTTTACAGCGTTTTTAAACATAATTACAACGTTTTAATGGTTTGACAAACATTGTAATTGTTTTGGAAACATTTTTCAAAACTTTTATTGCGTTTTTGAAAACAATTACAACGTTGGAAAGGTTTCAAAAACGATGTAAATGTTTTTACAACGTTTTTCAACACATTTACAACGTTGTAATGGTTTGAAAAGCATTGTAATTGTTTTGGAAACATTTTTCAAAACTTTTACAACGGTTTTCAAAACAATTACAACGATGTAATGGTTTGCAAAACGTTGTACTTTGTTTGGAAACGTTTTCTGAAAACTTTTACAACGATTTTTAAACCAATTACCACGTTGGAAAGGTTTCAAAAACGTTGTAAATGTTTTTACAACGTTTTAATGGTTTGCAAAACATTGTAATTGTTTTGGAAACATTTTTCAAAACTTTTACAGGATTTTTCAAAACAATTACAACGATGTAATGGTTTGGAAAACGTTGTAAGTGTTTATACAACATTTTTCAACACAATTACAACGTTGTAATGGTTTGAAAAACATTGTAATTGTTTTGGAAACATTTTTCAAAACTTTTACAGGATTTTTCAAAACAATTACAACGATGTAATGGTTTGGAAAACGTTGTAATTTGTTTGGAAACGTTTTCTGAATACTTTTACAACGTTTTTCAAAACAATTACAATGATGTAATGGTTTACAAAACATTGTAATTTGTTTGGAAACGTTTTCTGAATACTTTTACAACGTTTTTCAAAATAATTACAACGTTGGAAAGGTTTGGAAAACGTTGTAATTGTTTTTACAACGTTTTTCAACACAATTACAACGTTTTAATGGTTTGAAAATATTGTAATTGTTTGGAAACATTTTTCAAAACTTTTACAACGTTTTTCAAAACAATTACAACAATGTAATGGTTTGCAAAACGTTGTAATTTGTTTGGAAACGTTTTCTGAAAACTTTTACAATGTTTTTCAAAACAATTACAACGTTGGAAAGGTTTGAAAAACGTTTGTAAGTGCTTTTACAACGTTTTTGAGCACAATTACAACGTTGTAATGGTTGGAAAAACATTGTAATTGTTTTGGAAACATTTTTCAAAACTTTTACAACGTTTTTCAAATATTACAATGATGTAATGGTTTGCAAAATGTTGTAATTTGTTTGGAAACGTTTTCTGAAAATTTTTACAACGTTTTTCAAAACAATTACAACGTTGGAAAGGTTTGGAAACGTTGTAAATGTTTTTACAACATTTTTCAACACAATTACAACGTTGTAATGGTTTAAAATACATTATAATTATTTTGGAAACATTTTTCAAAACTTTTACAACGTTTTTCAAAACAATTACAACTTTGGAAAGGTTTGGAAAACGTTGTAAGTGTTATTACAGCGTTTTTCAACACAATTACAACGTTGTAATAGTTTGAGAAACATTGTAAATGTTTTGGAAACATTTTTCAAAACTTTTATTGCGTTTTTCAAAACAATTACAACGTTGGAAAGGTTTCAAAAACGATGTAAATGTTTTCACAACGTTTTTCAACACAATTACAACGTTGTAATGGTTTGAAAAACATTGTTATTGTTTTGGAAACATTTTTCAAAACTTTTACAACGTTTTTCAAAACAATTACAATGTTGGAACGGTTTGGAAAACGTTGTAAATGTGTTTACAACGTTTTTCAACACAATTACAACGTTGTAATGGATTGAAAAACATTGTAATGGTTTTGGAAACATTTTTAAAAACTTTTACAACGTTGGAAAGGTTTGGAAAACGTTGTAAGTGTTTTTACAGCGTTTTTAAACATAATTACAATGTAATGGATTGAAAAACATTGTAATGGTTTTGGAAACATTTTTAAAAACTTTTACAACGTTGGAAAGGTTTGGAAAACGTTGTAAATGTTTTGGAAACATTTTTCAAAACTTTTATTGCGTTTTTCAAAACAATTACAACGTTGGAAAGGTTTGGAAACGTTGTAAATGTTTTTACAACATTTTTCAACACAATTACAACGTTGTAATGGTTTAAAATACATTATAATTATTTTGGAAACATTTTTCAAAACTTTTACAACGTTTTTCAAAACAATTACAACTTTGGAAAGGTTTGGAAAACGTTGTAAGTGTTATTACAGCGTTTTTCAACACAATTACAACGTTGTAATAGTTTGAGAAACATTGTAAATGTTTTGGAAACATTTTTCAAAACTTTTATTGCGTTTTTCAAAACAATTACAACGTTGGAAAGGTTTCAAAAACGATGTAAATGTTTTCACAACGTTTTTCAACACAATTACAACGTTGTAATGGTTTGAAAAACATTGTAATTGTTTTGGAAACATTTTTCAAAACTTTTACAACGTTTTTCAAAACAATTACAATGTTGGAAAGGTTTGGAAAACGTTGTAAATGTGTTTACAACGTTTTTCAACACAATTACAACGTTGTAATGGATTGAAAAACATTGTAATGGTTTTGGAAACATTTTTCAAAACTTTTACAACGTTGGAAAGGTTTGGAAAACGTTGTAAGTGTTTTTACAGCGTTTTTAAACATAATTACAACGTTTTAATGGTTTGACAAACATTGTAATTGTTTTGGAAACATTTTTCAAAACTTTTATTGCGTTTTTCAAAACAATTACAATGTTGGAACGGTTTGGAAAACGTTGTAAATGTGTTTACAACGTTTTTCAACACAATTACAACGTTGTAATGGATTGAAAAACATTGTAATGGTTTTGGAAACATTTTTCAAAACTTTTACAACGTTGGAAAGGTTTGGAAAACGTTGTAAGTGTTTTTACAGCGTTTTTAAACATAATTACAACGTTTTAATGGTTTGACAAACATTGTAATTGTTTTGGAAACATTTTTCAAAACTTTTATTGCGTTTTTCAAAACAATTACAACGTTGGAAAGGTTTCAAAAACGATGTAAATGTTTTTACAACGTTTTTCAACACAATTACAACGTTGTAATGGTTTGAAAAACATTGTAATTGTTTTGGAAACATTTTTAAAAACTCTTACAACGGTTTTCAAAACAATTACAACGATGTAATGGTTTGCAAAACGTTGTACTTTGTTTGGAAACGTTTTCTGAAAACTTTTACAACGATTTTCAAACCAATTACCACGTTGGAAAGGTTTCAAAAACGTTGTAAATGTTTTTACAACGTTTTTCAACACAATTACAACTTTGTAATGGTTTGAAAAACATTGTAATTGTTTTGGAATCATTTTTAAAAACTTTTACAACGGTTTTCAAAACAATTACAACGATGTAATGGTTTGCAAAACGTTGCACTTAGTTTGGAAACGTTTTCTGAAAACTTTTACAACGTTTTTGAAAACAATTACAACGTTGGAAAGGTTTGGAAAACGTTGTAAATGTTTTTTCAACGTTTTTCGAAACAATTACAACGATGTAATGGTTTGCAAAACGTTCTAATTTGTTTGGAAACGTTTTCTGAAAACTTTTACAACGATTTTAAAAACAATTACAACGTTGGAAGTGTTTCAAAAACGTTCTAAATGTTTTTACAACGTTTTTCAACACAATTACAACGTTGTAATGGTTTAAAATACATTATATTTATTTTGGAAACATTTTTAAAATATTTACAACGTTTTTCAAAACAATTACAACGTTGTAATGGTTTGAAAAACATTGTAATTGTTTTGGAAACATTTTTCAAAACTTTTACAGGATTTTTCAAAACAATTACAACGATGTAATGGTTTGGAAAACGTTGTATTTTGTTTGGAAACATTTTTCAAAACTTTTATTGCGTTTTTGAAAACAATTACAACGTTGGAAAGGTTTCAAAAACGATGTAAATGTTTTTACAACGTTTTTCAACACATTTACAACGTTGTAATGGTTTGAAAAACATTGTAATTGTTTTGGAAACATTTTTCAAAACTTTTACAACGGTTTTCAAAACAATTACAACGATGTAATGGTTTGCAAAACGTTGTACTTTGTTTGGAAACGTTTTCTGAAAACTTTTACAACGATTTTTAAACCAATTACCACGTTGGAAAGGTTTCAAAAACGTTGTAAATGTTTTTACAACGTTTTAATGGTTTGCAAAACATTGTAATTGTTTTGGAAACATTTTTCAAAACTTTTACAGGATTTTTCAAAACAATTACAACGATGTAATGGTTTGGAAAACGTTGTAAGTGTTTATACAACATTTTTCAACACAATTACAACGTTGTAATGGTTTGAAAAACATTGTAATTGTTTTGGAAACATTTTTCAAAACTTTTACAGGATTTTTCAAAACAATTACAACGATGTAATGGTTTGGAAAACGTTGTATTTTGTTTGGAAACGTTTTCTGAAAACTTTTACAACGTTTTTCAAAACAATTACAACGTTGAAAAGGTTTCAAAAACTATGTAATTGTTTTTACAACGTTTTATAACATAATTACAACATTGGCATGGTTTGAAAAACTTTGTAATTGTTTTGGAATCATTTTCCACAACTTTTACAACGTTTTTCAACACAATTACAAATTTGCAATTGTTTGAAAAATATTTTAAGTATCTTTGGAAAATTGTAATAAACAAATTTTAAAAACAATATGTGATTTAATGTTAATGTCAAATATCTATCTCTCATTTTTCATTTGCCGCCATTTGATCGCACACTTTGGAAACCATGTTAAAATTTATTTTCACTCAAAATGCATACTTTACTAAAAGTCTCATATAATCACAGACAGCCTAAATATTTTTTTTATGCATTCTAATTTGTATCTTTCAAAATTATGCTAAAATAATAATTATTTATAATTTTTATGTTATGGTACATTTTGTCTGCTAAAATAGACTGAAATATTTTTTTTTTAAATAACCCAGAAAAAAAAATTCTATCAAAAATGATTTTCCCCAAAACAAAAAAAAAATCCTTATTTTTTTGAAATCGTTAATTTTAATATCTTTTAATACTCTATAATTCTAGGCGATTTAATATGTATTAGAAATAAACAGTTATATGCCAGGATCCAATTTATAAATATAATAAAAAAAAATTATTTTGTTAAAATGTATAATTTTACTGTTTTTTTTCTTTCTTTCTTTTCTCCCTTTTTCGAAATAAAAAAGGAATTCCTTTCATTTGAAAAATTCCAATCGTTAGTATATAATTCGTATTTAAATAGTTTAATGTTATTAAATAATATAACAAAAAAATATATACTTTTTTCCCTCCTAATTTTTTGTATATTTTTTTTAAAAAAATAATTTTTATATCTTAGAGTTTTGTATAAGAAATACATAAAAAAAAACATAAATTAGAATTATATATAATTATATTATTAAGGAAAGAAATAATTTTATATTTACGAAAAAAGTTTTAGTTATATTTTTTTCTTCCTACAGTTCTTGAATAATTTGAAAAAAGAACTTTTAAGTATCATTTTAACAGTTATAATATAATTTTTACAAGAATATATTTTTCTTTTTTAAGTTAAAGAACTGTAGTTTAAAATAATCATATTAATTAAGAAAGTATCTTAGTGACTAGTAATATTAGATAGCCATTTACAATCGTTTAAAAATTTTTTTTTTCACAAATCTTATATAGATTTTCTAAGAAAGTGTAATTAAATAATGATTTAGTGATTCAACCAGAGATGTATTTGGGGAGTATTTGCTAAAATGGTATAATTTCATTTTTAAATTCGTTAAAAAAAGGATTTTGTTCAAGGAGAAACTAAAATTGTAGTTTTGAGCTATAAAATAATAGTAAGAAAAATTTTTATAAACACTAAAATATCGAGTTGTAAATTATAGTTATTTGCAATATAAATATTACTTTTGTATGTCCATATTTATGGTGGAATTGATAAATCGAACTTAGCTGTGTGATTGCCTTAAACGTTGTATCTCAATTCATGAAAAATTCTTAACTAAATATGTGAGATATTCTTAAGCCAAGTGTAGGGAATGGTATAAGGATATAATAGTATAATCTTACCCACAATTATATTCTTTTAAAATACTAATATTTTTTGTACTAATATTCTTATCAAATTCAGAAATTAAACACATTTCCATTTGCTATTAATACAATATTTCTGATTATGTTTTATTACCTCAAAAATATTAATTCTTAAAAAAACAAATTATTTTCTAAAAATTCAAATAACAAAACTCCTATTTTTGATTTGATTTTCTAAAGTTTTCATAGCGATTTACTTTTTAAAAAGATTTATGTGAAATTTGTTTATTTATTTCAAAATCAATACTTTTCTCAGATAAATCTACGATTAGAAGTTAAGTAATATGAATTCCAGTATTAGAGTCTAAATATAAAATTTTCTTTCCAAATAACATTTTTGAAAGAAATATGGTCATATCCTGATCATTTCTAACTCTCAGCTAAATAAATTACTTGTTAAATCCTCGATTTTAATTCGTTATGTAACCAAAATTTTCTGAAGCATATTTAATAGTAATTAACAAAATGAATAACATTTCTAGAAATATTTTATATTCGTCTTATTGAAGCAACAACTCGTAAAGCCCATTTCCCAATAAAAATTTTTTTTTTAATTAAACCCATTTCCACCATTTTAACTAAATAAACTTTTACTTAACACTAAAACTTTTTAGAATTCGCTAAGTAATTTTGTTTTGCTTGGAAATTAAGGTCCTTAATACTTAATGTAAAAATAAAGATGGCCCTTATTTGGTTATTAATTCGTGTTAAATTTTGTTATTATTTGGTGCTACAAATTTAATTACTACAAATTTAAATAATTTATACCAATTGTAATATTTAATTTCATTTAAAAATACTAATTTTCTTCATTTATATATAATATTAATATATTATATTTAAATACAAAATGTCAATCAATAACAAAATGTGTAAATGAAACCTTAATACCCATTTTTAATTTTCTGTAAATATTCATTGTCTGCGATTATATTTACAATAAATTACTGAGGCTAATTACAACCATGTTAACACATTTAATCATACTATTTACCCCTTTTCTGAAATTAATCCTTATAAATCCAATTTAACCAAAAGTCATATAAATAAAAGTAATATTGAAAATGAACAAAAACTTTATATACATTGATTTAAATTGTATGAAATCTGTTAAAAATTAAATAGTAGATTTTCTCGCTAAACATTTGAAAAACAACTGCAAAAATATCTAAAAGTTTTGTAAAAAATAATAAAAAAAAATTGAGAAATTACTTTTTTGGTACAATTAAGTCTAATAATATTTAAATTAGTAATTTGTCTTTCGGTTACTACAATGTTTTGGTTCTTAATATCTAAACATTTTTATTAGTACCATCGAACTTTACAAACAGAAATACTAAAATTGTTAATGTTTTTGTGTAATTCTTTTACAATAAATTTGTTAGTTAGTTTTTTGCGTACATAAATGTACAAAATTCCAAACAAAGCCAAAAAAAAAACTTGATTTTGAATAAAACTCAACTCTAATTATAATAACCTTTAAAAAACTAACGCAACAGCTGATCTGATAAAATGTTACATGTACCTAACAAATATTCATTTATAAAATAATAAGCTTTAACTTTGAAATAACAACAATATATACTATATCTACAAACTAAATACTACTATACTACATAGTATAAATAGTAAAATAGAATCTGAAGAATTATAAAACGAAAAGACCAGCCCTTGTTAAAATAGCGTGAGTGACGTCACAAATGAAACAGAAAACTGATTGCGTTTGAAACGTTAATTTCGATGAAATTGTATACATACTTACATATTAAAAACATACAAAATAAAAATAAAACCTTAAATTATATCCAGAGCAAGAGACTATATAAGATTTTTCATGCACGCGGACACGAGAAGCGGTAAAAACGTGAATATATATATTTATATACTGTTTAATATTATATTCATGTTTAGAAAAAAAAAAACAAAAAGTGGGTAAGGTAGGTTCATGGTCTCGTCAGATAATTGTTTAGTTAAACTCCTCTATACATATTAACATACTCATCATTACAATATTTTTTTTTGGTTTAATATGACGGTATTGAGTTGTAAAATTGGGACACGAAAGTTTCAGTTTTTTTTTTTTTTGAGGAAACTAAGTCATCAGAACAGAAACATTTATGATACAACAATACTAAATCGCAGAAAATTAATTCATCAACATAATTAAATTCTGATCGAAAGTTAATAAAATAATTTTTATAAAAAAAATATATCTTGAAAATGATTTTCAGAAAAAAAAGGACTTTTTTTTCGTATTGCAATTTATTTGAATTATAAAATTTAATGATATTTTATGCCAAGTACATTATATACGTTTTTTTGTCTAATTTTAGTAAACTTGTTGAATAAAAGAAATTGAATGTAAATGAGTCGAACTAGAAAATGAAAATATCGTGTATGTTTACTGGTTAATAATTTAAAGAATTCTATAATTTGCGTGAGTTCAATGAAATTAAAACCAAAAAAAAAAAAACATAAATAAAAATACAATGAAATGAATGAACGATTTATGAAATTGAGTATTCATTTCAAATGTCCATTAACATGATATTTTTTTTTTTTTGTAATTTGTATTATAAGGAAGTAACTTTATTTTCTATTTATACATATATAATTGTAATTACCCTTGATTTATTGCAAGTTCAATGTTAAATATGTTTTTTTTTGGGGCTACAATAATAAAATTAACAAAATATGTATTATTTACAATGAGTAAATATTTTGATTTTTGTCGATAGTGTATTTTCAAATTACTTTTTCGAGATTTGGAGCTAATTATGTTGCAATTTTATGATATATCTGGAAAAGCTTCTGTTATTAGTATCTGGAGTATCTAATCCTCATTAGAATCAAACTCAAATCCCACATTTCAGTAATCAGCAAAAGAGGACTCTGCAAGGGCACTGATGATTAGTTTGGATCAGCGAAAACAAGCATAAGGAGAGAATTTAAGAATATATCTACAACAACAAAAAAGATATATAGAAGATTAAATAGAAGATTAAAAGATCGTTAATCTTCGATTCTTGCACTTTCTCAACAAGCTGAGAAAAAATTCTCCATGGTGGATAAGGTTTCCGTTACCCACAAAAAGAAAAACAATAAATATGAATTAGATACAAGCAGCAATAAATTTGAATTATAATAAAAAATTAAATAAATAAATAAATTAACAGAAAAAAACATGAATGCTTATCAATTGCATCGTGGTTCACAGTTCTGAAAAAAAATGCTACTACTTCTATACTCCGACACCAACTAATTCAGGACAATACACCAATAAATGAAATTAATAAAACTTCAAAAAGTTCTAAAGTCTGCAGGATTTGCGGCTGCTACCTTGTCCAAAAAATATTCGAAAAAAATTGGAACAATTTCGTCATTTTTAAAAATTCTAATTTATGATGAGGTTTAGTTTGACAAAAGAAATAAAGCAGGTATGTTAAGTTGCAAATTATACTAGAGTTCACATTTTAAAAGAAACTGTCTAAGTGGTAACTGGAAAATATTATTATTACTCAGTGGTTGTGATATTAATACGATTCGTAAAACGTTTTTAAGCTTATTACTTACACCAGCTTCAAAATATTAACATATTGCATAAAACCGCTATAAAATCAAGGCTGCAATTAATTCTAGTTTTCCAAAAATCATAACTTTTAGAAATGATAAAACATTAATTCATATCGATTCAATAACAAAAACGTTTTTTTTTTTTTTGATTTGCTCAGCATATGCTGAAAGTCTGTAAAATTAATTATTTTATGATAATATGTATAATAAAATTTAAAAGGAATTTTATTGCAGAATTTTAGTTATATAAAATATAGTACAGAAAATTGACTTATAAACAAAAATCGTTTTAAATACTGAGAAATTGAAAATTGTGTTAGTTTTCTTAATAATGGTTAGAATTATCATCTACATTAAAATTTAATACTAATCTTGATAGGTTTTAGCCCCTGAGTAGATTTAACGAAACTAATATAAGTAACAGAAGTAAAGAAAATTGACCTGAATATCTCAAATTTCATAAATGTGACCTAAAATATAGTATTCCATAAAAAAAAGGATTCGATTATACATATATACATACTTAATTATATTTGGCTGTCTGTCGGTCATAAAGAATTTTATGAATTAAAGTTAAATTACGGATTAATATCATAAATTTTTTATAATCATCTCTAAAAGCTATAACATATAACCTTACCATAAAATATCTCTTTAATTATACTGCTCTGTGAAAAGAAAATATACAAACTTTATTGCAATAGAAAAACAAAACGCTTTATAAGTATTTTTTTTATTTTTCATTCATAAAAAAAACCAATTGGCATTTTCTTCTTCATGGTCAGTTAAGTTAAAATATGTTTTATTTCGGTAACTTTCAGATCAAATTATATAATTAATTTAATATACAAAAATATATTTGAAAGATTTGTATATTTGATAGCATTTTGATTTAGTTACCGATTTTGTTAATAAAAATTAAAAAAATTTGTGAAGTATTTTTTATGGAATAATATTTTATTCATATTTGATCTAATACTTAAAGGAAAATTTTAAATATAAATTTATGTCCACTATTAAACACATATATGTAATTAATCAAAAATATTTCAGATACTTTATGGTATACTCTTCAATTGTCCAAATACTGAATAATTATAATGGTAAACTAAAATTCCAGATAATAATTCAGAGATAATCTAATATTGTCAAACTTATGACTCGATTATGTATGTCAACTAGTTTATTAAAAGTACTAAAGTACTAAATATGAAATTTATTTTAAAATTTTTATGTTTGTGTGGACAATTTTAATTGAAAATTATTGTGATAAGTATTACAAAAAAAAAAAATTAATTTATCACTTAAACAAATAGTGGAACAGTGCGACTTCAACAAAATATACATTAATAAAAATTCAAATTCAAATTGGAATCAATAGTAGATAAAGTATTACATGTTTTTCTCGTATTTAAATTAAAAAAGAAAAATGCTTGAAAACATTTAAATTTTAAAACATTTGTCGTCCTTTTTATAAAATTTATTTCATTATAAAAAAAAAAAAAATTATGATGATCGTGCTTTTTGAAACTAAAGAAGACCTTGTATAACAGTGTGACTACAAAAAACATTTATAGTAAAAGATTTTTGTTTAAATTTGATCTTATGCTACTTTAAGAATGGGATTTACAAAAGTGCTTTTTGTACCTGTAAAATTTTCCGAATTTTTTTTTTTTGTTCCTAATTGAAATTCAAAAAAACAAAAAATTCAATTTTGTCGCTCTTGTTTATCTGTTGATGACTTTATTTTTCTGTTCAGTAACAAAAAAGTATTATAGTTTGTTCCTTAAACGTTTTGTAAACTAAGGCATTTTTTTTTTTTTTTGATAAGCGTGTATTTCAGAAAAATAAAATATGTTAAAATTTAAAAGGCGGTAAAATGTAGACAAAAATTTATTTATGTAAGATACAAAAAAAAGAAAAAGAATCATTTACGTGGAGAAACAGTAGCAACTTTTAAAGTGTTCTTCCAATGCGTTTAACCATTGGTCGTTTATGTGATAATCGAAATATCCACATATATAAAAAAACGCATTTAGATAAAATTTTGTGTCTTGTGTTTACAATTAAAAAATTTATAATGGATATTAATTTTTTTTATTTTTAAATTAATATTTTTTCTGATTTATGAAAATGTTTGGTAAATTGATTTATAATTTAGTTATATGTATTTTGGATTTAAATATATTGATTTATAAAGTTTGTTTAAACATTGATAAATGTGGTGAAATAATTAGAGTTATTACCTAAATATAGCTAAAGATGTTATAGGCAAGTCCTTCCGTCAATCGAATATTTTACAATATTGAAGAAAACAATGGATTATAAAATTAAAATACGATATGTGCAATATATCTGTAGGTTGAATTACTCCAGTGATCAGGACTGCCGTAAATTTAAATCCAAAATTAAATTTACGGCAGTCCTAAACTGATCACTGCAGTTATGGAATTGAGAAACTCAGTTTTTAAAAATAACACCTAATTAAACAAAAACTTATTTTTAGTTCACTATAATTTTACAATAATGTTGAAGACACTATCGATTAAAAGACTAAACCAGTTGATGCCCAATATTCGTAGACACAACTATAAACTGAATGCCTGCAATGATCTGGATTGTCTGTCGAAAAATTAAATGGAATTGTCAAATTCTATTCTTAACTTGAAACTATAAATTATAACAAATCATTGCAAAAATGTGATTCCAAAATGGAAATTTAATTTGCAAGCCAACGTAAGATAATTATGCTGCTGTATGCTTTATTATATCAAACATTCCTAGATTTTGATTATAATCTTTTGAAATAAACTTTTATCATTTTTATAAAAATATATTACCAAAATAAAACATAACCAAATTTCTAATCATAAAAAACAATAACAAAAATATTGAAGTTTTCGATATTAATTTATGATTTTTGTTTTCCAACCTAAAATCATTATTTTTTCATTCATAAATAAAAATTTATAATATTTTTTCTAGAAAAAACCTAAAATACTAAACCCATACATTGTACAGCATAAAAAAAATAGCATTAAAAGCTTCAAAAGAACATAAAATTAACAAAGTTTTTTTTTTTATATTTTCAATTTCAATAGAATGTTTTTTTTTTATTTATGTACAAAACTAGTAAAATAAAAAAATATTGTTACCATAAAATTCTTTGAAAAATTTTCCCCCCCAAAATAAAAGTTAGTAATAATTTCGAAAAAAAAGCAGCAGCAGAAGCAATTGTAAATGGATATTTTATGTTTTTGTGGTAGGTACCCTCTGGTGGCTCCACAAAATTAAATACTTTCTACGTATTAGTATATTAATAAAACTAACAAATACAATAAAATAAAAAAAAGGTTATTTTTTTAAGTTTAGTTATAAATTTTATTATAGATTTTTCTTTTTTTTTTATTGTAAGTTTCTCTTTTTTAAATACACCATAAAAATAGATGAGTTGTTGTAAAATTCAGTAAAAAAAATATCCTTGTTGTCGGGGAACTTTTATCTTTTGGTTAAAAAAAATGGAGTTTGTTTAAAGTACTTTTTAATTGAATTTTGAAATAATATCAGACTAAAAAATTTATAATAGTAAATTTTAAAATCTAATTTTGTACATAAGGTATTCGCAAGTACTTTAAGAGTTATTTTTGAATATTATGATTACGAAAATATCTAAAATATTAATATTTATGTTGAATTTTCCAGCAATTTTTTACCTAAATAATAAAATTGTTGACACCATCTTATTCAATAATGCAACAGCACAAATCTAAGCGTTCTTCTATTTTAATTTGAACAGATTAATTTTATATTGATTCATAAGCATACATTTCTTTTGTTAAGAAAGTTTTAATAGCAATAAGATAATAGCTTTATTAGTGAGACATTTAATCATGTTTGCGAATTTTAACCATTTTTGCGAATCTTAGAATAACATTTTATTGCAACTTTTATTAGTGGTATTATTTAAAGAGTATTTTAGTAAACTTAGACCCAAAATGGACACCTCGGACAAGAAAATATATACCCCGAACAAGCAATATAAATTTAATCAATTCTCAGATAAAGGATATAAAGGATTGTATTATAATAAAAGTAATATCTTTATAAGGACCCATAGATAAGTTTACTAGTTTATTATAATTTCAATAAAAAATATATAATTCCTAATATTTTAAATAAAATGAATCATTTTCATAAAATGAATCATCAGTGAACCTGCCCATCAAATGAATATTGTCATATGTCATAATTCTTAACTTAAAATTGTATTTTCCATTAATAAACTTAAGTCCTTGAGAGAACTAAAAAAAAATAGAAATATATAATTCTTCCATAAATAGGCGCGGTGGTATACTTGTAAGTTTCTAATCGAATCCAAGTTTCAAGTTAGTCTTTCTTATCAAAGTATAATATTTTATAAATATATTATTTAGAAGGACTGTGCAAATATTTTTAAAATTACATTTCCTTTCATGTCAGACTTTCTAGCCGTTGAAACATGATGATTTACCATTTTTTGGAGGATAGCTGTTTGAGATAATTTTAGCAAGCAATTTTAAGCAATCATCATTATTGACTGATTTTAAATCCTGAAAAATTTCCAGATACTAGCCAATTACATTGGTAGCATTAATGGAATTTTCTTCATTATACCAATTTAAAATCATTGTATAGAGAGTAATATCTCTAAGGACCTTACAATGCTTTAAGTAAAGCATTGTCACATATTATTACTTAGATAGTTTCTTATATAACTATAAACTAATAAGTCTATTCTGTATAAAATTTTGTTGAAAATTTCATTGAAATTTACTAAAAAAAAAATTGTTACAAAATAAAATAAAGATACCTTAGAGATACTCGTACAAATACATATTTATGCTATTTTCAAAATAAAATAAAAACAATAAACTTCTATATTATTTTATAGTGAAACTTCTACCGAAGAGTCGCCACTGTTTCACTGTTGCTATTGCTACTAGCAAGAGGTTAAAAGTGGTGGATTTATCGATTAAACATTCGCAATTTATATGATTGTAGTGGTCTCTTTTTTTCTATAAAAATAAAATTTGTATATGAATGTGGGTGTTTATATGTTTTTTTTATTATTATTTTTATTTTATCCAAAAACTAAAATTATATAGATTTGTACATAAATCGCGATTTAAATTATGTTGGGGTTTGTGTATCTTTTAGATATTTATTGTTGTACAACCAAATGGGAAGACTAAAACGAAGAACTTGGTAGCAAAAGTTTGTTGTATGCGTGAATATATTTTGCGGGGCGTTTTTATATAAATTTTTGTTGTTTTGTTATTTAGTTTTTTTTTTGTCGCTACTAAACTGATTTTTATAATAATAATAATAAAAAAAAAATAGAAATATGTAAACTGGTGAGTGATAGTTTTATTTTTAGTCATAAATAATATTTTCCTTTATATGATATTATTATTATTATTTTTTTATGAATCATACGATTAGTTAGTTTTATTTTTTGTTATGTTTTTAAAAAAAAAGATAGGTTAATTTTTCAGTTGTTTTTAAAATCTAAAAACCCACAATTTAACCTCATGCCGAGCTGTTTTTGTAAAACACTTTTCGTTAAAGACAAAATAAATATGATAAAATTGTATATTTAAGTTAACCAGTTAAATATAATATTTTAATAGAATTACACTGAAAAAATATATAGGAAAAATAGCTGGAGTTTTATGCGTTTTCCAACAATAGTTATAGGCGTTTTAGGAACAACAAGACTTTATAGATATGCAATATTTTATAATCTAATTTTTTATCACCTAGATAGAGTATATAGCAGAATGTTCCAATTAAAGAAGTTATCTCATAGCCTTTAAATTGTTACAGTTATGCTGCAAGGTTTTAAAATACAAAATATGTAATTAACTATAATTTTTTCTATCAGTGTATATTCCATTTGAAATATTAAAAAATTATTTTTAAGGTATTCAAAAATTTATTCTGATTACCGCGAAACTGGTTTTATTACATTAATTAAATGAGTAAAATTTAAATTTTATCTACTATTTTAAATTAAAACATGTAGAATTTCTTCGTTATGTCCGAAAACACGCAGTATACAAATACTACATCAATTTCTAATTTAATCTCTCAGTTTCAGTAAACGAGTCGGTTTTAATTTAGGTGAAAGCACTTTGAGCTCGTGTCAAAAACGGAAAGCTTAACAAAACCCCGCTAGACATTAAGTCAAACAAAATTGATACTAAATTTATTTCATACTTAAGGGATCGATTATAATATTGATCATAAGTCATTTTACTATCATTTCATTGGTATGGGAGATGTCCATGTCTGATTGGCCACAGTTAATTGATTATTAACTTCTAAAAAATGGATTTTATATTAATTATAATAATCAATGATTGAAATTTTATTAGCACGGAGCAAATTATATAAAAAGTTTACCAATGAATTTATGATTCCCATGAATGTCTTATTCCGAAGGTACTTTTCGAGATATCCTCCAATTTGCACTGTATTATTAGATCTCTTCGTATTATCCACTTTCATTACAGTTTATAAGCTTCGTTAAGTTATCAGTTAAAAGTGCAAGACAATCTGGTTAAGTCTTTGGTGCGGATCTACAAAATTAGATTCGAGGAATTGGCCGTAATTTATAGACCCTGTCCGAAACTTATAATAAAACTTCTAATGCTCTGGCTTTCAAAGTAGTCAATCTATTTGCCGATCAAAATGAAGGATTACTTCCCTCCCGTTCTGAGGATCTGTTTCAAATACTTTGGTCAAAAATTACAAGGAACATTTTAAATTGTAGATACATCAGATATGAACAACATGGAATATGATAGATGTCATATTTTAATTCGCAAACCTAATTTGCAACTAATTTGCAGTTGTATTTTTTTACTATGGTTACGTAATATTAAATGTCCTATTATCACCGCGATTAGTATTAGAAGTGATGAGGACATACAAAAAAAATAGTCAAAAACACTATACTAAATACAATTTATACAGGCTAATTTCACATCAAATATTATTGTTTTTATACTTTATTTCAAATAAATTCATAAATATTTATAATTCTAGTTTTACAAAATTTCCTTTAAAACTTAATTTTTAAAAAATTAAGGAAATCTTTTTTATCTTTGTTTTTTTTTCTTTATTAACTCAAAAAAAAAGTATTAGATATCCTTAATTTCATTAACCACCTGCATATAAATATATATATATATATATAAATGCATATGCACTTAAAAAATTCTATTTTCATCCAAAGAAAATATTTTAATAAATAAAAATTTCTCTTTTTATATCCGAATTCCAAATTGAACGAGCGACCGGTGTCCATATTTATAAAAAATTATTTTGTTTTCTTTCTTCAATTTTAATCAGTAAAAAATATTTTTTGTGGTATTTGCAAAAAAATAAATAAACAAAAAAAAATCTACTGTCCGAATCAGCCGCCGTCGTTGTCGTCATCATCATCGTCATTCATAATACCGTGGCACACCTTGGCGCAGGGGATATCCACACCTGTAATTAATTTTGTCACCCAAAACACAACCGTAAATAAAATAAAAATTTACAAAAAAAAACCTTAAACTTTGAATTATAACAACAACAAAATTTATGCAAATTGGTTTTAATATTAAAAAAGAATGCACAAACAACTTTACAGCCCTTATATTCTTTTTTTTTTTTACAGATATTAAAGTTACAAACTCAATTATATTTTCAACCCTCTGTGTGTCACTTTTTTTTTTCTTGCTCCTTACTTATTTTAGTAAAATTTTTTATATGTACAAAAATAAAATAAGGATAATTATTTTTGTGCAATTATTCCGAGCACTGAAATGATTATCAGTTAAAAAAAATTGTATATTTTGCAAAAAAAAAAAAAACAACGCAAATTTTTTAATTTTTATTTTTTATTATAATTAAAATTTGAAATTATAAATAAAGATGGGAATTTATGGGGTATGTTCAGAAAATGTTAAGCAAAATTTGATAATATAATTTTAGTAATCTGAGGGTAGTTTTACTAAATTTTATTTTTCTTGTCCAGCTTAATTTATTGTTTGAGCTAAAATTAAGTTCTAACAAGAATTAAGACATTTTGTTTGATAGATGTCGCTTTTACGTACACGAGACTTTAATTTGGATGAACATATCCTTTTTAACTCCGCCCGCACTTAAATCTTTCCTACAAAATAGAAAAATTCCACCAACATAAAGACTGGTGTAAATCTTGAGATTGAATATTGAACAGTAGTGAAATATTTAATTATATTTTTTAAAAAATTATAGATTTTATAAAAATATTTTAGCTGAAGCTAATAAACACCAATATACGAGAGAGTAATTCAGTTCAATAAATATTTCATAATTTGACATCTGTGAAATGTTATCTGGATAATATTTCTTTTAATTATCTGGCAAATTATACTTTAAGTTAAATTTTTAAGTACACACCGGCGGTAGCCTAGTGGTAGTGTATTGGGTTCGACTCCAATTCGACGCATAGATATTTTATTCATCTTAAAATACGAGTAATAAAATTGCAGTAAAATATAATTCTAAGATTATAAGGTCGTCGTATAAATTAGGCTTGAATTCCGTTTAAAATAGTAAATCCAAATTGTAATAAAAATGGTAAAACATCAATATATCTCAAAACAATTCTACATTGATACACTAAGGCCCTATTCTGCACTGAGGCCATTTGCTCCAAGTGGAGTGAACAAAAAACCTAATTTTAAATCAATTATAATTCAAATGAATTAAATTCCTAATATCACAGTTTGTCTGCAAAATTGTTGACAAAAACTATTTTTAAACCAACGAAACACAAATAATTTTAAGTTTAGAAAGCATATTATTAATAATTTTCATAAAGTTATGCTACCAAATAAACAAATTTAATATTAATGTGAAAAATATTATAAATATCAATAAAAAAAAAACAAATTTGTGAATGAAAACAAACAATAAATTTAATTACCTATTTGTGATATCTAATTAGGGATAAGAACAACGAACAAAACAATTTTCCATCATCAGGGACACAAAAAATTATATAAACAACAACAAAAATAATATTCAGACAATTCGGGGTTGAAAAATAACTCTACACTCTATAAATGCATATATGTATATAATTTTTTTTAACAAAAATTATTAATAATATAGAAAATATTATTTTTTTTAAAAAAAATTTTACGCTCAATGATTATTGTAATAAAAAACTATGTTTTTATATTCAGTTAAATGCAAAAGTTTATATTTTTCAGTTAATTTTTTTTTATTTTTTTTACGAAGTGTAATAAACCGTCAGTCATAAATGTAGTCTCATTCCATTAACCAAAAATAGCAATGAAATTAAACTATATATTTATACAGAATATAATATTTCTTTTGACATATTTGAGAAATTAAATGGATTTTTTTTTGTCGTAGTCGTGCCTTGTGACTGTTAACGAGTTTAAAACAATATACAATATCCTTTATTATATATTACTATTTTTTTTTTTACAGTGTATATTAATAGCAATTAAAGCTAAAAAAATTGTGATATGAAAAAAAATTGCAATTGTTTTTTTTTTTTTAAATAAAGAGAAAAATATTAATGCGCTGTTTACAATATAAAATGTGTTTTTCATTCTTCATCGTCAACAGCTCAAATCCAGCCTAGGCAACCCACTAAGTGTTTCTTTTTTAAATATTATATTGCTGTACCTATTTGTATTTGGATTACCGAATCATTGTAATTTTATTACTGGTACTTATTTAAAACAAAGTAAACTTAGTAATTAATGGCTTGAACCTAGTAATCCAACACTAACGCCACCGCTGGCTTCTCTTTCTTTGAGAATTTCATTATCGTGATGCATATGGGCATGCAGAACACTAAACATTATAAATTTTTTGTAATATAAGAAGCAAAATTGATAATAAGTCTTCAAGTAGAAGTAATACAATTTACTTCTTTTGATGAAAATTTTGGTAACCAAGTTACTTCTTTTGATGAAAATTTAGGTAATCCCTATTTAAAATAATATAAAATTCCTAGGATATATTAAAATTTTCTCCACATATCATAATTTTCATTAAATTCTGTCATTTTTAAACTTTAAATCAAATTCTATCATTGGAAATGCACTTTAAGGTAAACTAAATAATTGTCACAGAAATTTCTCATTAAATTTTTGTTTTGTAAATGAAAACTTTTTAAACAATACACCAAAGCTTGTAATCATATACAATAAAAATCATTTAAGATTACTATCAATTAAATATACGCTTCTGTAAGTAACTTTAAATATTGAATCGCTCATAATAAGCAAAAATATTACTTAAAAAAAAAAAAACATTATAAATTTGTAAAAAAAAAACATAAAATTCTTGTTTGTAATTTTTTATTTTTTTGCATTAAAAAAAATTATAACCTCTAAAATATCAATGTAGAAGAAAAATGTAATGTTTTATTTGAGGTCGCATTGATTGTCCCATTCCCATTATGTTATTAAATCTAGCTATGAAGTTTCTCTATATAGTAATATATAGATAGAAAATTTTTAATGCGCGCGCTTTACTTTACAATTGGCAATATATGCAAAAGAAATGAAATTCATATAGAAAAGATAGTATATGTATGTAATGTAGTTAGTAGAAGGAGCAGCGAAGTAGACATAAAAAAAAATTATATTAAATTATTTACTAGACGACGACGACCTCTGTAGAACAAAAAACAAAAAAGAGATTTTCTTTTTCCCGCCGAAGTCAGTCAGGACATACAACAATGTCAACAAAGTGCATTTAAAAAAAAAGGGGAGGAGTACGATGTTTTAGTAAAGAAGAGGTATAGAAGGGGGCGGTTTATTTATTTACATATTATTTATTATAATTTTATTTTGCAACTATGTGCAACCATTGTTTTATCGACCAATTTTTCTCTTCTTGACTTTTAAATTAAAAATTTTCAATCATCACATATAAAACTAGGAAAATTTATATAAATTAGATTTAAATTTATCATTTTACACATTTTTATTTAGAATATGATAATTTTAAAGAAAATTAATTATAATGTAGAAGAATGAATATTATCCAAAGTAATTTTATGTTTTATGCAATTCTAAATTTATTTTAAGTATTTTTTATAGTTTCAATCATTCAATTTGTTTTAGAACGTTGTATAATAATAATTTAAAAAATATATAAATAAAACGTTTATATTTTTGAAATTATATTTAGTCCAGACTAGACACTTTAATATGGGTCAACATTTTTGAAAGATATATTTTAATTATATAGTCCTATATAAATATAATTGGCATTTAAAATTTAGAAACTAAATTTTTATCCTTGCTTTCTATCAAATCATAAAACATAATAATCATAAAATATACAAACTCAACAAAAACAATATAATTCTTATAATTTAATTATTATCTCGATTCTTTCAAGTCAACCGAAAATTATAAATTACGAAAAATTTCCTACAAAAAACATATTTCATAAAATTTTCTAAGAATTAATTAATTAATTCGTTTCGCATTGCTAAACAATAGTTGAACTTTAATTAGTAGCAGCATTAGCAGTTATCTTTAACTTTGACAATATTACATAAAAAATCATACAAATCCAACTTTAAAAACATTCCCAATTTTAATCTAAAATATTTTCTTGACCATCTGGTCCTTGTGTCATTGTCATATAATCTAAAAAAAAAATTAAAGCCGCAGGGAACTCTGACGATCAGAAGGACTTTGGTAAAGTCATATAACACCGTGTACTATACTCAACTTTATATATTTTCCCCAACATTGAAATGAAACCAAGTGTGAAACTTCAGAATTATATTTTTTTTTTCATAAAAATGAAAAGCACTTTATTACAATAAATAAAAAAAAAAGGATCAGATCACAGATCTGATATATATTTATTTTTTCTGACTTAATTTTATTTAATTTCTGAAACCGCCTGAAAGGTTAATTAATGTTAATAAGAAAAAAAAAAAGAAATATTAAAATTTCCATTATTTTTATCCATAATGCACATAAAAAATTTTTTATTTCACTATTCTTGAAAAAAAGGGTACATAAAAATGAATTTTAATGGAAATAAAATGGAATTTTTTTTTTTGTGTCCATCTATCACTTTTTTTGGTCAGTTGTCAGACTTAAAAACAATACAAAAACTACAACTGAAAATTTTCTTTACCAGGAATTCATTATCCTTGAATATCAATGTTTATGATAACAGAAAATTATTTAACCGTGTGTGCGGGGTAAAAAAAAAAAACCATATGGACAATATAACAACAGCAAAATTGACCTCAGGTTTTTTATTCTTTTACAGTCAAATATCCATTAGTCTATTTTTTTTTTGTGTTATTGTTTAAGCGTTTAAGGGGTGAAACGTTACCACATTTTACCAACTTTATAGTATAGTTTCTTATAATACTAAAAATTTTGTGGATACTACAATTTGGTTACAAAAATTAATGCGGTAAAATTTTTGTAATAATTTCTCCAAGAAATACCGAAATGAATGTTTATCTAGAATCTGTAAATTCGGTATTCAATTATTTTAGGACGTTTCTAAATATGCAAAATTGTAGGATATATTTTGAAAGTTTTTAATTAATTAGGATATTTCCAGCCAAAGTTTTCACTATGAATTTTTTTTCACAGAAAAATTCAATTAAAGTAATTTTATTATAATATCTTCAAAACTTAAATTTTCCAAATTTCTATTAATAATTGACATAATTTATAATAAAATTTTTCTATTAAATACTACACTATTTGATCCACCCTCAAATTAACTTTTCGCAGGTCTATTATTGAAAAAATCCTTCATGTTTGTCATTAAAGAAACCTGACAACAAGAAGTCTAAAACAAAATATTATATATCTGATGGCAAGCTGACCCATATTGTACAAAAATGTCTATCGACAATATATAATAGGTATTGAAAATAGAACTATAATATATTTTCAATCTTAACTAACTGACGCCATCATGTGAACTTATTTTTCAATATTATATTTTCCAGCTGAGTTAGTTGTATATAATCGTGGGGGAATCATCGAACCTTTAGGCAAATATTTCATCAAAATCGCATAAATATTAACAAGGGGATCCATTGCCAATTATATTATGAATATATTCTATGCTAAGTGTATTGCGGCGCGCGAAATGTTTGCGTGTTTTCATCATAAATATATATAAAAAAATTAACAATTGAAAATTACACTCAACGATTATGTATATCTTTTTTTAAAAAAAAAAATTCATATTTATATATTTAACATTTTATAAATTCAAAATAAAAAAAAACTGTAAAGGATTCATCAATACGTAAAGTTTTGAAATTACAATTTTTGTAAAGTTTATAAATTTTCAATAATATTTTTTTGTATTTGATTTCGAAATAAAATGAATGGTTTTTTCAAAATCAAAAGATAATTCATAAATTTAGAAACCAAGAAAATTGAATTTAGTTTTATTAATTAACAAGTTTACAGGAATTACATTAGAATTGGTATTATTTTTAATGCAGCTTTTGTGATATTAAGTGAGTTTGTTTGGTAATTAATTTTCAATTATAAAAATATTACAATAATAATAGTGATTGAAAATTTTACAAAATAAATTAAAATGAAGAGAAAGTTAATACATTTTCAAGAATATTTTTGCCGAACGATTTAACACTTTAACTAGAAATAGTTTGTTAACCTCTTTCAGTACTGTAGCTGCAATAGCTCCCAAGAAAAGTTCAACAACTACCATTTACGACATATCATAATTAAAAATATATTTATTACTTGTGTGTCGTATATTTTATTTTGTAAGCCCAGTTGGTTTAATCCCTCAGTAAGCCTCACTAAGGCCTCAGTAAGACCAATATAACCCATCAGTATATTTTTCCTAAACGGTATTACTATAAACAAGAAAGTATTGATAATAAATACTAATTTAGCTCATTTTAAACCAAATGCAAAAAATTAATACAACAACTAATTTAAAATTAGGACCAAAAGGGTTAAAAAAATTATTAAATTTATTTGTTTTGTTGAAATTTTACACTTTTTCCTTTAAAGATTTAAGTTAAATTTCTATTTTAATTTTAATTTAATACTTCGAAAAAGTTTACTGGATAAATTAAATCACGAATATAATTTATCGAATAATTTATAGTAAAAAATTACAAATAAATTAAGTATTAAATAAATTAAATTCAATTATAAATTCAACATTTCAAACTTTAACTGAGAATTCAAAAGTTTTCAATTTTTACTTTATTTTAAAAAAGTCCTTTTTCCTTCAAATTTAATATGTAACATAATTTACATCCGCTTCTTTTCAATTATTTCAGTAATGAATTGTGCTTTATTCTCTACTTTATCTTAGCTTTACTTTGGTTAATGTTAACTTATAATTTTTTTTAAACTAATTATAATAAAATATATATAATTATTTTAAAAACCTTTATAATTAAAATTAACATTGTATAAGATTAACACAGAAAAAAAATTACTTTTAAAATATAATTTCATAATTTCCTTATAAAAAAAAAATTAATAAATTAATATCGTTATCATTAACAATTACAATTCTGAGAGTTATTTTATGAAATTCCCATAAGATAATAAATATTCACATTAGATTATACAATAATAAATATTTTAAAAAAAATATATATATTTTTAAAAAAATTTAAATAAAATAATTACATAAAATATTTATTAAAAAAAAATATAGATAATTAACATGCCTTTTGCCATTTCTTCTTCGCCGTTTCGTTGCATACACAGTTCCTAATTGACTCATGGCTGTGACAGCAAAAACAATAATACCTACAGCACCAATTGCTGGTACAGCGGCGGTAACAATGATTGGTTAATAAACAAAACTATTTTTATTTATTTTTCTTTTCTTTACTTTTTTTTTTTTCAAATATTTCCACAATAAAAAAAATTATATTTATTTTCTTTAAAACTATTTTCCACACTTTAAAATATTATATATATTTTTTTTAGAAGCACTTTTACTATGTAAAAAACTAGGAAGCAATTTTTCTTTAAAATAAATTTTCTTTAACACTAATGCAAAACCATATTTTTAAATCTTTTCCAGATTAAAATACATAACCAAAAAAAAAAAAAAACCAAAATTAAAAGAAAGTTTAATTTTATTTATTTTAATCTGAATTTTTATAAATGAAGACTTATTGATTTTTTATATCTAAAAGATTTTTATTAAATTCAGTATTTTTCAAATTATTGGTGTTTGTCGAAGTTTTTAATCGAACTTTTTTTTTTGTCTAGAAATTAAATTTTAATTAAATTATTCTAAAAATAACCAATACAAAAAAATATCCTTATTTAATGTAATTTATGTCAATTAATCAATATTAATTTTTATTTTTAAACGAAAACTTTAATATTTTTGTTGACAGTTAATCGTAGTAAAAGTATCGATTACATTTGACACTAAATAATATTAGTTTATTATTATTTTCGATTTTTATCATATTTTGTGGACTAGAATTGTTAAAAGAACATTAATAATAATATAGTTCAATTTGTAATTATGCGACTGAATGTGATAGTTTTTTAACCTGTGGTCGTCAAATAATTAATTTATGTTGAAATTAATGTTAATTTTATTAATAGTAAATATATAATAAATTTGTAAAGTTTTTTTTATTAATTAAATTAATTATATTTCAATATTTTAGTTTAATAGTGAAATGAAATATTAATTGAACTAAATATAACATAGTCACATAACATTGATCAGGTTGATTTATGTTAACTTTAAATGGTTTGGCTGGAAAATTTATTAGGAATTATTTTATTTAATTAATATACTGTATATACTTTTGCACTAAATTTTTATATAAAATATTGACTCAATCTTGAAATTTATGTTTAAGTTAAACATAATTAAATTTTTTTCAGTTTCCAGAAATATGAATTAATTATTTAATTAATTAAAATATAATGAATTTAAAGTTTTAATTATAAGAATCAATAAATGATAATTAAATATTGGTGATATTAAACACTTTAGAACTTTATTTACATAAAAATTTCTAAATCAATAATTAATTAATTAATTAATAAAAATAGGTTGATTTTTTAAAGGTAATCAATTTGCTGTTTCATACTACAAAATGTAATTTTTAAATATTTTGAAGCATTGAACACGAAATAAAATTCAGGAAAGTATAAAAATTTTTTAAATTTTATTAATTTTTCGTAATAATTACCAATTAATTATTGATTTCATGTCTAAAACAGTATTCAAACATATAATAATTTGACTCAAATAGTCGAAGATCACCTTATAAATTAAAAGTTATTTTGAAAAATTAGTAAATGTCAAGTATTTGCTCTTTAATATGAAGATTTAATTATGTTTATTGACTTATTTGTCCTAATTCCAATAAAAATTCATAATCTTAAACCAACATTGAGGTGAAACTAGTATAGAGATCTAAATTCACATATATTTAGATCAAAAACTACCAATTCTTTTTATTAGAATTTAATTTTTCATATTCTAATTTTTGACAGTAAATTAACTTACAACTTTATTAAAGTTGAAAATCTTTTTAATCCCTCTAAATTTTTCCTTAATTTAAATTGATTCATTATCCTTAAAATATCAAATTGAAATTTTTTTTTATGTTTTCCGTCGGCAAACACCAATAAATTAAAATTTTAATTATAATAATTTTAATTGTCGAATTTTTACAAGAAATTAATATATTTTTATTTTTATAATTAACCTTTAAAATATTTTATATTTTTCTTTTAATTTTATTTTATTAAACTAATATTGTGTCACTGAGGTATTTTTTTAAAATTAAATTAAATTAAACTAAATAATTAATCTATTTATATAATTTTTCACAACACTTAATTATTAATTTTCATTATAAATTTTTCTTTTAAATTTATGGTTTTTTCATTTATAATTTTTCACTTAATCGCGACGAGGAAAATTTATATTTTAACAAAGTAAAATTCCAATTGGAAAATTCTACATTTTAATTAAATTTTTGTTTTTATATTAAAACGCGTTTTTATTTTGAGTATCCTTTTTTTGCGTTAATTAATTATACATTTATATATTTTGTTTTTCTTTTATAAATAATTAATTTATTTATATTTTTTTTTTTGCAGAAAATTTAAATTCTCTGCTCTAAAATTAAGGACCCCAGCATTACAACCTCTTTGAGAACTCAATAAGAACTAAAGAGCAAAGAGCTAAAACTGACAAAAAAAATAACATAACAAATGAAATGGCAAAACATAACCACAAAATAAAATTCAAAAAAAAAAATTCAAAAAAAAACAAAACTGGAATACCAATAAAATGGAAAATTAAATATGTAGTGGTTTGTAAATATGATATTAAAAATTTCCAGTGTCAAATTTCCAATGTGAAATTATAGAAAACACTAAAAATTTAATAAGTGTGTGTAGGTGTTGATGAGAGAGAAAGAGAGAGTTTCCAATTTGTACAGGTGAAATCTTTACCATCAGGTAATATTTCCAATTTCGAAAACTTTCCCAATGGAATTTCCAGGAATTTGTAAGAAATTGAGTAAATAAAAGGATATCAAATATCAAAAAAAAAAAAAAAATGTAAAGAAACTCTAAAAAAAATGTTTTGTTGCTAGACTGGAAAATTTGTTATTGTGAAAATAGGAAAAACTATTTTAAAATGAGACGCAATATAAAAAAAATATTGTCTCTCTTGAAGTGAAGAGCTTCTGACCAAATTAATATTGTGAAGATATGGAGAAAAGAGAAAGATGTATTTTATTTAATTGGGAGGAGCTAAAGAAGCTATAATAAGAAATTTAATATACGTGATTTTAAAATTGGTAAATTAAAAATGAAGGGTCCTTTTAATAGTTTCAAAGTTTTTGATGTTATTTTTTTTTAAATTATTTTCATCCATTCCCAGTACAAACACATCTTTGTTTATTGAAATTGATTTAAGTCAGTATAATTTTTCCAGGTTTTCACAAATTTTGACCATAATTTTATTATTGGTACCATAATTTTATTATTGGTACCATAATCTATTAATATCAAATTGAAATATGACCCGTTTATTTTGAAAGTGGTTTAAGTCCATACCAGTATATCTTTATACCATACCCTCTCTATACTTAAGTTTGTTCAACTTTTATCTGAATGACGAACAAACCTATTTATTAATTGTAGGTCCCTAAGATGATTAAAATTGTAGATTCCTAAGATAATTTATTAATTGTAAGTCCCTAAGAGTTGGTAACAGATAATTATGCTGGGTATAATTTAAATTTTAAATTATACTAAGCATAATTATCTGTTACCAAGAAAATTTATAATATCCACTTATGTACTGTCATTTCATAAGTTTAATATTCCTGTTGCTGACTATTAAAGTCGTATAAACTTTATTGTTATAAAATTTATAGCAGAAAAATTTACTATGCATTTTCTTTTTATACGATCATAACTGAAGTCTTGTAGGAATTATTAATGTCACAAAAGGTGTTACAAATATCTAATTGTTATATTTTCGTGTGAACTTTATAAGCAATTCAAATCTTTATTGAATAAACAATTCATATCTTCAAGGCTGAAATATGTCTACAGCTTTAAGATAAATAATAATTTTCTTTAAAAAATTATCATTTTTATTCATTGTACCATACTATAATTGTTTAAATGTCAGTAGTATAGTTGGTAAATATTCAACATAATTTTTAATAAATTCATATTTTATTATTCTTGATGATGTCAGTTCAATAAACTTGAATTTTAATTTCAAAATTATATTATATTTTTAATATAGATTATCCCAAAGATTTAAATTATAATTAACAGGTTTATTAACATTATTTTTATTATGTTGATTGTTATCGGAAAACTTTGAGTATAATATTAAAATATATTATTTCAAATAATAACTATTATTTATAATAACTATAATTATACAATTATAATTTATTATGGTTAAAAATAATTTTTTTCTTATTTTTAAATTATGCATTTAATAGATTATACTCTTAGGAATTAATTATAAAAATTACTTTAAATCCAAAATATTAGCATATTAATCCAATCATTAGAACATTATTTATATATACATATATATATAGGTATACATAATTTTCCGTTTCTATTAATTCATAATTATAACAAATTTTCATTATTTTATTATTAATTTAAAAATTAAATTGAATTTACCATGAAAATACAACTAAAAAAAAAGAAATAACTAATAAAATAATTATTTTACTTTTTATTATTTTTTTTTGTAAATAATATTAAAAACATAAAATCATAATAAGGAACGAACATTATTTTATATTTTTAAAAAAAAAATATGTACTTATATATAATAATATAAATATGTTCATAAGACCATAAATACATAAATATATCTAAATATATGTTAAGGTCATAACTCCGCCTCAAAAAAAACATATAAAATAATAGAATAATATATATATTTTTACATATATAGAAATAAAAATTAAATAAATCTGATAATTAGAAATGAATTTCTTATGTAAAGATGTATGTACAATCATATTTTTTTTCTAGATTTGATTTTACATCATAAAAGGGTGACCAATCTTTTTTAACGTATAAAAAAACTATTAGGATAACAAATACACGTATATATATGAGAAATGGTGCTAAAAATAATTATGCTTAAGTAGGGTATAAGTAGAGATATAATATTATCTACTTACTTATATTTCAGATTTTTAATGGTTTCAAATTTGTAATAATGGCTTCCGTTCTTGTTACTTCGTCTTCTGTTCCCTAAAATAAAAATTATAATGGAAAAAAATATTCTTGATGATTTATCGGTTAAAAGATTTTCTGTGTGAAGGTTATGGTGACATTATTGTTGGTTTGTCATTATTTTTTTTACTTTTGTATGTAAACTTTGAGTTAATTGAAGAAGATACAAGGTAATTTTATACTTTTTATACGGTCATTAAGCACATTTATTTAATAGGAAGTAAATTATATAATTTAATTTAATTAAATATCTTTATAATAATATTTTAGTTATATAAAAATATTAAATAATTTTCATAATTAACTTAGTTATTAAAGGTCATTTTATCAGTAATTTTTATAGCTGAATAGCATAATTTGATAGAAACTTAGTGCATATTATTATTAAAGACTTGCACTATTAGAGACTTGTAGGAATGATTTTAAATTATAGAAATTCCTGTCAAAATCTAATTTAAAATATTAATAAATTATAGAATTTCCTAAAAAAATTTTATATGTTTTCCATTTTAAATATCTTTTACTTGTAAATAATAATAAGAATACATTTTGGTTCTACAAATGTACGCACAACTATTATTGTAAACTAAAGATTTTCCAATCCAAAGTTAAAATAAAATCATCATTTACATTAATTTTAATATATATACAAATATTTCCTGCTGTGTTGCAACTGAATTAAATGTTTTAAAACAGAAAATATTGTAATGTAAAATCAGAATTTGCCGGAATGTTTATAAATAACAAATGTTCATACATAAAAACTGTGGCTTCTGCCTTCTAAATTATAAATTTTTATATTTTTTTTTTTATTATATGTTTTATTCGAACAAACAAATCTGAAAATTTGTCTGTTTTTAAAAAATATATTTTCTTATATGACGATGTATTCGGACTGGCAAAAAAAAAATCATTTGGAAATAATGAACATAAATATTATTGGGAATAATCTCATTTAGGTAAATTGAAATTCAAAATTAAATATTTCAGTTCTATTTGAAGTGAAGGAAGTAATTCTATAGATTATACTCAAATAAATTTGGAAAGTTTTCCGATTATTTGTAGTGATGTTAATATTTATGAATACAATTTAACTTAAATTATGATAATTGTTCGATGAAATTTCATTACTTAAATTACATTTTTTTCACATATTTTCTCCAAAATTAAAAGATGATATCACATTATTTCCCACTTATAATTCCCGAAAAAAATCGACTATAAATGACCAAAATAAGACAAAAATACATAAATTTTTGGGTTTCCCTGATCATATTTAATAGTACGAACCAATACTTGTTATAATTCGAGTTGAAAACTTGTGTTAATATTTGACGTCAATTGTATTAGAATAATTCAATTGACGACAGATATTAAAATTGAAATTACATTTGAAACTATGCACCTAGTTAATCATTGATTTTTTCAAAACTTAATTAATAATTAAGTAATATTTTTCACTGACCTGAATTCTATTGTAAATTGAAGATTATTTATACTTTTAACAAAATCCAATATTTTATACATTGATCTACTCATAAACTTTACCACCCTACCAAAAAAAATCATACTCATAATTATTATGAAACTTATTTACCAACATTTCATATTTTAAGACATTTTACAAATTTCAAAAAAAAAAAAAATATATACAAACTCGATGTTAAAATAATTTAATGCAAATTTACATATAATTTATTATGCTTGGGTATTGATTTCAACAAAAAAATTTAATTTTTTATATACTATATAGACAAAACAAAACAACTCTCATATATAAAAATTAAAATTATTCGGTAGTTGCCGACATAAATAGTTGCAAACTTCAAGATTACACATTAAAAAAAAAAAAAAAACATTGTGTATCCAAAAAGGAGAATTAATTACATATCGAATGTCTGTCTCGGTGGGGAGTCTTTGAAGTGAAGAATATTTTCATAAAAATATTTTTTTTTTGTTATGTTTATATTTTACATTACCAGCATATCAATTTGAAGTCTGGACTATAAAGAAGATATATAAAATAAAAATTTCTCAGATACAAAATTTCGAAACTTTTACGTAACAAGTTTTTATTGAATTTAAAAGAAGGACAATTTTTTGTTTGCGGTATAGGCGAAAATTAAAACAATTCAACCATTATCATTGTACAAATTTATATATTATACAAAACCACAAAAATTTCTAGATTATTGCACCTGACCGCAAGATTAATAACAAAGAAAACATTTTTTTTTTTATTTTTTTTACTTATACGAACCGTAAATATTGGCTTGCTCCTTAAAGTGCAAGTATCCATTACAACGTGAACAATAACAATGGGAAAAAAAATAAACAAGAAATCATATTTTCCCATAAATCAATCTTATATTATGGCAGCAGGTCATTTAAAAAAATACTTCTTGTTTTTTTTTTTTTGTATTCTTAACAGGATTATTATTTTTTGTTATTTGACACCATTTTTTATTTGCGATGCGTCAAAAAGGACAATTAGTTTTGTTATGTTTTTGTGTTCGTTTAATGGTGAATTTTATGTTAAGAATATAATCGTATTTATTACTTTATAGTTTAGCGCCACCAAGACGGTTTTGCGGTTAGTAAAGATTTAAAATTTGGTATTTCTTTTTTGTATTGTTGTGGTTTTATATTAGAGAATTGTGGGAAAAGTTGTTATTATTTTTTTTTTTTGCTAGTGATTGAAAGTTTACTTACTTGAAATTTCAACCTTTAAGATATTATTTTATTATTTTTTATCAATTAATTTAATTTTGTACAATTGGCTGAAAAAAAATTGGATTTAATTTTGCCCATAAGTATTAATTAAATATCTACTACAAAAACTAATAATTAATTATTTGACCGAAATTAATTATTACCGAAATTTGAATGAAATTAAATATCTCCAAAATTTCGTTAATTTCAGATTAGATAAAATTACAACACAGTCGAAAACATCGAATTTACTATACGTTAGTTGTACAATAAGACCCAAAAAATGATGAAATGGGAACAGTTTCTTCTACGGTATTCGGAAACTAAATAATATTTCTGATTTCTATTGATGGGTGATTGTGGTAAAAGTATTTATAACACTGATATCAATATTAAAAGTTATTTCACCACATTGTATTTATTATAATTTGAATTGATTCAAAATGAACTATTAAGTTATACCAATTTTAATTGGTTCAGGTAATCAATGTTACGTATTTAAAATTAATCTTTTTTATCTCTTACACCGGAAAATATATTTAAATATTATTTTACATTTTTATTTCATTAAAAGACCTCGTAATTAAATATTTATTTATTTACCAGAAAAGGCTCAGATATTAATGAAGTTTAAATATTATTATAATACTTATTCTAATTCAATGATAATTTCTAATAAAATGATAAAACATAAATTAATAATTCCATATATAATTTATTATGATAACTGGTAATGGCTTAGGGTTAGTGGTACAGTAGTTACTGGGTTTGATTCACGTCGGCGACATAAATCTCGGCTTTAAATGTAATTATCAGTAATAAAATTATTTGTTAAGTATAAATAACAAAAATATTGTCAGATGTTTCATTTGTGAATGCGTGGAAAAATAATACTAATAGAAACAGGATTTAAATAAATTTCAATAAAGAAAATTGGTTGTCTACTGGAAAAATTCATTTACCATAGCAGAACTTTTCATAAGGAATTACTACTTTTCCTTCAAAAGAAATTGGGCACTTTTGTGGCTAATCAAACTTTGACTGCGTTGAAAGTTTTTTTTTTTATCAGTGTAGCTACCTAAATTTGTGGCTATTCACTCTCCTATATATGCCGTATTTCCTAGTAATTCTAGTAATAAATATTTCAGATTTTCCGCATTATTTTAATGATATATCTGACGTAAAAAGTTATTTTTTCACTCTGATTAGAATTCTGTAAGTAAAATAGTCCTTTGTATTTTTAAATACCCAAAATAAATCGAAAATTATATGCTGTTAAATTTTTGTGATTTAGAAACATTTCCAGACTTAGTTATAAAATATGATGATAATTTAAAGAATCAAAAAATATGAGTAAATGGAAAAAACTTGTTAAAATCATACTTGTTGACATTATCTTATAATTATATCTTTTAAAATTTCAGAATAATTTATTAAATAAACGAAAGTTATTAAATCCTCTTATTACTTATTATAATTTTAATATTTCTAAGCAAATATAATAAATACAATGTATCAATTTCATTTTAAATACAATGTTAGTTATGCATATTTTAGCTCATTGACCGGAACGAGATTGGATTATTTTTCTTTTTTTTTAAAAAAAAAATTATTAAATTAAAGTATAATTTTCTTGTTTACATGTAATATATGAAAATATAAAGGGAAACATTCCAGGCCTGGATTCAAGTATACTAAAGGATAATAACTTTTACAAATTTTATTTTAGAATCAATTGAAATTTTGTGTAAGATTGATTTTTAAACCATTAATTGGTGAAATTTATCAATAAATTTAGAAGTACTTTTACTGCTGCTTGTACTAAATTCCTAAATTTATATTTTCCAGACTGTTTAATAATTATTCTAAGTCTGGCACTGTATAATTTACTTTGTCTAGATATTCTGTTGTACTTAATAATTTATGCAGGGTTCTTTAATTTAATTTTTTATTTTATTTTTTTTGTAAATGACAGGTGCTACAATATTTTCTCGAAACAAACTTATCAACGTCACATAATTGCATAATTGTCGACCCCCTTCTTTAAATTATTTTTTTTTTATGTTATTAAACGTAGAGTAATATAAAAATTATTGTTAAATCGATAACTTAAACTAGAAAAACTATGTTAATAAAATATTGAATATGTTTTAAAAAAGGATACAAAAGGATATTTTAATAACATATAAAAAAAAACATAATATCTAACAATTTTATGGTGAACACTGAACCAAATATTACAAGTCAATGAGAATTAATTTTTAATAAAATTCCTATTAACCAGGATTGAAATTATATTAAATTTTTCAATTAACCTAATTTTATCAGCAAACTGTCTTTAAATTGAAAAAAAAAAATCTAATTTTAATATAAATATTTTTTTCAAACTTTCAGTATCTTATAGTCTCTCTAAATTATAAAGAAGGACTCCTGCTGTAATTAAGTAATTTTTTGTATTTTTTTTTTGTTTTTGTTTTTAAAGGTCAGAGACTTTGGCAGTCATTGAATTATTCCCAGTGTAGACTAAAAAAAACGCGAGCACCACGCAGTGAATATAGTCTGTGGTGATGTTTATGAAGGTATGTTAATCCTTTTTATATTGATTTTGTTTTTAGTTTTTTATATATTTTTTTTATTTTTGCATTTCATTTGCATAAGATTAGTGAAAAATGCAAATATTTATATAAAGTCTTGAAAATCTTTATAAGCACGGTAGCGATTACAGAATAAGAACTTTAATTGATTTTATTAAGTTTTTCTTTTACTGGATTTCTTTTTTTACGTTTTTCTGTTTCGAAAATGATTTTTTTATTATTTAAAAGGGACGCGTGCACATTTTTTTAAAAATAAATTTAAATAATAAAAGTTTTGAATATTTGTTTTAAAAGTATCTACTGAATTCATAATTAATTTTTTTTCATAGTTATTTTTCTTTAAACAAAATACTTTTTAAGGATAATTTCAGAAAAGAATTTTAGTTAATAATTTTAGTATTTTTTAAATAATTATTGGTAATATAGGATGAGCTAATAAGCACTTATTAGACTGGGTTCAAGTACCTTAATAAATTTACTATTTTGTGCAAAGTCTTCGCAGAATTATGTGCAGACTTTCCTATATTTTTGTAAAATAATTATTATTGGTATTCGGTTGTTACGTGTTACACTAACACTTATGACATGTTATTAAATTATTAACTTAAGTTTTATCCATACACAAGTATACAATGTACAGTCTGACGGCCACAAACCGCTGGAGTCTTAGTACCAAATTTATCGATTCTTTTCTAAAAAAATATATTTTGTAAATTGTAACCAATAATGAGTATAATTTACTTGAAGCAAATTATTTCTAGTAGCTGTTTTATTTTAGTTTCCATGACAATTTCATAATCTATTTCAAAATTTCATAATTAATTCTATTTAAAAATCTCTTGTTTCAATTTTTAAATTAAATTTAATTCATTGAAAACTTCAAATAAATACTTTCCATTGATTTCTCAAAACTGTCCAAGTCTCAAGTAAATTAAAACAGAAATTTATTCTTAGGACACGTGTTCCACTAAAATTTTAAAATTCCTCAAATTTGTTTTTCGCAATAAAAAAAAAATTCACAATTTTAAAACTGATGTGTCAGTACACTTTACTCCTTATACCAACATCCATTGCCAGATTTAACGTAGACAAGCAATCCAAAAAGCTACAAAAAAAAAATACAGGACAGTAGCAAATCTTAAACAGAATATTCATTTTCTCAACAATATTATTACCATTATAAAAATAGTATGGTGAACAAGTCATGTGGGAAAACAATTAAAAAAAATATATTCTAATCAATTTACTAAATCAATTTTACAGTAGTCCTCACCGTTGTTCCTTTTATTTTTTTGTCTTTATAAGACATACTAAAAAAAAAATATGTTGGTTATAACAACATTGCTGTTGGTGTTAACATATGTTCAAAAAGTTTAAGATATATCTGTATTTCAATTTTTCATCAAGTAAAAACATTTTATAAGCACTTTTTTTCCTGTAAATTGAATTATTTATTTAAAATAGTCTTATAAAAAAATTACAATCTTATCAAACAAAGTGGTAAAAAAATTCAGAATTTCTCAAAAATCTGTATTCATAAAATTACAATTTTCCGAACAGATAAGTTTTAAAAATGAACGTTTTTAAAAGGAAATATTGCTAAGATTAATAAATAGTTACAGTCAGAATGCTGAGTATGTTGACTATAGTACTTTTGTTAAGGATCTTGACAACTGCTAAGAATTTTGATTTAGATCTCAATTTTCGACATAATTTAATAGTAGCTCATCAAATCATTTGTAATTTGCAGAAACAGTGGATAAAAAGAAAATTGTAGATTTTGCAGCTGATACTGTCAGCTAACAATAAAACAAAAAGGGTCTGCAGATTCTTCTAACAAAATGAAATATTTTTGTATTACTAGCATTCGTACCTGCTAGTGATATATCAATAAAAAAAATTTAAAAGAATTAGAGTCAAATTATCCCAAAATATAACGTTTCAAAAAAAATTTAAAAGTTCAGTGGATAAAGGTGTTAAATGACATTTTTATTTTGAGTTAAATTATATTTAAATTATTGAATCTCCAAGCACTAAACATTTTCGAAAGTTCTGAATATATTTAATTAAAAAATATATCTTCTGTAAAGCAAAAAATACGGTTAGTAAAAATGTACATATGTATATGTATGCATTTAAAAGCAAGTTTGTTCCAATATCCAATTTTACAAAAAAAAACTCACTTAACACCTTCAATTATTCATTTGCTTCATATAAGTTTTTGTATTAGTTTTTCTAAAATTCTTTAGAAATTCATGTGTGATTTCTCAACAAACTTAATAATTTCAATCTAATGGAAAAGAATTTTCCACCTTACTCCAAGATTTTTTTTTTTTAAAAAGTATTATTCCAAAAATTATTTCTAGTAGGTGTTTTATAATCGCTCAAAACTTCTTTTTTTCCGGTAAATCGAATTTATTTTCATATTATACTTTAAAAAAGTAAAATCAACAATTTCAATTTTTTAAATCCTGAAAATCAATGGGAAGATTTCGAATTAAGAATTTTAAGAATAAAAAAAAATGAAAAAACAAGACAACCATAATAAAAATCAATATAAAAAATCTCAGTTAATTGTACAAAAAGGTTAAAAGGATGAAGTAAAAATTAATTGGTCTTATATTCATTGATAAAAGGCAAAAAAAAAAATATTTATAAAAATTCAAAGTCCTTTTTTAAAACTGGGCAAAAGATAAAGAATATTAAAAAAAATTTAAAGGAAAAACTATCGAAATACATATAAGATATCCGCAGGTTTTATTTTTTACATATATCCATTACATGAATTATTTTAATTGATAATTTACGAAAGTAATTTAAATTTTTTTTTATCTTTACTGTTAATAATAAAAATCCAGAAGTCATAAAAATTTATTTAGTTCCTGTTTATGGTTTAAAATTATAATTTCGAAACTACATATCCATATAATAGATGCCAAAAGGGAAATTTTAATTCTATCAAATATTTTTCCGCAATTTAATTATAGTATATTTACTTAAGAAATATTATATTTATGATTCATAATTTTATCAACATAAAAAAAAACAATTTAGTTTTCAGAAACTTTAACTATATTATTAGCAAAAAAAAAAAATTTAAATCATAAAAATGCGCATAAACACTTTGACAAATTGATATTATACCCATTTCTTTTTTTGGAAAATATGATATGTAAGTGAATGATAAGCTTTTTTAGTGAAAAATTTATGAATTAAATTCGGATGCCCAATTTATATTTCGATTATAGGAATTAAAGTTTAACCTATAAAGAAGGTACTTGAATTTAATATAATAATAGTTAGTTTTCCAATGAACACAGCTATTAACATTTGTCAAATTATATGAATTGTCACCTTCTAAAAAGCTGTATAAAAAAAGAGTTTTGGTAAGTAAAATATTGTTAAAGAACATGGAAAATAAATAGGACAAACTGAAAAAGTTTTACGATTCATGAGAAATAATCTGTAATTTAGATTAGATTATCCAAATATGATTCGGCAAAACTCTTATCCTAGAAACCATCGCGGCCTTAATTTGAAGTATGGTAGTGCCCCAATTTGTTGAAGCTCATCAACAAACTTTATAGATTGTTAAAGAAAAGCAGGATTAATATGTTTTAAACCAAACCTTGGCATTCACATAAAACGTCCCAGTACGATTCGTTATCCCCCCAACATATTCTGGAGCTTGAATTAAGCAACCTATGAATTTTCTTAAGATGGTAATTTAGGCAACTAAACCGATTTTTGGGGACGACCAAACCGATTCAACAAAGTAATTGATTTATCTTAAAGATGAAGAGTAAGAGTGGTCTTTTCCTAGATATGGAAGTAATGAACTCATTGACGCGTCTACTGCCGGTGGCAGAAGAATGTTTATTTGATTCCATCGTTACCCATTTGTTCATAGCAGTTTTCGCCGTAACAATTTAATTACATTTACCTGCTATTTTAACTGTCCTCATGATAGTAGGACAATCGTAATTGGTTTTCATCATGAAAATTTCTTTTTTTATAATAGTCATGTTAATTATAATAAATTTTTTTGTTAATTATGATTATTCATAATTTTTTTCACCATAAAGGACCCCCTTTTTTTAAATTCAATGAATTTTTCTAAATTATATTTAATAAATATTATTTAATAGCCTCCGCGAAATCAATCATATACTATAGCCATAATATAATAAACGTTCTTATTTTTTTTATCCCGTCCCCATATTGATTAAATTTTAATAATTTTAGCGCGCTAAAGGATCATTACAATATATAAAATGCAATTAAAATTAATATTTTCTTTATAAAATTATAGTTTTTTACCATCATCAAAACGACAAAAATGTCCTTAGTTTAGTATATAATATATAAAAAAAAATCTGCAATATTGTTTACCGTCAAACCAAAATATTCAAGAAAAATTCTTATATAAATATAATACAGCCTTTTACTCACCAAATTACTAAAGCTTGAAATATATATTTAAATTATTTATTATTATATATTGAATATAAAAAAAAACATATAAGTAATTGTTGAGTACTTGACCATAAGGTAATTTGCATTGTATACTAACAAAAAATTAGGTATAATACTTAATTTACGTATAAAGATTAAACCAGCAAACAAAAAAAAAAAAAAAACTTACTAACGTAACCTTCTTGTATATAAAAATGTTTAAAAGCTGTTATCAAAATAAGCGAGGACTGGCTAATTTAAAATCGTCGTCCTCTTCAACTACTGCTGTTTTACATTATACTTAATAATATTACTCTCTCTTACCCCCTTTTTTCATCCTTCCCTAAAGGAAAAATAAATATAATTTTAGTGTATTTAGGAACAAAAATAAGAAGTTATTGTATAAAAGTTAATCCCTGTGGTCATTCATTGCGTCAAATTTTGCTTTACTTTTGATAAAAAAAAAGGGTCTCAACATTATTTTCATTCCAATTTAAACATTTTTTTTTTTTGAATATATTATATTAAAAAGAAAAAAAACAATTTTATAATTTTATGCTTTTTTTTTTCTCTGTACTTATATAATTTGAAAATTCAAGAACCGTGGACATGTAAAGTTGAGTGCTGCTTAGGTTTATAATTTCATATGCAAATTTTATCCAGGTTTTATCATCATGAACTAAAAGAATTGTATTTAATATTTTTTAATATGTTCTTTTTTGTTTTATAGTTCAACTAATTTCAATTCACATGACAGAATTTTTAATAAAAATTTAAACAATAATATTAATTTAATTTGAAATTAAGTTTAATTCGTTTAATTAATACTTGACTATTGGAATTTAACCGTGAAGATGATGATGACTTGCTTTCTACTTTACAGATTATAGACAAGAAATCCAAGCGTTCGTTGAAATTTAGCTTAAACTATAGCAATATCTAGCATAAAATTAATTATAAAGCATACGGTTTAAATATATATATTATAATTTTTTTTAATAGGGTAAATCAGTTTATAGTAATTTACTCGACTAAGTTCTTTTAGTTCTTATGTTAATCTTATAAAGAATGTAGAAGTATTTAACAAGTGGAAACTTTTCTAGAGTTATTAACGAAAGTATAAAGGTTTCCAAGGCATTTTTCAATTAATTAGCACTAGCTTATAGCGCTATTATGTAAATATTCATCCGTATCAATAAAATTGCAATAATTTAAATCATGAATTACTAAATACATATCTCTATACAGACAATAATTTCTTTTGCTCTTTCTTTCCCTGTAATTAATCAATATTAGCGTCATGGCCAGTCAATTATTTAGAACACTTTGGAAAATTAATTGCACATTTGTTACGAAATAGCTTCTTACCTTTCGTAGCCAAAACTTGTCAAAAAACAACTTAACATATTGCCGGATCCGTGCAGCTTCCTTCACAAACCTTGAGATATTTATAATTGGAATTTCTCCCATCTCTTCCAATTCATCCAGTTAAGACTATGCCTTATACCTAAAGTGCCGCAATGGCACTGCCTAACATTAGTCGTAGCTGTTCAATGATAAGAAAGTCCTTGTGTTTTTGATACTCCCTTTGACAAGAAAACTCAAAATTTAGTCAGCACACATGAAGTTGGTCTACCTTTAATTTAATTATTCAACAGTCCATCTATGCTGTGTGCATACAGAATAGAATACTTGACAAAATATGATTTATATTAACTGCAAAGATACTTTTGATTTGTAATATATTTCAAATATTTCTTCTAGATATTTATTTAAAATCGAGAGTTAGGTCTGGCCTTGACTTGCAGTCACAACACGCCCTTAAGAGGGCAATATTTAATTTAAATTTGCTTGATATAAAATTGTCATTTTACCCTATAAACAGTATACACAATCTCTATCTCTACACTGGCTCATTATTGATAAATTTATTACGCACTAAATTTAGTTGGGGACAAATTCATATATTACTTTATACATTAGTTATATATTCGTAAGAGCGGTTTCTTTTGTCTTTTCTTAATTATATATGGAGGATTTGAAAATAACATTAATTATGATATACTGTGGGAAGTACAATAAATCATCAAATATGACAGTATTTACAAAAATTGTTGTATAATATTTTCAAATAAAAATTTTTAAAATTACGGCGCGCATCTCTTATATTCAGATTAAGATCACCATATACAGAGATATATATGTGTACCATAAAATATAAAATGTTTTTCATATATAAATATTGAATAATATATAATAAAGTAATTAAAGTTAATGGTACCGGCATCGTTTAATGTTATTTATGAATTTAAAAGTGTGTGGTCAAGAGTATTTTAAATATTAAAATGTCATTTGTTTAATTATAAAAGCATTGTTATATGGAATTCTTGATTATTACGCTTAATTTAGATAGACATAAATGTATAATCAATTTGTATAATTAATTTTTTATTTAAAATTATTGAAATTAAAGAAAATTTCTCCAAAAGTATTATTAATTGTAGTGCGGAATATTTTCTCAAAAAGGACACCAATTAATTTTTTTATACTTCTATAAATGAGTATTAGGTAAATTGAATTTTGTAAAAATTGAATTTGTTCAGTTTTATTGAAAGTATTTAGAGTATTCTACTTTTTACAATACTTTGACAAAACTTCTAAAAATTTAAAGAAACTATATAATTTCTGTCTACTTTCAACTGCAAGTGAAAATCTATAAGATATCCCGTATATCTACTGTTTTAGGATTAATTTAATGCCCAAGTCACATAAATTATTAATCTAAATTTATTATCTCCCAAAAAAATATGAATTACTAACTAATCATTAAGTTGTTCTGCAGTTTTTCTAAATTTTTTTATTATAAACTAAAAAAAAATTGTAGAAATGCTCAGCCCCAATCATTTATGTACACCTAACTTATTACTCACAATTTACTTTTCAACTTAACGTGACAGAAATTGCAACCTGATATCCTCTCCAATCCTTTTTTCAATCACATATATTTAAATTATAAAACTAAAAACTTTTTTTATATACTTTAAAACTTTATAATATCTCCTTTACTAGTAATTTTTTTTTTTGTACTTTACAATATATACTTTAACTTTGAAATAAGTGCATGTGATCAAAATACGGAAACAAATCACTGAACACGCACATTATTTGCCCCGCGCTCTTTATTTATATATTTTATATGTACATATATAGTCAAATTGTTTGTGTTTTTTTCGACATATTTTATTGAATTCATAATTTTTTCATAAAATACTTACTTATTTGTTTCAGTTTATTATGTTTATATTTGTGGTAGCATTCACTAGCAATGATAGTGTTTCAAATTTGACCTAACCATATTTTTTGATATTATGGTGTAAAATATTTGCGCGAAAGTGTTTCGTATTGGAAGATTTTTCAACAGCAAGAAAAAAAGCATATACGTTACGTACATGCGATTCCATAATAAAAAAAGTCTCGAATCCCTCTAATTAAATATTTTAAATATTATGTTTATTTTACAATTGTAGACTAATAATAAGAAAAACAATTCATAAAATTTTTATAATAATAAAAAAAAAAGAAATATGACGTGCAATATATTTTTCTCGGGTGTAGTATTTATGCGAAATTGAAAATGCGGAGTTAAGTGGCTAAAAATGAGGTGTCATACATATTTGAACTGTTACATACACGTGAATGGTGTTGTTTACATAAACACAAAAAAAACATTAATTTAGTTTAGGGTAAAGAAAAAAATAAAATGTTTATATAATTTAAATTATCTTGAAACCAATGCAACAGTATATTTCATTGTTGAAAATAGAAGGTGTGATTTTGGTGGTCTTTTAATTCCACATTCCACTTTAATAATCTTTAAGATATTTTCCTATAGTTAATATATTACAAAAATTACACACTGAGAAAAATAAATATTCCTGTATTTTTATCAAGCTAAGATTTATTTTTAGATTTTAGAAATTTTGATGAACTAATACTGATTTTATAGAATTTACAAAATGTGGCTTTTAAATGCATTTTGTGAAATTATGGTGTTTTAGAATTTGGGAAATTTATTGCAATCTGTTAAACGGCTCATTTGCGCAATGATTAGATATAAATTCTTTTAGGGTTTAAGTAAACCTTGTCAAATTGTTGTTTAAAAGTAAATTTAGTCTCCATTTTAATACCTGAATCCTTTACCAGTTTAGATCTTTCTTTCCACTTTTGTGTTGCCTAAAAAGTAATCATTAGTCATATGTAGACGACGATGACTCAACGTGATTACCCAGTATTTGTACATGTTTATGATTATTCCAATGTTTGCTTGAAAAATAAGATGAGCAGTTGAATTTTTAATATAAATATAGATTTGTAGATCATTAGCAAAGAGTATATATTTGTAGTTTGAAAATAGCAGTGTGAGTCGTTAATAATAGCAGTGCAAGATCGTTATTTTTAGGAACAGCAGTGAACCTGAGGTAACACTTAAAGTACGGCAGAAGAAACGTCAATTAGTTCTGAACATGTGCTATTAATTTTAACGAATCTTTAACATATTTATTTGCATCGTTAAAAAAGAAGAAATTATGGATTATGGAGCAAATTTATTTATGCAATAAGTTGGATCTTAGTTAGGTATATGTATATACCAAATTAATAATCCTTCGAGAAAATAGCCCTAAAAACAGAGTCAATTTTAGTTCTTTTTGAAAAAAAATTGGTTATTTTACTCTTAAGGCTTAAAAATATCTTCAGGCATTTGTTGACCTACATCGAAAATACTTTATATTCATCCGCTTTGACAATTTTTGATGAAAAATCACGCTTTTTTTGCCATAATAATCCCCATAAATGCAAATTTTTATAATTAAGTCTTTTTTTTTATTATAAATATAAAACACCGAACGAAATTTAAACAAAAAAATTTTGAATTATACCTGTAACAAGGAAAAAAAAAATTACTAACTTAATTTTGATGTTGTTGTTTATTTTTTTTTTTTTTTTGTAAACAAAAAAACAATCTTAACGAGGGCATTTTTACGCGCTATTAAAATTCTTTGTTTTTTTGCATTTTGTTTGCGTTAAATTTTATTAAAATATTCAACAATTTCTTTCTATCAAAAGCTCTTTAAATTTTATGTCTTTATATGATAGACTTGCACGAAAAGAAAACTATATATAATATATATTTTTTGTTGTTATAGGGAAATTCGGTTAATTTGTTGCCTTTAGTATATATAGTGTACCTGTAAAAATATGTATCTTTAAGATACAAGATATACTAAAGCAAAACAAAAACCAAATAACTAAAAATCATTACAGTTTTTCTGCTTTTAATGATGCATTTTTTTTTTGAAGATGTATTATATATTTCTTCTGGGTAATATTCAACAGATATATAAATGATAATAGAGGTATAACAAAGTTGAAAAAAAAAAACTAACATTTAACAGCCCTGCGGGATAATATTTAAATGCAAAAGAAATCGAAATTCTCTATCCTAAACGAATTGAATATCTATACTATACTATGTATACAGAAGAGTGTTGATGGTAAAAACTTGTAAATCAGAGTATTTATATGAGGAAAAACATTTTTATATACCTACAAGCTATTAGAGAAACGTTACAATAATATGAAACTGAAAAATAGAGATTTTGTTTTTTAACTTTTTTGCTTATTATTTGTGCAATCAATTCTACAAAAAGAAAAATATATTTTAATGATACATTACACAAAAAAAACTACTTGTAGGCAGATTTTTCACTTCTAAATATAGCTCAAAAATATATAATCTATCATCTGTACTATATGACAAGGACGGAAATCATTTTTCGAATATACTGAGATTCACGAGCACAGCATTTATGTTAAGAAAATGAAATGTCAAATCAATATTATTATTTTTAGCTAAATTCAATATTAAATAGTTGTTGCCTAATGGATAAGATATTTTCAAAGTCATTTATTGTTGAGCTACGAAATCCGTATTTATGTAACCTATTTTGCGTTACCATAAATGCACCACGAGAGGCGTTTGAAATTACACTCCTTTGTCATCAATTTGAACTTAATGGTTAATTGTAGCTAAGCCGCATTTGACAATTCACAGAAAAGATTATCCGCCTTTGACTGGATTCGAAGAAGGAAGTTTTCGGTTGGAAGACAGATGCTTCACCCACTGCACCACTTAGATGTTTTTTAATATCAAATTTGAAATATAGTTTATATATAGTTTTATTTTACCCAAATTTCACCAAATGTAGGGATTAATCCCAACGAATTCTCCAATTTCTTTCGTTGAAGAGTTATGGATTAATTCATAGTCTCGAACATACCAACCATAAGAGTTAACTATAAAAACCATTTAATTTTTTTATTCAATTCTAATCAAAAATATCAGCACAAATTTTTGATTTTTAATAAGCATTTCAATAATACAAATTACAGGCTATTAAAAAATTGAATACCTTCCCCCTAATCTAAAATTATGATGAACTTTTGCTCTAATAATTTAAGTTGTTTACTTTATTTATTTTTATATGCCTAATATTTATCTAATATATATATACAAAATGTTACAGGTTAATTTATATCATTAATTGATCTTTTCTATAGCAAAAATATACTTCAGTATAGTTGAAATAAAAGTCTATATTACTAACCTCGGTCAAAATCGATTCAAATCCTATAAAGGAAAAAAACAAAAATTTATTGATCATATAATAATTTTTTATAACTATCCTAGTCGTCGTTAAGTCTAGGATTTGTTTCAAATATTTACTGAACTATGAAAAATAAAATCATATTATAGATTGTTCAAATAGGCTTACTAAACTCACATTTAAAATTATACTATTTTTTTTTATTTATAGTTAGAAAGTTAGATAAAATCAATGAAAAATTATAAAAAATAAAAAATAAAAATTATTTACGAGGCATTGTTTCAATTTTGTCTTAATACTGAATTTTTCTCATAAAAAGTGTAGTACCAAAAATATAGAAGCCACAGAAACAGCACAAATTTAGTTAAAAGAAATTGAAGAATATAAAAAACATTTACTGATTTACTGTGTGTAAACGAAATATCTTTTGATAAAAATCTAATAAAGTGCATTTAAAATTCAATGGGAATTGAATTGAAAAAAAGTTTTTCTGGTTGTTGTTCAAAATTTTTTTTCTGTATATATAGTCTGTGAATTTTATTGTAAAGTTTACGCAAAAAGGCGCTTTGTCTGATTAATTTTAAGAGATAATTATGAAATTTTATTGGAATATTAAATTGGGGTTTTAGGTCTAAAAGCTGGATGAGTAATTTAGATAGTATTAGATCGTGATTTTTGTATTTATAAATAAGAAATAATTTTTATTATTTATATTTATTTTGAAAATAAAGTAGAATTGTTTTTAAATTATTTAGAATATATTTTCAATCAATTTAATCTAACTTTGAAATGATTAAAATGATTATTTCTATGTGGTTAATAAACTGTCGACGACTTTCGTTTCCAACATTAAATTTATCGTCTAAGTATTCTAATTCTAAAGGATTTGATTTTCAGGTATTAGAGTATTATAAATACTGACTTAATTTTCAGTATTCAGTATAAGAAATTGTGACTTAATTCGAAATTACGCTATAAACTTATTCAAATATTTTATATATAACAAAAATACTATTCCCAAGATAAATTCTATATGAAATTATTTTATAAACTATATTTTCTACTTACGTAACTCTCTAGTCTGATTTTTTAAGAATACTTAGTCAATATAGGCTAATACTTCTCAGTGTCAAGTGCAAGTCTCTCAATTTGATTTTGGAATACAGAGAATATTCCCGGAGAAATTATGTTTTGTGGTTTGTGTCTTAGCTGACAGACTATAGATAGAAACAATATAAAAAACCTGGAAAACATAATGCTAATATATTTATATATAATATTATGAAAAAAAAATGGGTGGAGTTAATGTTTCTATGTTAATTTCATATGAAAAAGGGGTTGAACGAATATTGCAATGCAAATTTTTATGTTTTCAAAGATATTTCTTTTATTTTCATAATGTTGGTATGAAACTGGGATTTTATACACATAATTATAAAAAAAATGGTTGTATACATAGTCACATAAATCATTTTATTAATACTAGTTGCAATATATAATAATTATATAAGTTTCACACTTTTTAATAATGAAAATTTCAAAATTTATTTTTAATTTTTAAGCAATTTTTCTTCAATTTCTAGTTTTATTGGAAAAAATATTTTCTTTATTTAATAGTAAAATATTAATCCAATTACAGATTACCACTTCCTGGAGCGTCTTTCTAAAATTTTGGTATCCATTTAGGTAGTTTCAAATTAGATTCTTCCCAAATAATTCTATCTTCTTCTTTTTTTACTGAAATCTATCACAGTTCATTAATCATATTTCAATCTGATTTAATATTTTGAATTTACCGCCACCATTGTTAACTAGCTGTCCGTCACGATATTTATTTTGTTATTAAATGGACCGTATGATGATGGCGATATATTACATTTCACACGTTTTTGGGAAATATACGTAAGTATACGTAATTATGATATAATTCATTTCGTGATTAAATTTTCATGTTTTGACCGGATAAGTGTTGAAAAAAATTGTAACCTTCAAAAATTTATATTAATAAACTGCTATCATTAAATTTTCACTGTTTTTGTATAGTTTATTAATTGATGATAATATCAAAAATTAGTTTAAAAATTTGAAATAAAAATATACAATAATTATGATTAAAATATATAAAAAGACAATTTACTAATTTATCTATAAAAATATGATTTTATCAGAAATAGTTTTTATTTCATAGATTCTGTATAATTAATTAATACAGCAGCTTTCGCCCTACTCAATGCAAATTAATTAAAATCATATTCAAAAACAAATATTGTATTCTCAATAAATATATGTTTATTAGTTATTATTATTCTGACTAATATTCTCATACTTGGGCGGTCTTCTATAGAACCACGATATTTAATTCAAACAGAAAAAAATAGCTCAATTTTTTTTAAATTATTGTATACTGGCGGCGATTGTGTCCATATTTTTGATTGACAACTAAAATACCACCAAAATTGTTGAGTTCCTTTATTTGAAATTGGTAGAAATTTTGTTTAGAATGGTTCAATGGGTTGTTTATGAAAACCACAAAAAAAAATGTCAATCTTAAAGCATATATATATATCTAAAAAATATATTTGTTAGCACGTTTCAATGTAATTCGGAAAAATTATACAACTGGGAGAATAATAAATTAATTAGTGATATATATTAGTTTACTGCTAATATAAGCTAAACTTAACAAGTTTATGAGTATGTTAAAAAAAATAGTTTATGGTAAAATTATACAGACAATTCCGTAAAAAATCTCGACATAGTCTTTATTCAATTTAAAATTTTAATTAGAGTTGTAAATAAATTATTTCTTAATTTTCAAATTCTGCCAGCGTTATAAAAATATTTAGCAGACAATTGTTAATTAAGCAATAAAATTAAATTCAAATATATTTCGTGTTATCCTCACTAACTTTTATATCAACAATCGTAATTAGAGTAAACCTTTTTTTGGTATCGTGCTTTATTATAGTAAATATTTCTTAATAATTAAAAAAGATTTTGTAATACAAGTAAATCAATTCAGCAAAGCAAAATAATTCAAGTATACAGAGTTAAATAAAGACCATGAACATAGGTTTAGAAAAGTATGTATCAGCGCCTCCGCTACAACACTATAGAATTTTCCAGGTTTATTGTGGTCGCTTCGTTTAAAAAAAGTATTTACTTCTTTTCCTCCAAGACAAATGAATTGCGTTTGCTGAAAATGCGGGATATGATTCATTCACAGCAGAGAACTAGTAAACATTTCAAATGAAACATTTTTCTATTATATTTTGTTGACGCAAATCTAATTTTCGTTTACTATAAACTAGTTTTGACTATACTTTTACTGAAAATGTTTGAAAGATTACGACAAGAAATTTAACTTGCAGTAAAAGTTTCTTTATAAAAACACTTTCAACGAAATAAACTACTTTGCTTGGAAATACAATTTGGTTACTGCTAATAAATTTCGTTTTCTGCAAATGTCGTATTTTTATAAAATATCTATCAGTGTAAATTTCTGTGATATATTAAAGGACTCTTTTAGTAATTTGTGAAATTTAAATCTTAGCTTACTAATTAATTACACTATGCTTTTACTATTTGTTTTCAATTTTTTCAACTTTGAAAATTAAATTTTACAATTTTCTCAGAATTATATTTGTAGTTTACCAAATTTTATATTATTATTAAATATAGTTTAGCTTTAAAAGTTTTATTAAAAATTTAGACGTAAAACTTTATTTACTTAACAAAGACAAAAAATTATCTAATGAAACAATTTCAAAAAAATTAAAAAAAACATAAAACCAATTTTACTAATTCTTTTATTTTTGTGGGAAGCCATTATTTTTTCCAAAAAAATTTTATAATTTCATAATAAAAGTAGACAACCTAAAAAAAACGAAGAAATTTTTGTGGTTTTAATTTTTTTTTATTATTTTGTGGTTTGGGCGGAGTTTTATCTTTTGTTTATCACGCAATAAAAAATTATGTTTTTTTTCTAGATTTTCTTCATTTAAGTAATCAAAAAAAAAAAAATATACCAACAGAAAAACACCAAAATGGCTTTCATTTCCTCTCATTATACAAGAAATATGAAAAATAAAATTATAAATAATTTGTAGTTTTGTGTATTCTTGCAAAATAAATTTTTACACGTCGGATTACAAACGTAATACAATAATTAAAGCTATTAAAGTTTTAAGTTTAAAATGAATTATCTTCATTTATATTTTAAATTAAAAATAATTGTAATTATTTTATTTAAAATCCGGTGTTTTGGACAATTTTATTAATTAATGATTAAAATTAAGTTTGAATTAATCTATAAGTTAACTACAATTGTTTTGGTCTTATGCTTCAGCTTAATTTAATATACCTAATTTTTACTCTTAAATGTATAGTATTTGACTATGAATATACTTTGAAAATATTGACAACCCTTAAATTTCACTTGACTTTACATTAAAATGATTTACAATCTTTCGTAGTACATTTACGAGAATTTATAATAATTTTTATTGCATTTATTTTAATAAATTTTATTTCAGTCGTTTTAGTGAACTAATCAATATCTACAATTTATAATTTACAATATTCCTCCAGATCCACATGACTCGCAATGTACCAAATGACACAACATTCTTACAAATAATTATGGAAGCAAATCCGATATGAAAATTAGAATTTTTCTGATTCTACAATATTTTGGAACTCTGGAGTTGTTTGAAATCGAAGCTGTCTCAATTTTCGGTAGTAATAATACCACTTCACAAATAGGGGTCATACTTATAATTAGAATTATACTTAACTCTTGTAACCATTAAAAAATAAAAATTTAATTTACATTTTCTTTAACAAAATGTATTTAAATTTTAATTAATTTTAAAGAATTTAGTGATTAACGCTTCAGTTACTAATTCGGGATATGAACATCAAAATCAGTTCTAATTTATTACTTCTCCGAATTTTTCTACAATTTAAAAAAAAAGTAATATAAAGTATCTAATTATCTCGGTCTTCCTGTTTCCATGATTTATTTGATATAATTCTAAAATTTTAACGACTTTTATGCACGTCTTATGCTTCAGGTGAATTTAATTTGTATAAACTTATTAAAAAAAATTAATATTATTATATTTAAATTCGTTTAATATAGTCATAAAACTAAATAAGAAAAATAAGTTGTTACATAATTACATTTTTTTGTTAACGATTATAATTTACATTATTTACATAATTTTCATAGCAATATAGTTAAAATCATAAATCAATGTTGGTTTTCATATTGTATAATAAGTTAGGTAATATTTTTTTTTTTGCGTACCAAAAATTAAAATAAAAATTTTCTAAAACATAATTTTTTTTTAATATTACTAAATGACATGTAAAATTTACTATACAATATTTACCTGTAATACCTTTTAAAGTAATAACATATTTATATGTTGATTTTAAGTTGAAACTATTGGCGGCAGATTTTATAAAATTGATAAAAAATTTACATATAGTTATAGATTTACAAAGTATATAATTTAATTTTCTCTATTTGTATATATATATACAACAAGGTCTGGAAAATATATAGTCTCTCCTCTGTGGGTGTATAAATAATTGGAATTTATTTTAAAAAACTGTAATTTATATTTATTTTATTTTTTAAAAAAAATTAAAAATTGTAATGTCAATGTAATCGTAGAGGAAGAATGAATATTAAATTTTAGTAGTTCTTTACACGCTCAGACAAACCAATCATTTATTGATCTAAGTACAATAATTTTCTATCCAGCAGAAATTTTATTTAAATAAGATTTTTCAGGAAAAACATATTTTATCGAATAAATTTATTATATTTATTTTATAAAATCTAAAATCTTCTCGTTTTTAAAATAATCATATAACTAAAATTAAAAAATATTAACCTTCACGGCTTGTTATTCAACATATTTTTCGTTAATTAACTTCTTAACCCTTGGTATTTTTTTCATCAACATTTAATTGTCCAAATAAAAACTATGCTTTGATCAATGACATAAAAATTGAAACAGAAAGTGATATTAAATTCATCATAATTTTCTTAATGAAAAAAAAAATTAATGTTTACATTTTAATAAAATATGCAGAAATTTCCATTTTTTTTTCTCGATATCTTAAAGATGATACCAATTAACACAAAAACCACCTGTCATTTAAGTTTTATATTATTTAAGACTTTAAATAAATGCCGATCAGTTGCAAAAAAAAATATATTTTTTTAATCACTTTATAAATTTTTATTTATATGTTTTAATAAAAAATGCACATTTTAAAAGTTAAACGTGTGCCAGCAATTAATTGTTCTCTAAAAACCCAATCATTTTTCCATAAAAATGAAAGAATGTCCATCATTTTACCAAAAAAAAAAAATCATCTGATGCCGCTAATTAATAATTATATATGTAGTCTTTTTGGATAATTATTTTTCGATGCTTATAAAAATGATAGCTTTGATATGCAAATATTGGGTCAAAAAATAAAGTTGGAAACAGTTGATGGTTAAAAATGGTCTATTAACCGTAAAATGTAGGTCGTAATTTTAAAGTAAAAAGGTGGAAAAGTTAAAACGGAAAATTTTTCAATTTTAAAATGCAGCTGATATATATTTCAAACACAACACAAAATGTTTAAGTTCTTAACCTGGATTTATTACTGTGATGGTCAATTGCTTGTTACACAATAGTAAGCATATTATTTGGAATTCATGTTTATATTTCTGATTCCTAAATTATATCTTATATCTTGTAATTTTAAATTAGATAGATTCATTTAGGGAACTAGTACTAGCAAGGATGTCTTCCAAAAAAATATCTCTGTCTGCTGCAAAAATAGCTATTAGTGAACCGAACGACAATGAGAAGCATACAGGAACTCTTCAAATATTTAATATACATGCCAAATTATGTGTACCGTATATTTCAGCAAAACCATAAGTCAAGTTTTGAGCATGAACTAGTTTCTCTATAGCATTAATGAAATAAGTTCATAGAAAAAAACTTATTACGGACAATCTTTGTTAGATTTGCGAGTACGAGGAAGAGATATTCGAACACATTATTTTCTGAAAATGTCAAATCTGACCGCGTTGTTTAGGGTACCAACAACGCGGTTAGGTTTGATATTCCAAACTTTTCTATTCTACTAAATACCTTAAAAGAAATTATTAACTTATGATTAATAAAATTTATATTAGTCGTTGGTAAGCAGTTTTTATTTTTCTAATACAATGTCACATTCTATCTCTACCAGACCTCACAAGAAAAATATTAATTACAATTTTAATCTCAATACAAAATAAAAATCAATAATATCTTTTAGATTTTAGAATGTGGTCGATTCATTTTTCTCTCGAGAATATACTTTTTTTTTATATTTCTTAAACTTTGAAATTCCTTAACCATGTTTTATAACTAAATCACCCGCTGATCTGAATGATTTAAAACCGACAACACCTTTGTATAGTCTTTTAATTACGACGATGCTTGTATCGTGTTTAACCAATAATAATTAAAAATAAATATTATATAAAAAAAAACTAAAATTATCTTATAAAAATTTAAAACAGGAACAAAATTATGGACTAATATGTAAAATAAATAAACTTCCTGTAATGTTTCACTAAAAAAATTATTTATATATATTATAGTCTGAATATTTTAACATGACTGCGGTTGTCAAAAAAATAAAATACTCTTACCTTGGCATCATATATATTCATATAAGGTTTATTGGCAAACATTGACTTTTAAAAATTTTCAATAATTTCATTTTTATTTTATATTTTTTGAAAATATTTTGTATTCCACTATGACTGAACACATAGAACACCTTAAAACTCTGTTTAATTATTTTGGATGTCCAGGGTATTAATATGTAGCAACCTGGCAACTTTGCGATTAATATTAAAATGGAAAATAGTATTTTGCATTTAATTTAATAGAGTAGGTACTCTGTAGTGATAAGTTTGAAGATATTCTCTTCATTTGATTTATTCTAGATTTAGATTCCATTAGCAGACACAATCTGCGACTTATGATTGGTATTCTAACAAACCATTGTCTGTTGGGAAAAATGTATATCGGTCGAGGATACTAGGATGTTGCAGCTGCAGATAGCATTAGCTAAATACTTTCTGAGTTCAAGTCTCAGTAGAAGCATATTTAGAAATCTTTTCGGTTTAATGAGCAAGTAGAGGGAGCTTGAAAATCTCCACAATAGAGATTCTCAAGTTTGTTAGGGTAGCAGTTTGGTTTCGGGACTAAATTGGAATAAATACCCGATTTATAAAATAACATAAGATTCTAGAATATGAAAAAGAGAGGCTAATTTCATGTTATTTCTTTTATTGAACTTTTTCTAGATTTGGAAAATTAACTAAGAATCACTTGTCTAATTCAAAATATAATTTTTTTTTATAATTCTGAGTAGAGTAACTTAACTTTCAATATTGCGAGAAATATATATATGTATGTAAAATACATACTATAATGTTATTGCAATAAATATTTTTATAAGCCACATATTTTATTTAAACTTTTCCGATATCATTATTTTGTTAAAATTATGAAATCAGAAAAGCTGGGTTTTTAGCCAATAATTTTATGTGTAATTTTAAATAGAAATTATATTTAATTAAATAAAATATTAATTAACTATTATAAAATAATTACTCTACTGTCAATATTTAATCTTTATATTTTTATCTTTTCATCTATTTTTTTTTTGAAACATAAATTTTCTATTACTATAAAATATATTTTAACATGCAATGTATTTGTTTTATAAAAAAAATGTCATCACAGTCAAAATAATTTTTGTAATTTTACTGCAATTATTATTTATTATGAATATTTTTTTGTTATAATTTTCCTCTTACCAAAAAAAAAAACCAATCTATTTAAATAAAATTGTTATTTCGTTTAAGGACGAATTTAATCAACGAAAAAAACCCATAGTTAATTCACTGAAAAAAAAATTACATTGCAAAAATTATTACCTTATATTTAATAGTAACCAGAACAGAATTTTAAATTTTAAATTAACAAGCAAAAATGGCGCATAATGTAATATATTTTTTAAACAAAAACTATACACAAATTATAATTATGGGTAATTATTGTTGACTATTATTTTAATGACTGTAAACATGGTGAATTTATTACACAAAATATTGTTTTATTCTAAATCACAATTATCGGGCGGACGTTGTCAACTTGGCGGACATTTTTTTTTCAAAAATAATTTCTAAAATAAATATTAAAACAGAAAAAAATATAAATTAAATGGCAAAATTATTTTTTGTAGATAAAATCTCTTTGATAAGAATTTTATAGACACCCCTAAAAAAAAAGGCTTGTCATTGAAATGAAACATGTGCGGTAGGTGTTTTGCTTTAAAGTTTAATTTATATAAATTGTATAGTACTGAGCAATGAAAATTATCTGAATTAATTATTATGCTTTTAAATATTTATTAAGAATGAATTCAAGATAATCTTTAAGCATATTAAATTTACATGACAGAATTACTCTTCTTCATATCAATATCACAACACCCCAAATTGAACCTAGGCCTCCCACTAAGGTTTTTTAAGCTTCTATTACAATTTGGACTTACTAATTTTTATTATCGGGCTGCCAAACCATAAATTTCTTTATAGTGAAAAAACTGTAATTGCAACAAGCGAATGGCTTTTCTTAGTGGGATATTGTTCAGCAAAAAATGGTACATTATGTTAGTATTTCGTAATTAAAATAATATCCAGTTTGTTTAACGAAACTGGATATTATTTTAATTACGAAATACTAACATAATGTGCCATTACTAACATTAATTCAATTCTGACTATATTTCCGAAATTTTTCAGAAAAGATATACAAACTGGAAAAATGTTCCATTATGAGTTTATCAGTATTTTTATGAATTTGAAAGTGCGTAAATTTTTCGAGGTTTGCCAAAAAGTAGTCAGAAATTGATGAAAACAGACGTAAACATTTTTTAATCAGAACAAAGACAAATTTTGGATTCTGCTGGACATTAGTGATTTTTATCTAAAATACTAATTTTTCAAAGTCATCATTCATCCAGGTAAATTTTGTATCAAATTTTAATTAATCGACAAGGAATTTTAATTCAAATAACGTTATGCAAATTTTTTTAACAATCTTTTTTTTGTTTTGCTGGAAATATCACAAATTTCTAAAAGAACTTTAAATTACTAGAGTGAATTACAGCTAACAATAATCGAGAACATAAATGAATCACTGAATACTTTAAGCCATTAATTAAATTTACTAAAAAATCAATAATATAATGACTCACTAAATATTCCGATATGGTATTAATCTTTTGCTATAGTCATTTAGGCTAAGAAGATATTTCTGCCAAAGAAGAAATTGAAAATCTTATACATATATGGTTAATGATGCGTTGGTTGACTTTGCTGATTAAAACTGCTCCTGAATTGGTTAGTGGGCGTCATCAGATAAAGTATAAATGAAGATCACGGTTATAAGTGCAACCATCATCTGTTGACTTAAGATATTGATTGAAAGTTAATGACATTGCATGCTGAACTTTTAACACTATTAAATACTATTTAATTAATTAAGTATGAATACTATAATGGAAATGGGTTATTATGTAATTGCTGCTACTTTAAAATTTACTTTGAAAATACTGATCTCACGAGAAATATAAATTTTCTAATTACAAAATTTTCTAACCATCTCAATAAAATGAAAATTTGAAAATAAATCACAATAAGGTTGTATACAAATAATTAGATCATATAAAAATAATTTAACACTTTTTAAATTTAACACGTTTTAAATTAGTGATTACTGATTACTAGTATATGAAAAAGACTTTTCAAATAATTTATGAACTGTTCAATACATATTTTCGGTATATTATGTTGATTTTAAAATTCAATTTTCCTGTACTTAATATTAATAAAATGAGAAATCAATGAAAATAAAAAAGAAATAAAAAAGCAAAAACCTGGTCAAGAGATAAAAGTGTCACGCAATGTCGTGCCAACTTACTCCAATATTACGAAAGTATGAAAACAATTCTTAACAATAGGACATTGACTTTAATTAAATTACCTAGCATAAATATAATATGTTTATTTAATTTTATTACAAAACTTATGATGTATTTGATCAACACGACCTTGAAAATTCAAATTTATGTTCTACTTTATATTCTTGTATAATTGATCTTGTCCTTTTACCGGAAAATAATTTTCAGTTAGATAGTTAAATATAATTTCAATTTCAGTTTTTAAAAATCAACTGCAAATAGTATCCAGGTATAGTTAATAGACAAAGGCTATTTTTTAAATTAACTTCATATCCATGAAATTAAGAACCATAAAATATAATCAAAGTTTTTAAAATTTTGTATATAAATTATTATGTAGTGTAAATTTTATTACTCTTGAAACACTAGTTTTAACCAATTCATAGTACTTGAGACTAGATAATTTGTTACAAATTAAATAAATACATAAGCATACATTCATAAATTTATATAGATACTTACAGTAGTTTACGTTATGTCAATAATAAAATAATTTCTTCTGTAACCTTGTATTTATAATAATTACAAGCTAAAAATTTAAAAAAATATATATGTATATATATTTGCACCTTCAAGTTTATCTTATATCTTAAATAAAATTATAGCTTGTTCTTTTATTTCATAAATAATTATTTTTATTTTATTAGATGCTATAAAATAATTAATTTGCGGATTTTTGTTTCACTGATTTTTGTACATTGTTGAAAGCTTAGGTGATTAATTTTAATAATAACAGAAGAAAAAAACACTAAACTAATTAATATGTATTAATAAATTATATATATATATTTATGTATTAAATAATTTTCTTTTATATGATTTATGATTTTTATAATAAGTGCAATGATCGTCCACCAAAAAAAAAACTAATATAAATCATAAAATTTTAGACATTTCCGTTTTTTTTTCTCTTCAAACTTTTTCATGGTTTCATGAGTTTTTTTAACATTTATTAAGTAAAATTGCTTAGATATTCTGTGTTAATTGCAAAAATATATAAAAATATTTATTAATTAAGAACAATTTTATTAAATCATTTCTTATTTCAATTTTGTAATGTTAAGGTAAATCATTTTATGAAAAAAAGATATTTATAGTCATTCAGAAGTCAATCAAAATACGAATGTTTAATCGATAAATTGAAATATTTTATTAGTTATTGTTGGAAAGATATTAAATATTGCTGACAGCAGTAATATATATGGGGTAACAGTAGAAAAATTATTTATTAATTTCCAGAAGAAAAAACTATTACGTTTTTGTTGATATGTTTCGTCCTTTAAAAGACTATGTAACTATGTAGCTATAATTAAATTAATTTTTTTTTTCCGAATTTCAATAGACTATAATTTTGCTATTAATTAGTATAAAAAAGTTAAATATATCCTTGTTATGTCCTTGTTTTTTTACTAAATATTTAAATTTATCATTACTGGTAGCTGCTAGCATAGTCCATTTATACAACTGCAAAATAAAATAAATTATAAATTTTTATTAATTTTTATTTTACAAAAAATATGAAATTTATTTGACAATATTATATAAGACCATAAATAATGTATTTCATTATCATTTTATGCTTTTTATCACAACATTATATTTTATGCAATTTTGACTTCCACAACAATTTTTTTGTCGATATAAATTTATTAATAAGTTATTTCGGACAGAACAGTGAAATATTTATCGAATTCTTTAATACGAATCAAATAATACACCTTAAATTACATTTGGTACGAAAACTTATTGAATTCCGATTGGGATACCATTATTAATTAATTATATCTATTTTATGTGTCTTTTTTATAGCATAGCTTCTTTGAAGGTTCAAAATTAACTAAAGAAAGAGTAAAAAATAAGTATAAAAAAAATACATTTTATTGAAACTACAATTTACTACTACCCCAAAAAAAGTATGTATATATGTATTTTATGTTTATATGTATAATCTATACAATTCCAAATTCCAGTGTAAAGATTATAAAATTTTAAATTAAAAATGTTATGTTGATAGTATGTGCGAGAGAGTTTGGAACCACAAACAGAGCCATCTATAACCCATTCAACACTGTACTGAAAGACCTGATCTGGAACTATGGAAATAACATAATATTTCCAGTAAATTTAACTCTCTGATTCTCATCGTTGTAGAAGCAAATTCGAAAAACTCTACTATTAAATAAGTTAGACTGAGTACGAACCATTTTTTTTTCAAAAGGTGGAGCTATATGTATGAAAATAATATTATATATACTTTTAAATTGATTATTAAATATTTTACTATTAAACCTAGTTTCCGATTTATTTGAAAAGAACTTCCGTCAAAAAACTAATTTACTTTAAAATTCAACTTCATAACATTAAATTACAATTTACTCATAAAGTTTGAAATTTTATACTAGGTGTTGTTTTCTTACATTTTCTTATCTAATCAACTTTAAATGTCATTGAAAAAAAAAATTTAATTTCTCGATTTTTGATTATCATATAATCATTTATTTTTCGATCTAGAAAACATACATAAAAATAACTCCGAAAAATTGAAAACTTAAATATTATTTATATTATTTAATTAAAAAATCTAAATGAAACTTTTTTTTGTTGTTAATTAATTAAATTCAAAAATATATAAAAAATAAAAAAAAAAGGAAAAATAAAATTGATTAAAATTATACAAAATTATGTCTACAATTAAATCAATATTTGCACGTCAAATTTTTGATTCACGTGGTAATCCGACTGTTGAAGTTGATTTAACAACTGATTGTGGTATGTGTCGTACAGCTGTACCATCTGGTGCATCAACTGGTAAACATGAAGCATTAGAATTACGTGATAAAGATAAAAGTTATCATGGTAAAAGTGTATTTAGAGCTGTTAAAAATATTAATGAATGTATTGGTCCAGAATTAATAAAATTAAATTTAAATGTAACTGATCAAAATGAAATAGATAATTGTATGTGTCAATTAGATGGTACACCAAATAAAGCTAATTTTGGTGCAAATGCAATATTAGGTGTATCATTAGCAGTATGTTGTGCTGGTGCTCGTAAATTAAGTATACCATTATATAAACATATTGCTAAATTAGCTGGTAATAAAAAAATTGTATTACCAGTACCAGCTTTTAATGTTATTAATGGTGGTTCACATGCTGGTAATCAATTAGCAATGCAAGAATTTATGATATTACCAACTGGTGCTAAATCATTTACAGAAGCTATGAAAATGGGTTCAGAAGTATATCATCATTTAGCAAAAGTCATAAATAAAAAATATGGTATGGAAGGTACTGGTGTTGGCGATGAAGGTGGTTTTGCACCAAATATACAAAATAATAAAGATGCATTAGATTTAATACAAAAAGCAATTGCTAAAGCTGGTTATACTGGTAAAATAGATATTGGTATGGATGTTGCTGCGTCAGAATTTTTTAAAAATAAAAAATATGATTTAGATTTTAAAAATCCCGAGTCAAAAAATGTATTAGATTATAAAAGTTTAACTGATTTATATATAAAATATATTGATGAATTTCCAATTGTTAGTATTGAAGATCCATTTGAACAAGATCATTGGGAAGCATGGAGTCATTTATTATGTAAAACTGATATACAAATTGTTGCTGATGATTTAACTGTAACAAATCCAGACCGTATACAAAAAGCTATTGATTTGAAAGCTGCAAATAGTTTATTATTAAAAGTTAATCAAATTGGTACTGTTACAGAATCAATTAAAGCACATTTATTAGCTAAAGATAACAATTGGAGTACAATGGTATCACATCGTTCTGGTGAAACAGAAGATACATTTATTGCTGATTTAGTTGTTGGTTTAAGTACTGGTCAAATAAAAAGTGGTGCACCATGCCGTTCCGAACGTTTAGCTAAATATAATCAAATTTTACGTATAGAAGAACAGCTTGGATCTGAAGCAACATATGCTGGATTATGTTTTCGATATCCAGAATCAGCTTAATATGTTACAGTTTTAATTATATATATTAAGTATAAATTAATTTAGTTATATTTTGCAGAACATGATTGGATAGTTATGAGTTTCGAATATTATATTAAAAAAAAATTTCTCAAATTAATGTACATTGAAAGACAAAAACTAAGATTGTTCCTTATTATTTCCTTTATTTTTAAAGCTATATATTTTCATTTTTCTTCTTAAAATTTAATTAAGTATTCTATGACAATTACGAAATAATTTTAATTTAAAATTTATACCAATTGTGTTTTATGCCGAATATTTAGTACATAGTTTCAATTTAAAACTGATTGAATATTTTTGAAATATACATTTTCTCTAACTGGCAGCTTTTAAGAAAAAATATGATAGTAACTATGGTATCATACAGACACGACAAACTTAATTAAAATCTAGATTCACAAATATAATTTAAAATTAAAATTATAATTTAATATTTAAATCGCTTAATGACATTCGTTATAAATAAATCTTTATCATTATTTCTGAATCTTGTTTTGTCCAAAATTAAAGAATTCTTTTTGTCAATAATTAAGTTATTTTAAATATATTTTACAAAATTGGTTGATCTAAATATTTCAGGGCATAGCAAGGTCCAAAAGATTACAAAAAAAAAATTATTTTACGTTTTCTGAACCTTTTTTGTTCTGATTTTATCTTTTCATACCTTGTTCATTTAGTCAATTTGCATAAGATTGGATGATAATTATAAAATATTTATATAAAATGCCGCGATAACTTGAGTTGATTTATTAATTGAAAAATTAATGAATCAATTTATATAAAATTTACGATCTGTTGGGAAATGGAAAAAATTGTAATTTAATAATAAAAAAAAACTAATACTGTCCGAATGAACTATGTTTTTTAAACGTTGGTATTAAGTTAATTTAAAAGTTTATTGGTGAAAATGTTAGGTCAAATTGTTGGGAAATATTAAAAATATCACCTGCCAAAACCATCAATTTACATTAAATTAAAAAAATTCTGCATATTTCAATTTTCAAATATATTTTCCTACTCTATCAAGATTTATTTAATCATTCGAAACTACCTGGCTCTCCAGTATTATTTTCAAGAAATCTCCATATTTATTCATAAAATTTCCATTTCTAAACCTCAAATTGAACTAAAAAGACATGAAAAATATTAGAAACAATTTTAAATGCTAAAATTTGTTCCAAATATTTGATTTTTATTCAATAAAAATATCAAGATTATTAATTTATCTTGTAGCAATATAGATAGTGATTATTTATGGTAAATATTAAAAACGCAACATTAAATATGGCGTTAATAGATGTCAAATTTGAAAACATGCACGCGAATTTAACAAATTTTATAATATATTTATCTAAATGAAAATATTTTTATTTCTCATATATGCGTCAAGTTTTATTATATAATTACAAGTCAATAATAACTGTCAACTGCATTTTAAAATCTTGAATTTAATGTGAAGTCAGAAATAAAAAATATCAACACAAATAAGTGAGTTGGTCCTTAATATGTCAAAATAACTCTGACATGCGTGATTTATGTCACAAATTATCACTATTTAATCAACAATAAAACAGTTTGTGGAAATTTGAATTTTGTAGTTAATAAAAATAGGTACCCGTTTTGTTTGTAGATCCTCAATTACTTTTTTTAGCAAGGATCAAAAATTATTTTTATAGCAAATAGTTTTCTTTTCGTAATAGCAATTTAATTGTCTTCTATTGTCCTTGCCATAACTATTACCAGAAATTATCTGGCTTTAGTTTAGATAACTTAAATGATTTTAATCCTTGGAAAATAAAATAAATCATTTAAACCAAGCATTTTCTTCTCAAAATCTAAATTAATATTCTCCGTTTTGAATGAATGATTCTTAAACTAAACCACATTTTTCAACTAATATATTTTTAATTGCAAAATGCTATATTTAGTTCTTACAATTATAAATTCATCAATCAACATTTAAATCCGTTTTTGTTTTTTAATGTTAAACGTACCGACTGTGCGTTTGTTTAATTCCGCACGAAATATTTTAATTATAAACTGGCCGCGATGATATATCCCTATTTAACACTTTTAAAGATAAATAAACATTTAAAAAAAAGAAAAACAGACTGAATTATATTATTAAATAATTAATTACAATATGACGTGACATATTTAATGTATTTATTATTGTAATGTTGAAAATTACTCGGTTTAATTTTTTTGATAATAAATAATTAAATTTTGTTTAAATATACAGAATTTTTTAAAATATTTGTTAAATTAAATTTTGGAAATAATTGAAAAATTCCTAGGACTATGTTTACACCTCAATAAAATAATTCATCTTTAAAAAGCATATTGATTTAACTATTAAGGAATCTAAGCTTTCAATTGAAAACAAAATTATAATCTATAAAGTGTTTTGCTTTATAAATATTTAAAGAATTTTGCTTTATGGCTCGCCGGGTTTGGATTTGGAGCAATTGTGCTATAACCCATACGAAAAATGTACAGATGAAATAAAATAAAATCTCAACGATGATGATTGATTTATCTTGATTTTTTCACATGGCTACACTGCATGAAAATACAGAAGTTAAAAATATCTGTGACCAAATTCAATCTTTTATATTATGTTAATCATAAATATTGGCAAATATTATAATTTGATAAACTTTTAAAAGATTAGAAATTTAATTTGCTTGTTTATCTGGGATATGATTGACGATAAACCAGAATATTAATATGAAATTCATAATGAAATATATTTGGTATGTCAAAAAGTGGGGATAATATCGTCTGTTCACCAAAAAATTTCTAATTAAAAATTGATTAGAGAGATATATGCTTGGGCAAACTAACTCCAAAGCTACTGCGGTCCAAATTGACCTATTATGGTACCCTGAAGATCTTAAATCTCATTTGAAAGACTTAAATTTCAATTGCTGAATGCAATATCCTCTGGTTCCTTAAATCTTAACTGCTGGATGCAATATGCAATGCTTATTTGCCCGAAGACTCTGTATCTGCTGATAGATAGATCGTTCTTCTCATTTTACTCGCTATAAATTCTACATTGTAAAAATTATACTGAAAGTTTAGGTCACACTTTAATTGTAATATTATACCTTTGTGATAAATCTTTGTCACTATTCAAGCATTAAGTTTCCATTTATTAATAGTTAGTTACAGAAAATTAATTTCTTATTATTGTCTATTAATTACAATTTTATTTATGTTTCTAAAATATAATTTTATTTGTAAACTATATTATTATTTCCAATAAAGAATATTGACATTTTCTTTGTTACCCCCGAAGGTCACCGAAACAACTTGAACTGACAATCATAATGGAAAAAAAAATATGAAATTGTTCATTTAGAATTATGTACAAAAGGAACTTGACAATTAGATAACATTTTACCTGTCAATCAAAAATATGCTCAGAATCGTCCATCATAACACAGAAAAAAAAAATTCTTATTTATAATTTTGGTATACAATAATTTACCAATGGTATACTATATATTTTTTGCAGCGGTTACCTTTAAATCATTTTTTTTTATTTAAACCACTATACAATAGCACCTTTTTTTCTTGTATTTTAATCTGCCTTAACTAATTTTCAATAATTTTGAGTTTAAAAAATATTTTCATATTTTGTTAACCATCAAATAAAACATTCTACTTGTCGGAGATTGTAATTATATAATTAAAAATCAAAATTGGACATTGAGATTGACAAAGGTAAAATATACCAAAAAAAAAAAGCATATTGAATTTATTTCAACAACACAAAAAAAAAATTCAAGTGGATATTAAATGTATTTATTACAAATTAAATTTAATTAACATGATTTTTAAATTAATTATATTCTCTTATGGTAATAGTTTCTATAATTTTTGTTATACCTCGCTAATAGATGGCGTTTAATTATATATTAATTAAAAATTTATACCAAAAAAGTTTGTTTAATCATGTTTTATTGGTAATTAATCTTTATCTAATAATTATGTAAATTAAACATAAATTAATAGCTTTAAATTTAAATTAATAAATACATTTTTTTTTTTCATATTTTCAGTATATATACAAGCTTAACCGGCTGCATAATTTTGGTATCTTTAATCAACAACATAAATATTTTATCATTTTTTGTTATTTTATGCGAATTAATTTAATTTGAAAATTACCGCGCTGAATGAAAATATACAAGACAGGTGAAAATTTTATTAATTGGTATCGCGTCATATTTTTAATATTTTCTTGAATAATAATTGACATTTAAATGTTTTTTTTTATGCATATATGTATCTGTATAATTTATGAGTATCATTTTCTGTTTCAAGTCATGCTGAGTATTTTTTTTTATGACATTAATTAACAGCAATAAAAGACTTCATTACATTAGTCATAATTTATAATCATATAAATGGTTAATAATGAACTACAAAAATAGAATTGAAATTTAACAATTTGTTAGCCAGGTATTTTTTTTTTTGAAAAGCTTTTTTAAGGATTTGGATAGGAAAAATAGATTAAAGTTGGTAAAAACAGGCTTGTAAGAATTTATATAGGAATTATTAGGATACCAATTATAGAGTAGCAGTTTTATTATCACGGCTAATATAATTGGTTTTACTAGAATTTTGCTTTTCACAGAATATTAACGAAAAAAACCTACAAAAATATTAAATATTTGGTTGATTTGGTACAAAATTTTAAGGAAATAATTTTTCTAAAATATATAAAACTCACAAAATATTAAGCGCCAACTTAAATAACCGAACTAGAGTTAATATTGTACAAATACAAGTGGTATTACTCTACTAAGTGAAAAATATTCAATTTATTATTAATTTCGAAATGAAAGGACCTAAATTTATATGAAATAAAATAGTAATAATATGTCATAATAAAAAATATATGATATTTTCATAATCATAGACACATTAATTGAAAATACTTTTCACAGCTTTAGATACATAATCTGAACACGCAACTTTTTTTAAAAAATATTTATTGTTCGTTTGTACAATATTGCTATTGGTAAATTAATAAACTAAACAGCTAAGAGATATTTATTGTACAACATATTCAAAAAAATGACTAAATAAATTTTCATTTACACATTATTTTCATTACATATTTTTACTTTTTAACATATAAAAATTGTAATTTTCACATATAGTTATCATACCATAAGTTAAAACTTGAAAGAAAACTATCAAATAAAATTTAATTTAATTTTTTTTTTTTTGGTTTTTCCTTTTTAAAATCAATTAAATATTGTCACCTTAATTAAATCTTTATATATAGTCAAGTGAATATACTGAGTAATGCTAGATATCATAAAATCAAGGTATGTAATTCATTCTACATTATAAAACTTTGTGTGTGTATAGAAATTTATTTTTTTTATTTTTTTGAGTCCTTAAAATATTTCATTGAAAAATTGTTGAGACAGTGCGACTCTATCCAGTAGCCAATTAATTTTTTTTTTTTGCATTTTCCTCATATACGTCCGCATATTTTTATCAACATTTTAACAGGATGTGCAGGTTAAACGTTTTTAATGTTTGACATAAATCTTTAAAAGGGTTTTTTTTTTTTTTTGGTTTCTTTTTATTCATTTTGTGGATTTGAGGCGCAATAATAAGAAATTAAAAAAAAAAATCAGTGTTAAAAAATATTTTATTTACTTTTTAAGGAAACAAGGTATAAGTATAAAAAAAATAAGAATTTCTTTAGTAAAATCTGATATAATTCACAAAATAAGTTTTTTTTGTTACGTCGTAGTTTGTTTTAAAAAAGTTTGTCTTCAAAAAAAAAAAAGATACTTGTATAAGATATTCACCAATATTTTTATTTTTTTGTTTTTGTATTTTAAAACTCCAGAAGCTCTTAAAAATGTAAGCATTTGCTTTATTTTTGTAGTTTTTAAATTTTTGTTGTGACTTTTTTTTTGAGTAGATGTATGTATATAGAAAGATTTACAATTTTCCAAAGATACTTTTATACATTAGCACTTCATAAATAAATTCTGAGATTTTAAAAAAAAAATTTTCTCAAGTGAAGATTAGTGTTTTATTTTTGTGTTACTGCTGTTATTGTTGTTGTCTTTAAAGAAGATTTTTTAAAAAAAATTGAATGAAAAAAATAAGGCAACGAGCAATTGAACTGATTTTCACAGGTGATAGTCAAACAAAATGTTAATGAGCAATTTTAGATGGTGCGAGAAGATCAAGAATGGTTCAAGAAAATTTAGTATAGTATAATGTTAAAAAAATATTTGTTTTTTTTTGTAATCTACGAAAGAATAATCAGTAGAGAAGAGAATTTATTAAGTTAATTAGTTTTAAAAATATTTAAAATTCTTATTAATAAATGCAAAAACAAAAAACGATAATAAAATTTTTAATTAAACTAATTTATATTTTGAGAATAATTTTAATTAGAAACATTGTTAAGCTTAAAATTCTCTATAAAATTATTGAAATTGAATCAAATATCTAAATTTCTTTATCTAATTATTGAGAACTAATTACTTTAAATTTAATCCAACTGGCCGATAAGTGAAATTTAAATTTTATTTTAACTTTATTTTCAATTTATCTCCTCAAATAAAATTACATTGCTGGTATAATAAATTCCAGAAGTTTATTCGAAAAACAATTGACTATTGGTAAAATTTAAAGAAATAAACAGGTGAAAATAATTTTAATTGAGGTTTCAATAACAATTCAAAACACTTTAATTTCTTTAAAAAAAAACAGTGGATAACATTTTTTAATGTTGTTATCTTACTTAAATTGAGATATTTGGAATATGTAATTGGAAATTATTGAAAATTACTTTAAACATATTCAGTTATTTTTGAATGGTTTCAGTTTAAATACATTTTTTTCAGCTGCTTTAAAATTATAATACAAAAATGTTTTTGGATAATTATCCGAAAACCTGTAAAAGTATATAAATTTAAAATGCTTATAAAAATAATACAGAGAGAAACATATGATAACTTAAATTTAAGATATATACAGAAAGTAAGAAACTGAATAATCAAATTGGTTGCTTTTTTAAAGCCAGGCTATCAAAGTTAAGAATATTTTAGCCTCAAGTGAAATTGAGACTAAAATATTCTTAATTTAGTTAAAATATTAATGAGATAGAAAATATTGCATTTACAATTATTCCATTTTAATCTCCTAAACTGAAAATTTTAAATCTCTGTCAACAATTGCTGAATAGTGAAATGTACTTTCCAGACTTACCAGCAGCCTCTTAGTGGTACTGTACTAAGCTGTGGTGCAGTAGGTCCTCGATCGGATTCGAAGAATTGATGTTGGTCTAACGTTACTCAGCCTCCCAGTAATAAAATTACAATAAAATGTAATTTTAGACGAAAAAAAAAGCGGACGGTCCATGCCATTTTGCTAACAACAAATGTCTTACTAACAAAGCCATTGAAAGTTCCTACACCGAAGCCACTGTAAAGAGATTTCGGATTGGCAATCCATATAAAAGGTCCAAATGGCAACAGAAATATTATGAGATCGTTTAAAGGAAGCCAGCCCATGCTCTTCATGAGCTGTAGCGCCAAAGAAAAGAAGAAGAAATGTACTTTCTTTTTAATAAATAAATACAACAAAATAAATCCAGAAAATTTATAAATACTTTGAGACATGTAACAGATTTAGCGTTTGTTATAAGACACTGAGACATAATCTGAACTATACAAAACTAGATAATAAAAAAGTAGCTAATAAAAGAGCAGCTTATTCAATTAATATTTATAACTGACAACTCCACTGTTTTTCTCAGTGTTCCATAAAAAATTCTTCCTCTGTAAAAATTATATAGTATGTACTTCATTTTTTAAATTAAATTTTAACAATTAAATCATTAAAATTTGTGATTTATTTTAAAGGCGTGTTATATAGAAAAAAATTCAATGATTTCGCTATGCTATTAAAATAAAAATTCTTATTTATATAAATGTTCTTGATTTTCATAATTTTTATTTCCTGTATATATACAGATATATTTATATAGTTTTAACTAGGCTGCGTGATTTAATATGCTAATATTAAATTTTATTTAAAAATTTATTACTTTTTCTTTTACAATTACATCAAATAAATTATTAATGAATTATGTCTTTATTATTTAATATTAAAGATTATGAATTTTAACAAATAAATTAAATATTTAATCTTTAGTTGAATTATTTTTTTCTATATTTATTTTTGCTACTCTGGTATTTTGGTATTTTTATGTTTTTAATTATCAATAATAAAAACGTTAAAAAAATATATATAATATTATATAAAAGTCATTTAAAATGTATATAGATTATTTTAGCAGAGACTTATAATAATTTATTACATTAATATACAGAATTTTATGGTGTAATAATAAAATAATTATGCTGCGATAGGGTATTTTATATGTTATGATAAAAATTCACATAAATTTAGATAACAAGTTTATAGAATTATTTTTATGAATTTTTAATTTAAATATGATTATTATTTTTTCCAAAACAATTATTATTTCAATGACAAGTATATAATGTTCTTACATTGCAGTCCAATTAAAAAGGTTAGATATATAGAAAAATTATTATATTTTATTGCTGAAGCCGACAAATAGTGAACATTATTTTAAGAGCATAGGAATTACAAATTATTAACTGAATTACTTCAAGCACAAAACTTATAAATGTTTTAATAAAGAAGATTACATTTGAGATATTCATGAAGTTTATAGAAATTCTTTTCGTGAAGTTTATAGAAATTCTTTAAAAAAATTGATAAACTTTTGTGGATGACAATTATTGATTTATAATTGAAGAGTTTACTAGTCAAAGGTGTTAAGTGACATTTTTATAAAATAACTTATTGTTACAAACATATAGATTTTAAATGCATTATAAAATATGTAGTTACGATGTTTTCTACTTAAGCAAAGATATATTTTTAAATAGTCAGAATTTTTCATAAATAGTACTTGTTGCAAACAGAGAACTTTAAACATTATTTACTCAAAATGAAAATGTCACTTAATACCTTAATCATCTAAGCTCTTCAATTATCCTTTGATTCGAAAGCATAAGTATATTTTGTATTAGCGCACAAATTGACAGTTAATTGCATTAACTCTTTGTATATGGTTCAGACTTAGAACTGAATTTGGAAACATTAAAAAAATTATTCAAAGTCTGTTCTTATTTCAAGAAAATGTAAATTAAAAAAATGTATTTCTAAAAAATAAATACAAAAAAAAAAGAATATGAAAAGAAAATGGAAAAATACCAAAATGGCTGCTTAAAAAATATTTGTGAATAAAAACTTTTGTAATAAGATGAAAATTTGAAAATATAACGAAAACTAAAAAAAAAAACCAAAAGTTAAGTCAAATTGAATAATTAATTTTATAATTAAATAGAAATGGCGTGTATATGTGTCAGTAAATATTTCATTTGGAATTCCTTACTACACAATCTACCATATTTATATGAAATAATAATTATTTTTTCTTTCTCATTTTTAATCACTAAAACCTTTAATGTAATTACAGAAAAAAAAAAAATCTTTTATAGACGAATAAAAAGTAAAGTTACTGGGATTTTCAATTGGAAAGTTTAAAATGTCACGCAATGCCGTGACGTGATCAATAATACATGTGTAAATATAACAAAATAATAATAAAACGAATTCGCATAAAATAAAGGTATAAGGCCATGCAATTTCTGACCTAGTAACCTTTTCATTACTTTATATTATATATTTACTTATAGTCATGACGTAAGGTAGGATGACGTCATTTAAATTTAATATACCAATGATATATATCAGTTAATTGAATATTTGATTTAAAAGACTTTTAAGAATGTTTACATACATAGAAGAAAATTATAAATAGAATAGTTTGGCTTACTGGTTTCAGTCCACCTTAACAATTTAAGATCGATTACTGATTGTTTATTAAATATTTTATCTATTGATTTTATTATATATTATTACATGAAATGCAATTCATTTCTCTATTTTTAATTTTATCAATAATTATTAATCCTTTTTAAAAGTTAAAAATAATATCAAACATTGAGTGATTAAATTGAATAACTAAAATTGAACTTTAAATCCAAATATTATTAAGATAAAAGTTCTGTTTATTAAGCTATTTCCGATTGAAAAGTGCCTTTTCTTCTGCAATTATGTTGCAGAACACCAATAGTTTGATTCTAATTTCAGCAATAAATGATTTTTAATTCATACTTAATTCTAATTTCAAAAATAAATTATATTTATTTTTTTAATTCAAATTTATGTTAGAAAAACTACAAACCAAATGAAATATCTAACAATTTTATACAGAAATCATGCATACAAATAATCTCATTAAAGACGTCATCATTTTCATTTTATTTTCATTTAATAGTATAATGTAATAAGTCAAATTATGACGTAACTATAGTAAAGGTGCGTTTTTGATAATTATTAGACATGATATCCAATAAATTTACAAGAAAAAAAAGATTTGAAGCACCATACACACAATCACGAAAGAAAAGTGATTTTTTTAAATTAAATATAAAAGAACACGACAAATAAAAATTATCTAATCATCAAAATTTATTAACAGCTGATTTTGTCCAAGTACTTTTTTTTTTGTATATATTTAAAAATATACCTGAGATAATAATTATAAAGCTGTGCGAGACTTATAATATGTGTGTTAGAAGTAGCGTGTGTGACGTCACAGAGTAATGATTGCGTTTGGCACGATGTCGTTCAGATGTTTGTATTAATATGAGAAAACAAATAAATTGAAATTATGCCAAGATTTAATGTAGCCCAAAAAAAAAATATTATAAAAAAAAATAATAAAATAGCATTTTTTTGGTAGTGAAATTTTCGTTTTATGGGAAACTTTCATATTTAAGTACATTTTGATAAATTCCGGGATATTGGCATGGAAATCGCTTGGCTAAAAATTTAATCTACAATAAAAAAAAACCACCCAATAGTAAATCTCATTGAATCTGTAGTTTAAATTAGAAATACTAAGCCAGAATTCTGAAAAATTAAAAAAAATCATTTAATTTTTATTATGCTTTTTAAACTATTGTTTATGCATACAATGTATAAAATATCTAAGATACAAACGGAAAACATTAAAAGAAATAATTCACAAAAGTTTTATCGATAAAGTTTCGTTTCTAATAATCATATGTGTCAACAATATTCCTATCTGTTTACATTTTTTGATATTTATGTACGATATATTTTCAGGATTTAAAAAACAAATTATCGACAATAAAATCTTTATTTTTTAAAGTTTCCATTGATATGACCTGAATTCAAAGATTTTTTTAAACTTATAAGTTTAACTCATACAAAATTTCAAACATATATTAAAAAAGTCAAATTATAATTCTTTAATTATAGTAAAGATTACAACTTGTTTAAACTTTGTAGGATAATTCAAAAAATTTAATTAGGTAATATATGTAATTTTACTATAATAAAACTGGACAAGTCAATAGAACTAAAATTATATTTATATCTATTAGATAGATTTTTCTACAGTATAATTTATTGATAATTTATTTTGAATTTATGTTAAAATATAAATTTTACTAAATTTTATTTTGAATTTATGTTAAAATACAAATTTACTATAATTTAAGTATATACCATTTATTCTAGATACTGATAATAAAATGAAAATTGTTTTTTTCATTTCAAGGTAAAAATAGATATTCGAAATTTTTTAATATGTATTTCCATTTACGACTAAATTTTCTTATTGGAACCAACTGGAATATTTCAATTTGTGTTCGAGAGAAATTCGATATATAAAAACATATCACATTATTTATTAGAAAGTAGTGGAAAAGAAAGAGAGGTGAGTGTCATTGAATATAATTTCATACCTTGTGTTTTCTTTTTAGCTAAATTTATCGAATTTTCAAAATAAATTAATTCAAACGAAGAAAGAGATAGTTTTTATAGGTGGAGTCATAGAATATGTAATAGATTGTATCAGTTTTATAAATAAATATTAATAAATTTTAGTTTCCGAATGACTATGAAAAGATTAAAATCTTGACTAATATATATGTATATGTATTTGTTTTTTGAATTTTTGGAAACATTTTCCAGATGAGTAGAATTCTTGCAAAAATAAATTGTAGGTATTGGAAGTAAACCAACGTAAGGCAGCTTAGGTTAATTACATATTAATCTGTAATATTTTTTGCAGCACTTTTAAATGTAATTTAAGGCTTGGAAAAAAAGCTAACGGCTGAGGACATTTGCTAACAACAAATCTCTCACAAATAAAGCCATTATTTTGTGGCAATTCAAGTTTCTTCACTATAAACAAATTTATGATTCGGAATACGTATAAAATTTATACATCCAAATTGGAATAGAAAGTTAAGGGAGGCTTGCCTCTTCAAGCGCTATTGAATTAAAGAAGATTGAATTTTTATAAAGTAGACCAACAATTAATTATGTTCTTTATGGCTTTAAAGAAACAATTACATTCTGTTTCAATAAGCTTTTTCAAGCCCTAACTTAAATCTAATACAAAGTATGCATTTTGTTTGGCAATCTATTAGCCTCATATACAAACTTTCGTCCCAAAGTCGTCAAAATGAATTCAGCAGACTACAAAAAATGCAAATCTGTTCTAGTTAATCTAATTTCTGTTCTTGTTAATCTAACAGAAAAAATGTTGCACGCATTCAACATATTTTGGCAGTTCTAATTAACAAAAAATTAACCCATAAATAATTCTTACATGGTATTTTTCAGCATTGCAAGAATTTTTTCCTGTAAAGCTCAACACTGAGCAAAAATATAAAAATTTTTGATTTTGGTTTAGACATAAAATCAAAATTAATATCAATTCCAAGTAGGAAACCTTAAAATTTTAGACTTTTTTCCCAATTTTTGAGTTGTATTGTAATTTGAAATAAGTGCACATTTCCAAGATTGGGTAAATTTTCAAGAAAAGAAAACCTTATAAGACTGTCCTTACCTGAAATGATAAGGAAAAAAAATTGTACACAGTTTTAAGCTTTAACTATAATAATTATTTTTTTTTTAATCAATCATCATTTACTTTACCGTCTGATATATAATAAATTTTTAATGTCAAAGCAAATAATTATTTTCATTATTCGAATTTTTTTTTCGGCTTCTTTTTAATTTAAAATTCTTTTTTTTTAGAAAATTTAATAATAACTACAATTTCCAAAAAATAATATTTTCGACCATTCTCACTAAAAAAAAAGAAATATAAAAATTACAAACTTTTCGACATCGTTAAAAAAAATTTAAAACAAAAATGTCTATTATAAAATCAATATTTGCTCGTCAAATTTTTGATTCTCGTGGTTTTCCAACTGTTGAAGTTGATTTATATACATGTTTGGGTATGTATCGTGCAGCAGTACCATCTGGTAAATCAACTGGAATATATGAAGCAGCTGAACTACGTGATGAAGAAAGAACTAATTATCATGGTAAAGGTGTACGTAAAGCTGTTGATCATGTTAATAAATGTATAGCACCTGAATTAATAAAAGCTAGATTTGATGTTACACAACAAGAAGAAATTGATAATTTTTTAGTTAAACTAGATGGTACTGATAATAAATCAAAATTAGGTGCTAATGCAATATTAGGTGTATCAATGGCTGTTTGTAAAGCTGGTGCTGCTAGAAAAGGTGTACCATTATATAGACATATTGCTGATTTAGCTGGTAATAAAAAAATACGTTTACCAGTACCAGCTTTTAATGTTATTAATGGTGGTTCACATGCTAGTAATAAATTAGCAATGCAAGAATTTATGATATTACCAACTGGTGCTAAATCATTTACAGAAGCTATGAAAATGGGTACAGAAGTATATCATCATTTAAGAGTATTAATTAAAGAAAAATATGGTGTTGATAGTGTTGGTGATGAAGGTGGTTTTGCACCAAATATACTTAATAATAAGGAACCATTATTATTAATGCAAGATGCTATTGCTAAAGCTGGTTATACTGGTAAAATTGAAATTGGTATGGATGTAGCTGCATCTGAATTTTTTAAAGATGGAAAATATGATTTAGATTTTAAAAATCCAGTTAGTGATGCATCAAAATATGTTACTGCAGATAAATTAAGTGATATGTATTTAGATTTTATTAAAAATTTTCCAGTTGTTAGTATTGAAGATCCATTTGAACAGGATGATTGGGCAGCATGGTCAGATTTAACAGCAAATGTTGATATACAAATTGTTGGTGATGATTTAACAGTAACAAATCCGAAACGTATTAAAGTTGCTATTGAAAAAAAAGCATGTAATTGTTTATTATTAAAATTAAATCAAATTGGTACTTTAACTGAATCAATAAAAGCACACAATATGGCTAAAAAAGCTGGATGGAATACAATGGTATCACATCGTTCTGGTGAAACTGAAGATACATTTATTGCTGATTTAGTTGTTGGTTTATGTACTGGTCAATTAAAATGTGGTGCACCATGCCGATCAGAACGTTTAGCTAAATATAATCAACTTTTACGTATTGAAGAAGAACTTGGTGCTCATGCTAAATATTCAAATTGGCATAAATGTAAATGTAGAAGCAAACGTTGCTAAAATTATATATGATTTTTTTTTATTGATTTAATAATAATTTTCAATAATTATGAATATAAACAAGTACTAAATTACTAAAATAATATAATAAACATAAAAGCAATTTCGAAAATAGTTACTGGGGGAAAAAAAATGAAGAAAATTTTAAATTTATTTATATTTAAATTTTTGTATCCTTTATATAAATTACTTCAATATAACTATTGATTATAACTACATCATAATTAAAGAATCATAATTTTCAAAATTTTTTTCTTGTGAAATAAAAAATTTTAAGTCTTTTATTTTTTTTAAACTTAACCTGGATTGGACAAAAATTGAAAATTATTTAAAGTCCCTTTGTATGTAATTATATTTTTAAAAATTTAATATAATTCGTTAAATATTATTTTCGAATAATTTACATAAACCATAAGACTTTTTTTTTTATTGTAGTTCAGTATAAGCTGTCAATCTTCTTGATTCAGTTTGATTGGTAAAAATGGTTCTATTTAATTGGTTTTCAAAAAAAAATTTATATATATTTTTTTTACTAAATTGGCCCATAATTATATTCAATCATTTTCATCTTATCGACATGAATTAACCGACATTTTTGTTTTTTTCATATTCACTAAAAGTAACTTTTCGATGATTGACAAGATAAGATGAAGCCAATTTTGGAAATTAGGGATAAAAAAAAACTTTCAATTGTAAATGGACCTTTTTATTTTTAACTTTTTGGAAAACATTAAATTGCTTTAATTGATCAGTTTTAAAGAAATATATTTAATTTAACAATTTACATAATTTGATGTAAATTTTCTGAATTTTAATTTTGACTAAAAATTAAAATAATTTGATTTAAATTGGTTGTATAAATGCCAATTTTTTTTTAATCTTTATTTACGTTTTTATATTCAATCATACCAATCACAGTATAATGCGTGTAAGTTTATTGGTTGGGAAAGGACGAACTATATTTAAAAGTTTGTTGATAAAATGGTACAAATAAAATGTTAAATTTTAGACTTTTCAAACCAAATTTGGTACAGAAAATAATTCCAATCATTTAACGATAAATCGAATACCGAATATTAGGAAAATATAATTTTATTTCAGTATCTGCAAAAAAAAATCTTGAAAATTAATATTTTATATTTATTTGTTAGTTTGTCGAATTCAGAAAATTATATACGATAGAAATCTTAAATTTAATACAAACTATTTGAATAATTAAATTGGTTTCTTCTTATTTAAGTTACGTTCTAGCAAAAATTGTTCATTCGAAAATAGGGTAACTTAGCCAAATACTAAAATTATTCTAGAAAATTTTTCCAGTAATATTTAATAATTTATAAGTTTTGTACTTTGCTCAAATACGCAATTAAAGAATTAAACTATGTAATAATTACACTATAAACCCAAAGATGTAATAATTGTATACGCATTTAGATTTCTCTTTATGATTTTACTTGGAGACAATATTATTTAACATTTATATATATATATATATCCTACATAACTCAAGCGGTATCTTTTATCTTAATTATCAAAATGTAGATTTAAACAAAGATTGATTATAATATACTGTGGGAAGTATCATAAATCATCTTAACTGACATTACTTATAAAACCAATGAATTTATATCGCGTCCAAATGATAATTATTGTTTATAATACTAAATAAAGAAAATTAAAATTAATTTTTATGTTGATTTTATCTTTATATAACAAATACGAGATAGCGGTAAAGATGTAAAGATGGAAAAATATGAATAACAATTAATTAAAATAAATAGCATACTAGTACTAGTCCGACTTAGACTTATTACATATACAAGTATTGGTTTTTTTTTTTTAGACCTAATTAAAAATAGTTCAAAATTAAAATATAATTTGATTTAAATTAAGATCATTTTAATGAGAAATAATCTAATTTATAATATGCTAATAATAAAAAAATCAACAAAAATTAAATTCAATTTAATAATTGTGATTTTTTTCTGCAAACTAGGCCCCCGTTTTTAAATAATTTAAAATAATTATTAAATTTTAAACGGTCAGCACAAATTAAATCGATTAAATTACTTTAATTAAATAATGTACCAACTTAACAACGCAATTCCACGATAATGAAAAAATAAATTATTTGTTTGTTTATTTTACAAAATAAAGAATTTTCGATTAAAAAAAACCAAACCTCTTCTACCCAATATGACGTCCACCTCATCTCACTAAATCCAATTAAAAAAATATGTATACATTATGTGATTTTATATGAAAAACTTCTCTAAATGGAAAATTTTTTTATAATTAAACCCTTTTGTACCGGAAAAAAAAATTATTATTGAATTATATACTTCGACAAAAATTACCAGTATCTTTAATGTTTATATCATAACAAGAGCATAATTTTATATATAAAATTGTATATTCTACACTTCAGTTGTCTGTAATTTTTCAAATTCATAAATAAAAAATCAACAATTTCTTTCTATCAAAAACTCTTTAAATTTTATGTCTTCATATAAATAGACTTGTAAACGAAAGAAATTACTAGTTTTGTACATAACATTTACAAAAGAAATGTTACATTAATGTTCCTAAAATTTTATAAAGAACTGACTGCATCTCCAATAAATATACTCTGTATAATATTATAAAGTGCTATTGCGTATAATCGTTTTTCAGGGTATATTTTATGAATACCCCATCAGATTTATTACGAATTATTACCAAATCAACTATACAAAAAATTCATTACAAAATTAAGAATTAATAATCGAAATATTTATACACAAGAATTTGATAAAATTCATGGTATATAAACTTCAAATTAAGTTCTGTATATATTTAGTTTTTATAATCAAACGTATAAATAAAATAATTACGTTTACAGATCAATTTCACAACATTTAAATTGCCCTTAGGATAATTATTATCAACTGTAAAAAGATGCAACAATTCTTCAATGCAAATGTAAGTATATGTATATATATCATCACTTGTAAATCGTATGTACAGAAGTATATTTATGAAAAGATTACAAAGTTTTTTTTTTATTTTGTGCTCCAAGTATATAATTCGTACAATCAATTCTATAAAATTGGCAATAACAAGAGGACAGATTCTTGTCGTAATTGTAATGTTGGTAATTTATGGTGGTGAACAGTGTTACGGGATATTGTAGTTAAATTAAGTGTAGAAGTATGTAAGAAGTATTGCCATTATAAACTAATTGGTCTGAAAAACCTATTCAGGATTTTATAATCACAAAATTCGGAATAGGTTTTTTACGGCTACGATTTTATTTGCTTCCGATCATATTAGTGATGAATTTTTTAATTATTAACATTAGACTATGTTTTTATGACTAGATGAACTCAAGTTGAACCCAAATTAGTATTGAGTTAACATTTTGTTACTTTTTATTAGTGGGATCTCAAACAATCAATTCAATCCAAAATATTTTCAGATGCAAGAAAACATAATATATATTTTAGGTAGTGTATATGTTGCTATGTAATGAGACGGAGCCAAAATAGATTGAAATGAAACTAACCAAAAGTAAAGAAATATCGATGCAATCTCAATTTTCTTGGACACTATAATTGCAGTGCTAATCGTGGGTGAAAGAAAGCACCAAAAATCAACAATGTCTTAGCATATTCTTCATTCCGATTACAAAATTGACAAATTATTCTTTTACCTGGCAATACTAAATAACATTGATTAATTAGAAAATCTTGATGAATCTCATAAAACCATATTTTTTGAATTTTTTCCCCCAAATTTATTATCTGAAAGGCGTAAATTTGCTAGAAAATCATTACTAGTAATCAAAGAGCGCTACATAAATAATTGCTTATTATTAATATGATTTTTTTTCGCGGATATCATTTGCTGCTGGTGTTACGACAACTCACGATTTATTCAGTTATATATAGATACTCTGTAGATAGTTTTAAATTCAAAATCATATAAAGAAACTAAAAGGAATCAAAAAAAAAAGAATAAATAAATCTGAATTCATTTGCCCAACATTCACAATAAAACTCAACAGAAACAAGTTGTAAAATAAAAAAACGACAACAAAATAATGTTTATATTTCTTTTGGTATTTTACAAATGTTTCTTTAAATTCATATTTATCGTCCTTTACGCACAAATAACCACAAATTATTGAATTATGCACTAAAAAGTATGCACTAAAAACTATAAAACATTTATACAATCCAAAGGAAAAACTTGTCGAATTAATTTTGATTGATAAATAAATGTATGCAATGAATTTAAATTGTTATTGGAAATAATTTAAATTAATTTGAAATTTTACAACGTTTAAAATTTTAAAATGATTATTTAAAGTGTTTAAGGATATCAAGTTTTAAATCATTACACAAATGTATGAAAAAAGTAATAAACATAAAATGATATTACTTTGAAACATGAAATTTAAAATTCTTAAAGTTTTACAAATTAAGGACAAGGTGGTAAGGTAAAACAAAAACCTTGAAAATGTTAAAAGGAAAAAAAAGGTTTTATTTACTAAAATTGAGGAAGAACTGATAAATCATAATTAATTGTGAATAATATTGTAAAATTATAGATAATTTACCATTTATATTTACTAGTATTTACCATTCTTTTAAATAACTAATTATTCAAACGTATAAGACGTAAGGAAATTTTCTTTACAATTAAAATGCGTGTCAATTTTGTCGCCTGCCATAAATTTTCTATTGAATTCAATAAAAATTTAAATACTATTTGCAAGTCATCACCTAAAATCTACTTATAAATTTTATAAATTTTATTTTAAATATTTACTCCCTTTTCAATTTAACTAAAGCAATAATTTAAAAAAATCTAATTTAAATTAATCATAGAACCCATCTACTCCATTAATGGTAGACAAAATATTATAAAGAACGGATTCGTGCGTGATTTTGTATTTTAAATTGTGTATAAAGTTAAATATTTATATTTTTATAACAAATCAACAGTAAAAATACATTATAAAATACATGGCTCTTCAATTCATTCATGAATTTAAAAAAAGAAAAAAAAATGAAAAACAATTTTAACACTTTTTACACGCGTAAAAAAAACATGCATAGTACAATGTCCTGAAGGGGTTTTTTCTGCGGCTATGATTTTGTTTGCATGCTGAGCAAAATAGTGTTTTTCGTTTTGGAAAGTCACGTCAGTAATACCATTTTTTTTAAGAGTTTTGTATTATTTCAATAAAATATCGACAACTAAAACAAAAAAAATATGTGTTACTATACTGTGGCCCCAGTCTAGTCGTATACAAATATAGCTGCACAAAAAAATTATATATAGGTCAATTCTGTGATTGTAAAATTCATCATCATTTCTAAGTTAAATTCAAATAATTAGATTATTGTAAGAGGAATTTAGTTTTGAAAAAATTGTAAACTTTATTGCTATTTTAGATCGCATAAATATTTCGAATAATTACTTTTTTAATCACATTTTTTCATTAATCTCATTTTTTGCATGAAAAACCAAGCAATGGATTAGTAATTCTAAGGATAGTTTACAGCTTCACTATATGAATAGTTTCGGAAATTAAATCTATCTTGCTTTTATGCTTAAATATCTTATGTTCTTAATTTGTGCCGAGTTTAAATACTTGAAGAGTTATGGTGAAGCACTTTCAATTTTTTTTTTAAGAAAATGAACTTTAGCTGCATGGGTTGTTATTTACGTTTCTGTAGTATTTAATTCCAAGCTATAAGAGTCAATTCAATATCACTAATTGATCTTGCTAACAAGAAAATATTAATAAAGATGACCATTCAACTTACCACTAATAAGTTTAATGATTTTATTCTGATCGTCAAAACGATCCTTTAAATTCACAATAAAAAACAATATTCGTTTAACAAAAATTACAACATAATCATCAGATAGTAAAATCAATAATGTTTTTTTTTGTATCTAGCTATAAAATACCAGAAGAAAAATTTAATAATTTACGAGGCATTGTTTCCATTTGATGTTTTATACGCAGACGTTTCATTCTCATAGTATAAATAATATTTAAAGACTAAGTTGTTCCATTGACTTTACTTTGAGTCGACGAATAATATATTTTGATAAAAATCTAAAATTTTGGTCTTGTTACGTAAATATTTTAAATAAGAAAAATTGTAGAATATTAAATTTTGCAATATACGCAAGGTTTATTCACTGACCCCTTTCTACTTTGGATTTTTAGATTTATTCAACGTTTACGCAAAGAGCCAATTTGTCTGATCAATTTTTCCAGATATTCGGATAAATAATAATATTTTCTTTGCAGAGCTTTTCATAGGAAAAAGATATTTTAATGTTTTTGTCGTGATTTCGCTAAGATGGTAAAAAGAAAATTTAAAGAAGATTTATTATTAAATAAATCAAAATTTTATAAGGAAATATGAAATATTATATAATTGAAAAGCAAGAAAGTATTATTGGAAAATAAAAAAAGATTAAATTTTAAATTATTTGATATTTTCAAAGGTAAAAGTTTTCCTTGGAGCCATTTTTCGAATAATTATTTTTTTGTAAATATTTATAAATCCATGGGATGTAATATTTATATGGAAAATGGAAAGAATTTCTTAAATCTATTAAATAAACACAACTCTACTTCAAAAAATTGTTAATTTCTTTACAGATTTAATTTCATATTTTTTGTTCTTCAAAGTTTTATTGACATATATTTATTATTATATATGATTTGAAACCAAAATCATGGTGCCAGTCAGGACATCCTCTATTACCGAACAACTTAGTTTTATTTCAATAAATCATTTGTACAGATTCAGATTTAAATTCTGAATCCAACCAGTAAAGTTAAACTAGGTTATACGATCCAACTAAATAGTTTACACGATCCAACAACGAACCCTTAATATTAATGTTCGGAACGTTCAGTAAGTGAAATTCTTTTACTATTATTGCCAAAACATTTAATTATTTTATGATTTACATAAAATAATTAAATGTAAAAAAAAATAGTTATATTTACATTATTTTTATTAATATCAATTAATTTATAAAATATTTTACAATATTTTTAACTATTTTAATTATTGATAATTTCCTGTGTTCTCAAATTGATTTCATAAATAAAATTATTAGTGATCTGCATTCTTTACAAAATCATACTCTCTCAAAATTATATTCCAGATATTCCTCTCTTCAGATTAATATGGTTTGAGTATAAACTATATTTTCCAGATAATATGTGGTATTATGTTGAAATTTTGAATGGAATTAATCAGAAATTATAATTTTTATTAGCATAAGGAGGAGTTATGTTTCCATTACCAATCATGTGTGTATATAAAGTAACTACTTAATTTTATATAAAATAGTATAAAGTACGCTATATATATTATTAAGGATACATGCGCTTTAATAGAGTTTTATAAGTAAATATTAATGTATTAGTTTTAATGTAAAAAAACTATAAATAATCATTTTTTTAATGGCCGCCTTTGGAAAGAGAAAACTACAAAAAAAAGAAAATATATCATTTTTCATTACAATTATAAATTTTCTTATCGTCTATAAATTGAAACGTAGATTCCTTAAAATTTTCTTTAGTTTATTTCAAATTTTATTATGGTCTGTACATTGTATTACAAGAAACGCATCTTGAAAATTTCATAATAATTACAATTTACATTATTTAATATGGAAGCCTTAAGCGACGGTCTTGCATCAATGACGGTAGGCTAATTATTATGCCAAAACTGTCTATCATCACATTTAATTTTTCTTTTTTCTTAAAGAAAACCCGATTTAATTATTATCCGACTTACTGAAAAAAATTATAATATTAAGATTATATTGAAAATTTAAGTAATACCTAACTCCTTGTTCATAAAATTGAAGGAAAATTGTAAAAATATTTATTTTTTAAATAAATAACAAAATTTCCGACGGTTTATGACAAATTAAACTGAAAAAAATTGTATTAAAAATATAAACGTTTACAACATTTTTCTAATTTTATTATAAAACTCTTAATTGAATTGAAAAAGGTTTCATTAATCAATATATCTTTAACATTTTTCATATATATTTATATAATTGTGGAAATTAACTTTTATTTTATTTATTTTATAAATTCATCTTTAATATGGATACTAAATAAATGAAACTTAATCAATCATACTTGAATTTGAATTCATAGTCTGTCACGGAAAAATATACGTACATCTATTGACACGATATATTATCTTTTTCTCTAAATTAGAGCATTATGATGTGTTGATGATATAATTCACTTCGCACTTTCAATTAGATAAACTCGATAGTGTAGGTAAAATAAAAATAATTTAGTGATCTAAAAATTTATAACTCGACTGTTAAAAAAAACTAATCTTAATTTTTTTTAAATTTTTGTTAAGCAGTTAATTGACAATAATTTTTAGATTAAACAATAAAATTTGACTAGCTTTCTCACACTGGGACCATATATACTGGTTTTTCTTAACAATCTATTTAAGTCATAATCGTCAACTAATTTTTTTTTCAAAAAACTTTTTTATTCATTGGTTTATATTCAAATTATCCTGTTGTGAGTTTGCCTTCTCTAACATCAAATTTAAATTTTTTTGTTTAAATTTATAGCAATTTGCAGTTTAATTTCATGCACATAATTTAAATATAATTCTGGCAACTAAATCATGCAACTATAATTTACCATATTTTCGCTGATTTAGTCACATTGTACTTAAAAATAAACAAACAAAAATACAAAATATTGATGCAAAAACCAGAGGTTCTTCTTCATTTTTTTTTTTTTTTTGGGAATATTATAAACTATCAGAATACCTATAGTGAGGCGCCCATTTCTTTGGCAGTAAATTTCTTTAAAACATTACAGAATTTACAGAAAATCCTCACGCAGCCCTAAAAAAAGAAGAAAATCACAATACATATATGTATATGTACATAAAAAAAATTGATTATTAAAATTGCCGCCGCTTCATATTCTCACAGTTGATCTGTCATGTAAATTAGATTCAACAAGTGGACATATATTGTTGAAGGCCACATACTGTGTCTGATACTTTAAAAAATTTTCTTTAATATAATTTTACCGAACCAAAAAAAAGGATACAAAAATATCAAGTCGATAATCACGAGGATTAGGATTTTTTTTGTTCCTTGTATAAGTCCTTTTCGGAAGAAAAAAAAATTATGTAATCTATTTGTATCGTTTATATTCTGATCATCAACTTGTGACACATTACAAAAGGATTTAGTTTAAGAGAGTGTTTTCTTTTATAATGGTTAACCTCCGGTTATATATATTTATAATTAGTTTAGGTTTGGTTCAAAAATTTTGTAATATTTTTGTGTATCGGAGTTATTCAAACATCAAACGTTCCTATCATAAGAAGATTGACATTTTCTATGTATTATTATGAGTCGGGGGTAAATAATATACAAGATGAACCTTAAAATCATCTTTCTATATAGTTGAAAAAAAATAATTAGAAATTATAGAAAATTATTAAATTTATATTTTACCTGTCAATCAAAAAAAAAAAAAGAAATATTTATTAAATGTTGTTGAAAGTATATTTAATAATTTCCACTTTGAAAATATTTGTATATTTTATTTTTACCTGCGATAAATTAAATATTTTTTACAATATTTTCGCTTTTATATAAATATTATAAATCATAGATGGAAAAATAAATAATTTTATAGATAATCGTACATAATTAAAGGGTTTCAACAAATCACAAAATTCATAGAAACAAAGAAAATTCAAAATGTTTTAAACTAATTTTAAGCAAAAGTGACAGGTTAAATTTAATTAATTTCCCAGAGTTACACAATTTTTTTAAGTGCCTTACAATACAAAATTATCGTTTATTAACGAATTCATTTAATTTTTTTCTTAAATTTCATAAAATTGTAGAAAAAGAGTAAAAAATTACATCCGCTTAAACATAAAACCACAAAAAAAAATATAATTATTTATTAATTTTTATATCAAAATATTTTCTCTTATTTATCACACATTATTAAATTTTATTTTGTAATTTTTGGAAGCCATTATTTTTCTTCGTATATAATTTTCATTAAATTTTGTTGGAGAAAAATATAAAAAATATATACCATAAATATGTTACCAAGGCGGAGTTCTATCTTTAATTTATCACGCAATCGTTATAAAATAATCGAAAAAAGAATGACTAGTATAATTTCTTTTAACATACAAAATATTATTATTTTTACTTTTACCAAAAAGTAATTCTGTAAAGGAAAACATACTAAATACTAAATGAATTTTTGTTGTTCCAATTAGGAAAAATTTAAATATGAATCCAATTGCAAAAAGTTGAATTTGTTAGTAAAAAAATGTAATAAAAATATAGAAATTATTCATTCCGTATGAAACCATTAACTTGACTATGTTTTGCTGTATTGAAAATATTTCATGTCCATTTTTAGGTAACAATTTAAAAGTTTCTCCTTGAAAATAATCCCTTGAGAAGGAAAGAAATTTGTAAACCAGCCAATAAATTACAAATTCGATGTAGTAAACAATCAAAATTGATTATCCTTTGAGTTTGACTCCTGACCTAGAATTAATGAGAATGGTGCTGCTAATAACTCTACTTTATATTTGTGCGATATTAAAATTATCAAAATTCTAACTTTACATAGTATTATATCCTTAAATATTCCTTATAAAGAATTTTTCTTTTGTGATCCTAATTACGATTAAGGTCATAATTTATAACTTTCTTAATTTTAAAGTAAAAAATTATTATAATTATTAATATCTCTGATATAAAGTTGAAAGGATAAACTGGATGATATAAAATTAATGACTTTTTTCACTAATAATATATTTAGAGTTAAAAACTTGTTTAGTTATTTTCTTATCAATTAATTGAATATAAAAATTTAAACAAGAATAATTTTTGATAATCTTCAACCACTCCTTTTCAATATACAAATATTTTACTAATTATAATAAATAATTTTATAAATAATTTCTTGTTAAATTTCACCTGTTCAAAAAAATAAAAAACCTTGTGTACACACTGCCAATGTTAATCATGATTCCATCAAAAATAAAAAAATAAATTTTCAGGCAAATTGACGAAGCTTTGTTTTAAGCTACAATTTACATCTGAATACCATTATACATAAAAGTCTGACTATGTTTTAATCATAAATTAAATTAAAAAATTCTATATAATTATTATTCAATATTAATAGTGATGTCAAAATATGTGTTCGCCTCAACAAATAAATGTCAAAGACTGCGACTAAATAGTTGTCAATTTAATTATTATTAAGCAATATTTTTTGAAAACAAGAATATCCTTAGTCCTTGATACCCGTTAGCAAATTATATATTATTTAGCATATATACCATAAAATTTGTCCAAGGACTCTTCACAAAACAAAAAAAAACTGCGGTAACGGTCTTATGAGTATATTAAGAAATTGCTTATATTCCTTGGGGAGAAAAAACAAGCCTAATTATCTGATGTCATTCGTAAGATAAGAATTTCATTAAATTTTTATATTTGAATCATGAAAATGAGGAGAACTTATTTTGGCAGCATAATTTATTAGATCAAATATTTACAACTATTTTTGGTTAAGTTGTTGAATAAAGGTTATTTGTCGTTGTTGTCGTTAAAATAGTAGATCAAACATCAGAGGTAACAATAACTAAGGTTTCGCTGGAGAATTTTTTAGGTAGAACTCATAGATTTTTATATTTTTGTGTACATTATTAGAAATGTTAAATTAAAGGACACGATGGTTTACAGAGAACGATTCACGTTTCTCTTAATTTTGAGCAATTGTAGCATTAAAATCTACCTTCAATGCTACCCCAATTACATATTTCTTTTAAATGACAATTTGAAAAGAAGCTTGGGATGCCTCTCCTTCATTCCAAGTCGTGGAAACACCAAGGATAGATATTCTTGTATTTAAGCAATATTGTTTAATAATAATAATACAGAGTAGTATTAATGACGAAGAGGTCGGAGATGAATCCATCTAATAATTGTAACATACATTGAAATCAGAGTTATGTAGTGCTACATCAGATTATTTTTAATGAAATTAATTATTTTACATTTTTTAGAAAAAACTGGCTAGTTTTTGATTCAACTCGTAGTTCAGAAATTGTTTACACTTTTACTCGATTTTACATTATAAATTTATTAACGACAGTAGTACTAAAATACTAAAATTAATCCACTTTTTAAAAATAATAATTTTATTATTATTTTATTCAGGTAATTACAATTTAACAAAATTTTATTACATATTTCCATTCAAAACTGGAAATCTATATTATTAAGTCATTATTGAAATAAATTTTTTTCAAACTATAAAAAATAATATAAATTTTTGTTTATTGACAATAAATTAATGCTCACCGAAATTATTTACGATCATCATTGTTGTAAACTTTATAAATAAATTAACAATTTTTTTTAAGAAAAAAAGCGGAAAATACTATAAAATTTATTAAAAATATTTATTATTGCAAAAAAAAAAACAAGAACCATTAACCAAAATTCTTCACCTGTCTTTGTATATAAATATTCAAGTTTATGAAACAGAATACAAATCGTTTGTATAAAATACTAAATTGTAAAAGCAATTAACAAATTTTTGGTTTTATTTCTCACTGTCTTTACACGGTCATTGACAATGTCAAGGTTTAAAACAAATTACAGCTGCTGTTAATATTTATAAAGTTTTTAATTGCTAATTACAAATACGAGAAAAATTAAATTTTTATAAATTTTATTACTTTCTATAAGTCTGTGAAAATTTGTCAAAAAAAAGTTCTGATTTCAACTACTAAACAGCCAATCTTCAAATTATCCAAAACACTACCACTTTACTTTGCCCAAATAAAAACTTCTAAGCTTTTGGAAATTTCCAGTTTTGTAGTCAAAAAATGTGAATAAGTAATTATCATTACAATGCAATATATTTCAATGAATTCACAGGATTTGCTGCAAATATTGGTGAATTTTTATTAATTATTAATTTAAAAGTATTTCTGAATAATTAATCTGTTAAATTTATCCGAATATTACTATTCTTTCATTAATTAAAACTGATTTAATTATTGCACATAAAAAATAAACTATTTATGGATTATTTTACATATTTTGCGAAATAATTAATCTTCTTATAAAATTACAATGCAATTTTTATGAACTAATAATGTCATAAAAACATATTACATAAAACAAAAATTTATGAATGAATTAAAATTAACCAAAATTTTAGTACAATTTTGTTATAATAAAATAATTATTTTATTAATATGAACTAAAATGTAAATAATAATTGTTAGTACATATATGTAATTAGTTTAATATCTCAATTATTACGTTTATTGCTTGAAGGTGTTGTGAATTATATAAGAAAATACAATGTTTTCTTTTTTTTATTATGCAAACAAATTATATTAATTTGTGAAAAAAATTTTAATTTTTTTATTATATCAATTTAATAATTTATTTAGCATAGTTGGAAATATTTGTATTTCAGTAAATTTAAAGAGCTAAAAGGATGATGGCAAACCCAACATAAATCATACAACAGATAACAGAATATTTGGGTATACTAGAAGAAAATTTTGATCAATATTCAAAATCTCTTCGAAAATCCAATATGTTTCGATTATATCTACAAGTTTTTCATTCACAAATACAAACAACAATATGTTGCAGTATAGTTTTTATCTATGTTGAATATGTATCTACAAAATTTCTTTTAATAAATTCTTGAAAACCTATATTTTCCTATTTTGTTAAACTTATCTCACCTAAAGTAATAATCATTAGTTTTACTAAGAAAAAAAAAAATTATGAAAATTTACATAAAAATTGTATGTTATATAAAAATTGTATGTTATAAAAATTACTAATAAATATTTAAATATAAAATATAATTGATAATACTTTAACTATATTATTTTTGTTCATTATTTTGATTAATTTAATGTAAGTTTTACTAAAATATTTATGAATATTTAATGATGAAATAATATAATATATGTAAAAATTTCATCCACCCTACATAATTTATATATTTTTTTTTTCATATTTTTAATATTATTTTGCATTTATGTAAAATTGCAACAACAAAAAAAAAATAAAATAAAAAAATTTAAACTAGAAATAGGTACTATTTATTATTCGTTCTGTACAAGTGCAAGTTTAACACATTTCCTACTATGAAATTAGTCAAGTATATTATAATCTAAGGTAAAAAATATTTTTAAAAAATGGTTCATTTAATTGCATATTTAAAACTATTGGCGGCAGATTGTATAGAACTGATTACAAAAATAAAACAACAAAAAAACACCGTCTATATAGTAAATTTTATTACAGTAATTGAAGGTAAAAGCTTACAGAGTAATATTTAGATTTAGATTTATATGTACAATATATAGGGTTAAGGTATATTATGAAAATATGATTTAAATGTACTAAGATGGCGTCCTAAATAACTTTACGAAATTATTTGTTATGAACAATTCGGAAAAAAAAAACAATTATATGTTGTTAAAATTGTATATTTATGAAGAAAAATTAAAATTGCATAAAATTTATTATACAAAACAAGTAAAATGTAATTTAAATTAAATTTTTTGAAATATATAATTGCTATGTAATTAAATTTGATGGTACTATAATATAGCAGAAATATTTCAATTTTGTTAATTAAAGTATAAGAAAGTTAGTTTATAATAAATAATCTTAAAGTTATTTTAAAACCAAATCTAGGTAAATACTATTTATTTACTTAACATTTTAAATATGTATTGTACTATATTTTCAAATATCTATGTTTCAATTTTACTGTCCAATTGCTAAATAATAAATTCAAAATTCTGATAAATATATTTCTTGTTGACTAAATATTTTCTTATTATAGACATTTCCAGATATTATTGAAATATTGAAATATTTCTCACGCCAACATCAATGAAATTTAAAGAAAAAATTAAAGAAAATCTATTTAAATGTTGTTGAAATGAAAAATATATTATACTATGTTGGTTTTTCGTAAATATATGAACTTGTTATTATTTTCCAGTTGCACCTTTTACTACAATATTCTTTAAACACACGAATTTATATAAAGTTACTTAAAAAAATATTTGATATCTTATTTCCAGTTTTCTCTTATTTTATTCTTTTAATAGCTTATCTAAATTTGATATATAAAAAAAAATTAATCCGTAAATATAAAATACAGATTGTCCTCAATGAAATTTGTAAAGTTATGATGATTTTATAAGTAAAGTTCATTCAACAATGCATAGATTTAAAAAAATGATAATCAGATTTATTCAAATAAATTGATCTCATGTTAAAATTCGTGTTCCATTTAGTTGTAATATAAAAATTTCGATCATAACGTTTAGTAGAGATTAGTCTAAATCTACTAATTACTATACCCCTTGATAATATGAAACTATATTTTGAAATAAATTTTTCTTTTCAATGCTCAAAAACAAGTATCTGAGTAAAAATAGCTCCAATAATTTGTATTCAAAAAATATGCACAATAAATATTCAAGTACTTGAATCTACAATAATTTTCCTAAAACACAGTATTTGAAATATCAAATACAACACTTTTATATGAAAACGTATTATTTACTCGTATTCCAATACTTTTCATCAGGATTATTAGCATTGTCAGTAGTTTAGTGTAAAATTAAATAACCGAAAATTAAAAAGACTTATAATTTAACAATATATTTCCGGATACGTAATATATATTCACTGTAACATCCTGTATTTACTTAAACTTGTATAAAATATATATTTTTTTGAACCATTAAAAATGAAGTTATTTTTGATTTAAAAAATACCAATTTCGAAATAAATATCTTATTTAAATTTCATTTAAAATATTATTAGAATCTGGAGACCAATTTTATTATTGAAAGTATTGAACTTTTATGCGTGGGAAGTTTAAATATATATTTTCTATTTTAATATGGGGAAATTTGCAAAATATCAAAATTTTACATCTTTATAGTATTATATTTATATACAGACACAGTCATTGGTAAATTCAAGTAGCAGATTAACCTTTAGTATAGAAGTGTTCCAAACAAAACTGGAAACTTGATTCGAAAGTTATTAGTTACATCATTTATTTTCTTATTATTATATCTGTGTATAAATAATATTAAATTTAGTTTAACACTTTTTTAAACATCTATTAATTAAATATTCCAAAATGTAGAAGGAATACTAATAGTATAAGGAATACTCTTTAAAAATATATCTGAAATTTAATATTTTACTACTTATATTTTTTTTGCAATAATTTGTAATTCAATAAATTTTCAAATTATTTAAAATTTCGTATTTGCAAATGGGCCGGACATGGTTCACGACTTAAAGATGATTATAGGTGGCGGCAAAGAACAACTAAATAGATTCCAATGGAAGGATTTAAGACAGTAAGTATACAGAAAGTGCCAATGATAAACACATGATTCCAATAATTTCAATTTCGATAGAGCAAGTTATGCATGACAGATATTAGTGCAATATAATGGGTTGAACTAAAATTAAGGAAATAAAACTAAAATTAAGGAAATAATAAAGTAATGAAATGTTACATATATACATCTATGTAACATAATCTATCTGACATATATTGTTATAAGGATGCAAAAAGCTCATATTAATATTATATACTTACAAAAAAAAAAACATAACCTATTTAAGAGAAATAAAAATAAATCTGTAAATTATAAAAATTATAAAATTCGGTTCAGTAATTTTAAAAATTTAAGGTAAAATAATTCATAGAAACGGAAATGTTTATTAATAATTTCAATAATGCATGTTAACATTTTTTTTTATATATAATTTAATTATCTCAATTTAAATCATACATAATTTATAATTATTTAAACATAAAAATTAACACAGTTTTTTTTTTAATATTAAATTATATATTCTTGAAAATACTTGTTAAAAATATGAAAGTTAATTACCAGAACTTTTTATTTTTTATTTGTGTGGAAAGATGGAAAGTTATTAATTATCTCCAATAAATTATAAAAAAAAATTTAAATAATCCAAATTTGTAATTTAAAATTATAAATGCGAAAAATATTATTATTATTAATTTATATGAATTGTTGCAAGGCAATTATATATTTTTTTACATTTTTATAGGTTTTTTGCCAGTTTTTTTTTTTGCGGATATCCTTTTATAAAATATAATTTTATTATGTGTGAGAAATACAATAAATCATCAAAACTTGACAGCTGGCGCCTATATCAATCATATATTTATAATTATTATATTTATATAGCATCCAACAAAGAATTAATGATATTTATACCAGTTGGTTTTTATAGAGAAGACTAAATTAATGTTGTTTAATCTTTATTTGGAAGATTGTTTCCATGGAATTCCAAATAATTTTTGTAATTTTTTCAATTTAACGTATAGTTTTTTGAAAATATTTAATTTCCCATTCATAAGATTATAATTTTAATATATCCAGGGTAAATTATTAAGTAATTAGTATTATAAATGATTGACATTTCTCATAATTTTCTTTAAAATAATGTGACTAATTTAATTAAATCCCTGGGAAATGGAGACAGCCGCACTGAATATTATAACCGTCTGAAAGCATCAAAATTTAGATTTATTTAGCAAATTGTAATAATCGAAGTACGATGTCAATTTTAACATACTAACTAATGTTCAATTATATTTCTGCACTTATGCATAGTAATTATATTGATTTAGAAAAGCTATACAATTGATTAACAATATTTTCAATACCTAGAAGTACATAATATACTTTGAATTATATAAAAAAGGGCTTACTTGAAGTTTGACTTGAAGTTATTTTTAAAAATAATTTAAAAATTACTTAAAGCAAAATTGGAACTTCTTTTATGGATACTCCAATTGGAACTGTTTAACATTAACAAATAATATATTTTTTTTAAAATATTTTAAAAACAATCTAAAAAGTATGCAAAATTTCCTTTAGATTCACATTTTATATTGCAATAAATTAATGAAAATAAATGAATAAATAATTCACAGTGAAATTATATTTACATAAGATTATACTTTATAAAATATCTGGAAATAAACAAAATTGCACAAAAAATATATATAGTGTTCCATATAAGGATACTCAATAATATACTATCACCCATGGTTGGTTGCCATCAAAAGATGAAATAATTTGTGATTCACTTGACTCTATAATAGAAGCTTAAGCATTTATACACTTAAATTCATAGCATGTGATATTTTATTTTATTTTAAATATCAGTTTTCTTCATATTCCTCTCTCATTTTGAAATTTTGCAAATAAAATCATATGAAAATTTTTGAAAATTCTTTAGTCATGTTTAAAAAGAAAATCACCCGCTGATCTGAATGATTTAGAAGAGACAACACCTTTGTATGGTAACATGATTACTTACTTATTGATGATGGTAAATTTTATGTTTTACAAAAATTAACATACAAAAAAAAAAACAAAGTTGAATATAATTTTACTTTAATACAAATATTATGAAATTTTTTTAATTAAATAAAACTATAAATTAGATAAAATTATTTTATGAAATATTTATAGTCAAAAAGAAAACTTTTAATAAAATAATTTTAAATATTGAAATAAATAAATATGTAATATAATAATCAAAATATATTTACAAACTCTAAAATAGTTTACAAATAAATTGCTTTAATTTTGCAGAATTTTAACTTCATTAAAGTTTACCTCTTTCTAATGTCATTCGTTTTGGTTTATTTTTTAAGGAAAATTTTTAATTACATTTCCAATAAAATGTTATATTTGTTTATATAAAAACACCACATAAAACACATAACATTTTTATATTTGAAAATGACAAAAAAAAATTATATGTACGAGTATAATTGTAGTTGAATGACGCTTTAACATTAATGCTATTCTATATGCAAAAATTATTATGACATTTATTTTTTACTATTTCTTAACTGATTTTGTTAAAAATTTAATCTGATACAATTTTTGTTGTACTATAATAATTATTTTGAATATTTTATAAACATAGTATCGTTAAATATCTACAAAAAAAACACAACATGGTAACAAACATAAAAATGGCGCATAATTTTTTACATTTTTTTGTACCAGTTTGTGATAATTATGTATAATTATCTTCAAAAAAGAACTAAAAAACAATAGAAATATAATTGTACTATTTATTAATTTAGTTCTTTTAACCATAATATAATATTCACTGAAAATTTAAAATATTTGAATGGACATGGTGAATGAAAAATGTGTTTCTCGATTCTTCGTAATTGATTCAAAATTTCACCCAAGACCAAGTAAATTTTAAGTTTATTGAATTAAAAATTTATTTTCCGATTTTGTCATAATACAATCCGACGGATTACAACAATAAGCACGATTATTATTCATTTATTAATACTGAAATTTTTAAAAGATAACATTAGACATACCACTGATGATAATATATAGAATCATTTTAAGAAATACTTTATGTAGATAAACCTATAATTTTTTTTTAAACACAGCGTTAAAATATTCTGTGAGCTATTTATCCATTTTTTAAATTAATATCAAATTTTAATTATTCAATTTAATTTCAAATAATTTTGATTAATATGTTTTATACTCTTTTGGTATATAAAAAAAAATAATTAAGTGTGTTAATTTTCAATAACAAATTATATTTCATAAATTAACCTAACGATATTAATAATATAAATAATTACATAAAAGAGAAAATAAGAATATATGGTTATATTATTAAATACCTAAATAAATAAATAAAATATGTAAAATAATTTAAATAAAATAAATAAATTATCGACTATGTGAATAATTATCTTTTGACGATGATTTTGGTGACGATTTTGACGATGATTTTGATGACTTAGAACATTTACTTTTATTTTTATTACGCTTAGTTAATAAATTAAAACATATAAATACGCAAAAACATATCGATAAATAAAATATTATTGCTGCACTTGCCTGTATATAAAATATAATTAGGAATATTTATATTAAATTAAATTTAAAATATATAAACATGATTTTTTACAATTAAAAGAGCATCCACTGCATTGAACCATTTCATATCTATTAGTATTGGTACTGCAAACTTTGAATCTTTAGCATCAAACTATTAAAATATAAATTTATTATTATTAAACTATATTTTTATCGTTAATATTTTTAATAAATTAACTGAATTAATATTATTGTCATCTGAATCTCTTTTTAAATCGCATGTTTTATTAGTTGTTTTACCAGATTTAATTAATTCAATATCAGCATCAGTTACTATATTTTTAAGATCAACACAATTATTATTTATATAATTATAAATCTAAAAAAAAAATTATTCATAATTTATATAAAACATATTATTAGAATTTAATTAATATTTAAGAATTTACAATATTTTGACCTGTACATTTTGGTACAATATCACATAACATTTTTTCTCTATTAAAATAATTTCTTTGACCAAAATATTTCTCTTCACAGTCCATTGGTGTACAATTTTGAAATGGATTTAAATCAATTGTACCACACTTAGAAATATTACGATTATTAATATATACTAAAATAAAAAATTGAAATAATGAAACCCAAAAACAAGTAATAAAAAAAACCCTCATTTTTCAACAATTTCATTACATTTCATTATGGGTGGAATTTTGTCATTAAAAATATTTGTATCGAAATATATTTTATCAGAAATAGCATTTGTCACTGATGCATTTTGTGATGATGAAACAGTTACATCACAATTACCTTTTCGATTATATAAAATCTAAAAAGAAAATTAAATCTTTTAATTAGAAATTATATTAAATTTTTTCAAAAAATATTTTTTTACTGATGTTGGCCATATTGCACTAATTGCTACACTTGCAGCTGGTGCAATTTTACCAAAATATCCTCCAAATAATTTTGGTCCCTTTTGTACAAATGAAAAATTAATTTATATCAATTTATTGTTTTTGTATCGAATTAATATTAATTACCGAACAAAAAGTTTCATTCTCTGATGCTAATTCTAAACAACATTTTTCACCACGAACCCGTATATCAAGTGTACCTCTTTCTTTACTTAACGAATTGGCAATAACTATATCTACCAATTATTAAAGAAATATATATAAATTTAATATCTAAAATAATTATAGTAAATATTTATTGTAAAAACCAAAAAAATTGTAAATTGTAATTTTACATATTTTATGTATATGCATATTATTTTTAATTTAAAAATCCAAGTACTACAACAAACTATAAAGTCTTCAGAAAACTATATTTAAGTAAATACAATATTTTAATAACTGCAAAAAAAATAATTTATGATGGAAGTTAAATAAGTAAACTATTTAGAATTAATTGCAATTGCAATAATAAAAATGTATTCAGAAACCAGATAAATGCTTTGATAAATTTAAAATTATTTTTTTTGTATATATATTTAGAAAGACTGTAAATTTTTGAGATCAGCTAAAACTATATTTATTCAGGATTACTCTTTCTGCAATGTAAGCGTAAAATTTTTATTTGTATATTGCTAATATATACAAAAATGTGTACATAAGTAAAATCAAAATTAAAACAATTACCAAATATTAATCCTATGTCTTTTTCTTTTGGTTGCCGCATTTCAATTTTACTGATTATCAAGCTTGCTAAAATATTTGTAAAATTTAAATATGAAAATAAAATTATAATAATTATTTTAATAGTATAATGATTAATCATTTTAATATTTAAAAATAGAACTATTTCTATTTTTGAAAATTCAGTTCAAAATTTATTAACGCCATCTATGTTAAAACAAATAAACTACTGGAATTAAATTTTTGAGATCAGCTAAAATTTATTACCGCAGCCATTCTGCAATCTTATTAAGCTATGAAAGGTGGAAATACTCTGCTGAAATGTCAATTCTTTATCTGCATTATAATTTATGGTAAAACTCTAGAATAGGGAGCCCAAGCTTAGCCAGTTTGTTTTACGAGAGATTTGATATACGAGGGAATTTAAAAAAGTGGTTTTGAAACAGGGGTAGCATTTAAAATCTACATCGTCACTTAACACATTTTTCTCTAACTCTTCAATTACTTAAAAAATTTAATTTTGTAAACTACAATACTACTTAGGCGTCTTATCGCATCGGTGTCTACCCACTGCCACAATGTCATCATATCGGATAAGCCATTTACTTAGCCGATATAGTTGTCAGCCGGGACAATCTATTCTAGAGTGAAACTGAAATTATAATTTACGTGCAAGAATTTCAAAGAATAATTAATATTATTCACAAAGAGTGTATATAATACTGTCAATCAAACGTATGTTTAGCGTTTCACAATACTACTAAATATATTACAAAAAACACGAATTGGCAACTCCGAAATCTGAACTTTTTTCATCATTGTAATTTAACGCCAGTACTGAGTTTGGAGATTATTATAATATTTTACATATGTTCAACTTCATTTTGTATAGTTAAAGTTTCTGATTAACGTCGTCATTGAAAATACTCTTTAATTCTTTTATAAATAATGATAAGATAATATTATTAAATATATATTATGATGGAGGATAAAAAAGCAAGTTTTCGTAATTATTCTAAATTAAAAAAAGAGAAATTTAATGACGAAAGAACAACTACTACAACATCGCTTGAACAAGTAAATTAAATATATTTAAATTATAGAAAAAATAAATTACCAGAAACCTATAAAAATCTAACCTATAATATATGATTTTTTTGTATATATAGATAAAAACAGAAACTTCAATTGAAAAATGTTTTGATAGATTTCAACAGCTTCAATGTTTAGATCCACGGTTAGCAAGAATATTACATGACCAGCATATAGCTTATTTAAAACAACATATTCAAAAATTATCAACATCATTTGAATGTTTGGATAGTAGTCGTCCATGGTTAATTTATTGGATTTTAAATTCAGCAAATTTATTAAATTATAAATTCAATGATGATTTCTTAGACAGAGCCATAAATTTTTTAATAAAATGTCGTAATAATGATACTGGTGGTTTTGGTGGTGGTCCAGGACAATATTCACATTTAGCAACAACATATGGTGCTGTTAATAGTTTATGTATTATTGGAACACCAAAAGCATTAGACGCAATTGATCGTGATAAATTAAAAGAATTTTTTTGGTCTGTTAGAGAACCAGATGGGGCTTATCGTTTACATGTTGGTGGTGAAGTAGATGTTAGGGGAGCATATTGTGCCATATCATGTGCAAAATTATGTAATTTTTCATTAGAAGATGAAGAGAAATTATTTGAAGGAACTGGTGATTGGATTGCATCATGTCAAACATACGAAGGTGGATTTGGTGGTGCGCCAGATTTAGAAGCTCATGGCGGTTATACATTTTGTGGTATAGCAGCAATGGCAATGTTAGGTTGTACAGAAAAATGTAAAGTCGAAGAAATTTTGGTACACAAAAAAATAGTTACTTTTACAGTAAAAGTTTAATTTATAATATTTCATAGAAATGGGCATTATTTCGTCAAATGCGATTTGAAGGTGGTTTTCAAGGTAGAACAAATAAATTAGTTGACGGATGTTATTCATTTTGGGTTGGAGCCATAATACCAATTGCTCAAGCTGTACTCTCCAAACAAGGTAAACAAATATAAAATATATACAAGGAAATACACTAGTTTATTTTCATTTTAGATTCAGCAATAGCTAATCTTTTAAAGGGTTGTCTTTTTGATAGATGTGCTTTACAGGAATATATTTTATTGTGTTGTCAACGTCCAAATGGCGGCTTAATTGATAAACCTGGAAAGTATGTTCTTTAGGCAAAATAATTATATATAATTTTATTTTAAAAACACAATTTTATTCTTCTAGACCATCCGATCCATATCACACTTGTTATACGTTAAGTGGTATTTCAATTGCCCAACATTTTGAGGCGCAAATGGATCCAGTTCTGTTAGGCCATTCGGACAATGAACTTGTACCAACACATCCCCTCCATAATATACCTCCATTATCTGTCATGAAAGCATTTAAATATTTTTCACAAACTAATTTATATGGACCCGTTATTAGTGACAATGATGATGAAGAAAATAATGACAATAATCAAACATCATCTATTATTACCGATAATAGTGAACAACAAAATAATGATAGAGAATCATCAGTTGAAACAAGTGTATCGACATCAGAACAAGAATATAATAATGGTACAAGTAGCAGTATAAGTTCTACTTAAAACAAATTAATTTATTATATTTACGTAGAATTAAAATAAAAATTGTCATAATTCTTTTTCTCTTATTTATAATATTTACAAAACATTTCAATGTTTTAATTTTTAAAAAGAAGATAATTAAAGAAAGAATAATAATTAATTTAACACTTAGATTTTAATTAAATTGGAGATAAATATATTGTATAGCAACTTGGAGCCTTGTTAGAAATTCGTTATATTACTTTGTGGAATTAACCAAATTTTGTAAATCTTTATGTACATATTTACAAAAGTAATTACTAACTAAAACTACTATCGCTTCAATTACATGAAATGAACTACTATTCAGCTTTAAAGGATTATTTTTTATTTACTTCGTCACAGCTTTAAAGTATTATTTTTATTTGCTTCTGGCATAATTGCACTCCTATAATCGTTAATAGAAATTTAATTAATGGTAAAGCTATGTTGTGGCATATCCACCTCACTAGTTGAAATCGTTAAGTAACTGCAGTTTCGACTTAGTGAGTTATTTCTGAAACGAGACACGAAAAGTACATTTCCAAAGACCTAGGTTCAACATTTTTGTGTTCCCGGCTACTCTAGAAAACTAGTACAGCATCATTTTCCGAACGCAAATTAATTCCTGTATGAATGGGTTAAAACGAAAAATATTCTTTTTTTATATGGGATCTAGTATCAGGTAAATCGAGGTGTACTTCACTTTATGTTTTTTTGTTCACAGTAAAATTAAGCTTCTTGAAAATTAATTCATAAAAAAATTCCAAAAATAATTTTTAAAAATTTTTTTTTATTTTAAATTATAAAATACGAAAATTCCTTTATTCGTATCCATATGATTTAATAATTTTTGTCAAAGGTTCAGCAGCTTTAGCAATATTCTCTCTAGCTTGAACGGTTAATTTTTTCATAATCTTATTATGTTTTAATGTGACACGAAGTTTTGATTTACGTTTTCTTTCCAAATTTTTCACAACATCTTGATAATGCCACCCAACTTCATGTGATAAACGTCCAACTTTACAATATTTACGATCTGATCTTAATGTTGTAATACGCATTGCAATTGGTACACAAACACGGCGTTTTTGATCAAATGGTGCTGGAATACCATCAAAAACTCTCAAACGGCTAAGTGCAGCTTGACCGCGTTTTGTTTTATGTGGGATCATACCTAAAAATGAAAAAAGTAGGTATAATAAAAAATTGTTTTATAAATTAGGTAATAAACCAATTTAAAGTAGTATCAGTGTAATATAATTTGTTACATAATTCTCATTCAAATAATGTAGGTAAGAAGCATTGGTCATCATTTAATTTTCCATATCGTACAACTAAAAAGTTTTATTAACGTACCTCTAACTGCTTTGTAAAAAATTCTGCATGGTGCACGGAAGTGGAATGGACCACGAGCTGGATTCACATTACAACGTTTTTTCAAATATGACAAATATTTTATTTTATTTCTGTAGAAATGTCCAGATAAATTTAGTTCTTCACATCTTACGACAGCTATTTTGCCACCTTGTAGCAAATATTTAGCTACAACAGATGCTAAACGACCAACTAAATGGCCACGACCATCAATTACAATGGCCTAAAAATAAAAATATACATATATAAATTAATTTTAAAAAAATGATCAAGTAAAATAAAGCATTAGTATCATTATTGAGGTTATGGTTTTAAATTTTAAAAAATCACAAAATAATTTTATTCATGGTAAGAATTATTAAATATGCTATTAAAACCATTCACATTTTAGTTTTATTTTTTAGAATTGTGCATTATTTGTAAAAATGTATATTTCGAATATTATAAATTAAGTTCCAGCACGTGTAAATGTCAAATTAGAAACACTTCTTAAATTCTAATATTCCATGATATATTGTTTAATTTTATAAAATATTTCATTGTTAACTACACTAATCATAATTATTCTGTGATTTTTTTACTTTTTCAAAACATTTTAGTCAATATTTCCTGTAGAATTTACAAAACTTACTCTATTTGTTAAACCAGTCATGATTGCGAACCGATCAAAAAGAATGGCCGACAGAAAGAGCCACAAAACGGAAGTTCAAAAATAAAACATGGCGCGTTGAAAATTTTTATGAATCGGTTAAAATGTCTGAGTGACAGTTAACCAAGAAAAATTGTTTGATATGTGCAATATAAAAAAATACATTTTTCATTCTACGTATTTTATTTTCTTCTTTTCTGTTTTTTTTTAAATTTCGTCGAATATATATATACAATTACAATATGTATTTAAATGTAGATATGTATTATAGTTAACCCTGGTTTCTTGGTCTATGGCTGGGTTATATGGTCCCAGAATTCGAATATTTTGTGCGGAATTCGGATATTTTTTCAGAACTCTTAAAAAAAATTAAAAAATTTCGCACCGATTGTGAATTTTTAAACTTTTTCCGTAACAATTATTCATAAACAAACTTATAAAACTCCGAATTTGCCGAAACTTTCCACTTTTTGTTTGAAGAATCAGAACAAAGAAAGTTGAAGGATTGCTTAAGAAATTTTTCTAACATTATTACGGAATTCTTTAAGAATTTCGAATGAATTCCTCAACATATGTTGTTTAGGTGTGGTGCAGTATGTAGGTGGGTTCGCTTCCGCGAATTTGATTGTCTAAAGTTACTCAGCCTTAAATAAGTAAGCACGAGTTATAAAATTACAGGTAAATGTAGTTTTAAGATGCCAATAGTTGAGACCATCTGCTAACAACAATGACTCACAACAAAAGCTTTTTAAAATTTCTTTACTATAAACAAATTTATGTTTCAGGATTCGAAATCCATATAAAAAATTACTAATTCCAACTTGCAGTACAAATGTTAAGACACTTCAAATAATCTTATTTATTTAATAAATTCTAAAAATGTTAGTTCTATAAAACAAAATCTAAAAAAATTAGGAATGTAACGAAATTTTTCTCAGCCCTACTTATAACCGATTACCGGCGAGACGCCATATTTCTACACTCGCGCCAATGCGCGACAGTAAACAAAAAAAACTTCAAGTTAGATTTCCTCCGGTTTGACGTGCGTCAAAAAAAAACTTAAAAGAAGTGGAAAAGTTGCACAAAAAAATTTGGAATACTGAAAATTTACATAAATTAAATATATTTTAAAAGTTCAGAATGGCGACACTAGGTCCCAAAAAGGATGGTGGTCCAAATATGGATTATTTTCAGTCACTAGAAAGCTTACAAGGTTTTGAAACAGTACGGCAATGGTTAACAAAAAATTGTAAAAAGGTAAACGACAATGGCCGCCTTGTTGTATGTAATTATATTGGGTTGACAAGGAATCAACGATGGCGGCTTTTTAATTACAATCAAATTTAAAAAAAAAACTGATTTTTTCTTGTATGTGATAAAATTTAAAAAACAATAATTTAATTTTAGGCAATTGCTTGTAGCACTGAACCAATTACAAAAGAATCTTTATCACAACTGATTATACAATTTTTGCAATATCAAGAGGCTAAATTGGGAAAAAATGCTCAAGAACCACCAACTACTCGAATACCTGTAAATTATTTTTATATTTATAACATTTTCTTTTTGTAATATATATTTTATTCGCGTTGTAGATGCGCCACTTTTTAGATTTTAAGCCTGGTGGTGGTCTATGTGTTATTTTTGCTTCAATGTATCGTTTTCGTACCGAACAAAGAGGTAAAAAATTTGATTTTACTATTGGGAAAAATACTTCAAGAAAAGATCCAAATATACAAATGATAATGGATATTGAAGCAGCATTAATTGAAGCTGAACAATTAAGATTGCCAGAAATTTATATTCGACCAGAATTAGATAAACCATTAGCGAATAAAATTAAGGATATTTTAACTGCTCGTCGGGTTGAAATAGTACCAGATGAAGAAGATGCTACACATGTTGTTTATCCGCTGGTTGATCCACATCCAGATGAATATGCACGCCCATCTTTTAAACGTGGCAGTAATATTATGTTACATTGGTATTGTTTTCCTGAATCATATGATTCATGGGTACCAAATACGTTTGATATACCAGATAATATACCAGATTATCCAATGTCACCGGGTGAACGTACTCGTGTATCAGCATCGTGGATATTAGATTTAGAACAATATAACGAATGGATGGTTGAAGAAGATTATGAAGTGGATGAAAATGGAAAGAAAAAAATGCACAAATTACGTTTATCTGTAGAAGATTTAATGTCAAATGTTGAGGATAAAAAGAAAACAACTGGTAAACAGCAAAAACGTCGCCGATCACCCTCGCCAGCACCAAAAACTGGTAAACGGAAACGTTCACCAGCTGTTTTTGCTAAAAAATCACGTAGTGGCGATGGTGCTGATGATGATGAAGATTTAACAAGGGATATGGATGATCCACAACCAGAAACTAATATTACTGAAGTTAGTAAAGCACCACCAAGTAGTGGGTTATCATCAGCCAGTCCAGCACCACCTTCAAAAGCGCGGGATAATGATATGTTACCAATTAAAGGTAAAATGAGTTGTATTTAATTTATATGTGAATTTATTCTTGTACTTTGTTGTGCTTATAACTGAAATACTAAAAACTAAAACTATTTGTAGAAAATTATAATAAGAGAATATGATTACTTTACATTCATATTAATATATATTTATTTTAAAGGTGGAACAGTAACTGATTTAGATGAAGAAATGGCGGGTGCTGGTGGTGAAGATTCACAAACCGGTAAAACAAGTGACAATAGTAATACACAAGAATTTACACCAAAAGAAGATATGGAAGATAATGTTACTGAGCAAACTCATCATATTATTGTACCATCATATTCAGCATGGTTTGATTATAATTCAATACACGTTATTGAAAAACGTGCAATGCCAGAATTTTTTAATGGTAAAAATAAATCAAAAACACCAGAAATTTATATGGCATATCGTAATTTTATGATTGATACGTATCGCTTAAATCCAACCGAATATTTAACATCAACAGCTTGTCGTCGTAATTTAGCTGGTGATGTATGTGCTATAATGCGTGTACATGCATTCCTTGAACAGTGGGGTTTAATAAATTATCAAATTGATGCTGAACTTCGACCAACACCAATGGGTCCCCCGCCCACATCACATTTTCATATATTAAGTGATACACCATCAGGTTTACAGCCAGTTAATCCACAAAAAACACCACAACCATCAGCCGCCAAAGCATTATTTGATTTAGATAAAAAACCAAAGAAGGAAGAAAATGAAACCAGTACAGTACCACCAGCAGCAACTACAACAACTGGATCAACAATTCCTCCTATAACTACTACAAGTATAACTGGAACTACACTTACGGCTCCGACAACCGGGCAACTACCTTCTAATCTAGCAGTACCGACTTCAATTCCACCAACTGTGCCAGGATCAGTGCCACCTATAATAACACAAACTCAACAAACAATAATTCCCAATACAATACCAATTAAATTAGAAGCTGGTATTGAAACTGGTGGGCAATTTGGATTAAAACTTGACCAATATGCGAAAAAACCAGCTGCCCTAAGAAATCGTACTGCAGCTAGCATGGCAAGAGAATGGACCGATCAGGAAACATTATTATTATTAGAAGGTTTAGAAATGTATAAAGATGATTGGAATAAAGTTTGTGAACATGTTGGGACAAGAACACAAGATGAATGTATATTACATTTCTTACGTTTACCAATAGAAGATCCATATTTAGAAGATGATGGTGGATTTTTAGGACCATTAGCTTATCAACCAATACCATTTAGTAAATCTGGTAATCCAATAATGTCAACGGTAGCATTTTTAGCATCTGTTGTAGATCCAAGAGTTGCTGCAGCTGCAGCAAAAGCAGCGATGGAAGAATTTGCTGCTATTAAGGTATTTAATGCTCAGTCTGTGTCTTTAAGATATTGAATTTTTGGTTATGTGTTGACAGACAAACTTTAAGAATATTTAAAAAGGAATTTATACAAAATTTTGTTGAAATAAAATGCTTAATATTTATTATTATTACATATTTTTTTAAGGATGAAGTACCATCTTCAATAATGGACGCACATTATAAAAATGTAGAGAAATCTACTACAGGTGGTAAATTTGATCCATATGCTGGTTTAGCAAATAGTGGTATCGCTGGAACTGGTGCTGATCGCGATGAAGAAGAAAAAGCCGCTGCATTAGCTGCTGCCAATGCTCGAGCTAATCAAGATGAGGAAATGAAAGATTTATCACAAAAAGATGGAGGTAAGTAACTAAAACAAATATTTAAACTATTATTTCAATTTCTTATTTTTTTTTATTTTTTGAACTTTTCTTTGCAAAATTTTTTTTTATATTCTGTTTTTTATGTTAAATTATTCATTTAATATTGTTTGGTATAATCAAAAAAAACTTTATTAATTAAATAAATATAAGATAAAAATGATGATAAATCTACTATAGTAGAAAATAAATCAAACGATAATAATTTAACTACTGCAGAAAAAATATCCGAAATTAAAACTGAAGATGATACATCAACAAAAGATATTAAAACTGAAGAATCTTCAACTGAATCATCACAATCAAATGCTGGGAGTACTGAAACTACCAATGGTTCAAAAGAAAATGGTGAAACTGGTGCTGTTGCTACTGCTAATGCACGAAAACAATTATTTAATGAAAATAATTTACAAACAGCCGCTGCTGCTGCACTAGCATCAGCTGCTGTTAAAGCAAAACATTTGGCTGCATTAGAAGAACGTAAAATTAAATCATTAGTGGCATTATTGGTTGAAACACAAATGAAAAAATTAGAAATTAAATTACGACATTTTGAAGAATTAGAAACAACAATGGAACGGGAACGTGAAGGTTTAGAATATCAACGACAACAATTAATTACCGAACGTCAACAATTTCATTTAGAACAATTAAAAGCAGCTGAATTTCGTGCACGCCAACAGGCACATCATAGATTACAACAAGAACAACAAGGTCAATGGCAACATGGCGGTGGTTCAATTAATAGTGCTGGTAGTGGAAGTGTTCCAGGTAGTGTAGCAGCACAACCGCCATCAAATTTAAGTGGTCCTACAGTACCAGGCGGTATATTACCACCAAATTCACCTTCACCAGCTAATCCAGCTGGTGGTTTAGGGTCGCAACAAGGACCAACTGGTGGAAACACAACAACTACAACTTTACAACCACCTGCGCCAAATTCAGCACAACAACAGCCACAAGGAACTAGCGGTAAGATTATTTCGAATTTGACAAGTTGTGATAATTTCATTTAAAATAATATGATTTTTGACAAAAGGGACTGTAACTTTATATCAAATTATTATTTTAACTTAAACTGTAATGGTGATAATCATCAATTTAATTATTATTTTGTATAATTGAAAAACCCCTAAATTAAAAATTCACATAAAATTGCTAATTACTATTTATTTAAATTCAGGAATCTGATATTAAAAAAATATTTCTCAACATTTAAATTTCAACATTTTCAGAACCTTCACCACCCTCGGGTCCACCTACAACTATTGGTAATCCAACCGATATTCCAAACACTTCAAACACTTCATTATTACCACCATCAGTACAACAACAACAACAAGCAAGTATTTCAACTGGAGGTATTGCAGCTACACAACAATTACCACCAACAGTTCCCCAACATCAACAAGCTCCAATACCACCAACTGTACCATCATCAGCTGTTCTGCCGCCAACTATACCGAGTGGCCAACCTTAGGAGTTGCCTATTCGGGCGGTTAGAAAATTAAAAGGGACAACAAAATTAACCACTTTAAAAAGTAGTGGGAATTTTACATTTAATAATTATTAGTTTTTGAACTTTTAAAATATATATTTTTCAATATTGTTTAATTTATATTTTAATTAAAATTTAATTTTTTTTTTTACATTACATATATAAAAAAAATTTGTATTTTTCTGTAGATGATAAGAAATATGCTAAATCAACACAAACATTTTTTTTTAATATATTTAAAATTATATAAAAAAAAATTAAATAAACAATATTTAAACTTTAGACAGTAAGAATTTAATTGTTCTTAAAAATGAAACAAATATTAAACGAAAATAATAATTCGAATATTTAAAATAATAAAGAATAAAAATATTAAAATTAAAAAATGACATTATAATTATTATAAATTGTGAGGAAAGTTTTCCCAACAAAATACAACTTTTTTTAAAACATCTATCAATATATAAATTTTGCTCGTGAAAATTCCATAAAATGTTTAATAAATGTTCAAAAATATATTATACAAACAATATAAACGATTGATAAATATATAAATTATATTTAAAAAAAAAAATTATTATCTATAATAAAAGGATAAAAATATATAAATATAAGCAGTAAATAGAGATAATTTGTTTAATTTTTTTTAATTATTTAAAATCTTTATTACATATAATTCTCCGGAAAGCCAATGTATAAATGAAAAGATCAGAGAATAAAGGTGTTAAGTAACATTTTTGATAAACTCGCTATTGTATAAGATTAGTTATGAAGTTTTCATAACAAAAATTATTTTAAATTATTCTACAGGTGTTATGTACTTGAAGCATACTAAATTGATTTGATGAAGATGTTATAATTATTTAACATATTACGTTGCAAACATGCAAAACTAATTTTTTCATGCAAAACTAAATATTTTTCCTGGATAATTTTCTTCAAAAGTTAAGTATAAAATAGGACTTGGTACACTAATCACATTTCTTAACATACAACATTTAATATACAATAAGAATAACTTGAATTGGTTGTTAAGTTCTAAATAATTGATTTTATATTAATTATGAGAATCAATTATTGAAAATTTATTAGCACGTAGTAAAGTATAAAAAATATTTACTAATGAATTTATGATTCCCTGGAATCGATGCTGGGCTTATTGTACGTTGGGGCATCAAAATTATTAAATCTAAGTAATTAAAGAACTTATATTATTGTGTCAGAAGGCTACTATGCCAGAAGGCTGTAAAATAGTATTCTGGGATATATTAATTATATTTCCTTAATACACACACCTGTTATATAAAAGAAAACAAATTAATTACAATTTAAACAATCTTTTTTATTATAATTTTGTTTAGTTTTTTTTTAATATATATTTTCATTTTTTTTTTTTTTTGATAAATAACTTTTACAATCTTATTTAATTTAATTTTATATTTTAAAATTTAATTTTTAATGTTTAATATTAACTTGTATGTTTTTTTTTGTATTTTGTATTTTTGTTATAGATATTTTTTACGTGTTTTATTAATTTTTATTTTTATATAATAATTCATATAAGAATATTTTTTTTAATTGGATCTAAAACTTACACACAAATATTCCTTTTTTTTATATTTATATTAAATTACATTTAAATTAAAATAAATTTAAAATGATTTTTCTAATTAACATTTATTTTAAGATTTAAAATTATTTATAACTAATATAACATAGAAAATACTACGAAAAAAAACCAACAAAAAAAAAATTTCAGAAGTTTTAATTTAATTATTTTTTTATTTTCATTTTTTTTTTAATTTCTTTAGAAAAATTATCTTTCTACTGCTTAATTAAATGTTCAAGTTTCACTTATTTTAAACAATAATATCCTTTCAAAAAAACTGAAAGGATATTTAAGCGTTTTAAAACTTGATATAAGTTTTTAAACATAAAATTTTAAATTATATAAACAACAAAATATTGATTACATATAATATTTTACTTACTGTCACTTGATTGGATAGTTGAAATCAAAAGGATTTTCCTTATAATAATAATAGAAATTAATAGAGAGCGTAATTCAGTGTTCATGACTCAGTTAAAAGTTTTTTTTTTCCAAATATTGTTTAAACAATTTTCTTTATTATACTGCAGTTTTTTTTATAGAATAATTTTCCGAATCACACTGAAAAATTTAATTGTTGAAATTTAAAAAAAAAATCTAATTAACTAATGTTGTTACGTCGATGATTACTTTTTTTTTAAACATTTTAAATTATTTTTGTTCTGTTTATTTTGAAATATATTCCATATTAAAAAATATATCAATCTTTTTTTAATTACATTTATTTAAATTTGTTTGCTTTTTTATTTTATGTTGCAAAAAAACAAAAAAAAGTTGACATTAAAATTTATTATGTTATTTTTTGTAAAAGTTTTTTTTTTGTATTTAATATTAATTTAATTTTCATTATTTATATAAATATTTGTATGTTTTTAATAATTATTCAAAAAACTCTATTTTAAATTTAAAAATTTTTTTGTTTTATCATAAAAATTTCATATAGTTTTATTTTTTTAATAGTAATTTTTTGTTTAATGGTAAAAATGGGAAAGTGAAAAATTAAAAAATGATAAAAAGACACGTGAAAATTTGTTATTTATTTATTTTTCTTTTCTTTTCCTTTTTTTCGTTAAAAAACTACATTTAATAATTGATTTCATAGATTTTTCTTTTGTAAGTTTAGTTTTTATGTTATTAAATTTTTTTAGAATTTAAATATTTATGTTTTTTATTTTTATTTTGTAAAAAATAACTTTTTTTCACGTAAAAGCACTTAAGATGATTTTTTTTTATACAAGATTTTATTTATTATTTATTTTTAATGTTTTAAATTTCATTTGTTTTGTTTGTTTCTTAGAATTTTGAGTCCGAAAAGTTGTTTTTTTTTAGGTAAAGTTTAAAAGTCTGTGATTTGTTTTTAATTTTTTTTTGTTTATTATTTTTGTGTTTAAAGTTTGCCGAAAAATAGTGAATTTTGTTTGTTTATCTGACGAAAATTTTTTTGAATGCCAAAATTTTTGTTTGTTTGTTTTTATTATTTTTTTTTTAGGTCTTAATTTGTATATTTTTTTTTTTGTTTCTCTCATTTAAAGTACTTTATTTTTGGGTACAAAAAGCATGAATTTGAAAATTAATTAGAAAATAGTATTTTTATTGTACAGAAAATATGAAATATTTGTATTACAAGGTAGGTAGGTACATAAGAACATTTCTAAAAATTTATTTAGTATAGTTAATTTTATTTGTTTTGGGGAAATTAAAAATGATAATTACAATTAATAAATTTATTTACTTTGAAAAAAATAATAATTAATTATTAATTCTTCAAAATAATGAATAATTTTAAATAAGCGATCCATATTTGTGTGCTATTTTTTGTGAGTTTGAAAAAAATTTATATGGAAAATATAAGTTAGAGAGTTTTTCAAACCATTTTACGAATATTTTAAATGAATAACAAAAAATAATTTTGTCTATTATAAAGGTAATTAAATAATTGAAACATAAATTGATAATTATTACTAACTAAACAAAGGTTTCTGAAAAAGAAAATCATAATTTATGCAATTCCATTACCTTTAAACAAATAATTTAACGTGTTTTTAAAATTTTTTTTTACTAAAATCAATGGATCGCATTAAATACAATAAATTTGTGCATTGAAAATTTTTTTCCTTTTCGAAACAATTGTTTTGTTGTCCTCTAGCTTCATACCGAATCTATATTTTATATGTTGACTAAACTGAAATAATATATTATTTATAAAATTATAGTTACTCAAAATAACTAATATAGGCTATTTGTTTTTACTACTAAAAAAGACGTGTTGTAGAATTTAGTATATAAACTAAAAGGACATGATCAAAATAAATACATAAAGATTATGATTTTTCTTAAATTCTGAATTTGTACTAAATATTTAAACTAAAATGTTATGATTTTCGAAATCAAATATTAAAGTTAAAAAGAAAAACATATTTTTATATTAAATATTTTTATTTTTTTTTTGCTTTTTATATTTTTGTTATTTCATACGAAATAATGTTTCTGAATAATTTTGATTAATTGTATTTTTTATATTTAATATATTTTTTTTAATAATTTTTTATATTTTGCTTTAAATATATTTAGTTTTAAAACTACTGTAAGCTGGGTTATGGATTTTTTCATAGTTTGATTTAAAGTTATATTTTTGTTTTTTGAAAGCTGATCGTTTTTGTTGGGTTATTTTATATGTTATGAATTTGTTGCTGCTGCTGATTATTAATTATTGCATATTTCAAATATTTGTATAATTTAAAAACATATATAATTAATTTTTTTTTTGTTTCCTATTAATTTTTGCAATTCTTTTTTTTAAGAAGTGTGAAATTGGCACAATGTTATATTTTTGTATTTTTTTTTGTTTAATAGCTAAAGTAGAAAAGTATATAAAATAAAACTTTAAAGCATATTCTAAAAATTAAAAGAAAAGATATAAAATAAAACAATTTGTAAAAGAAATAAAAAGCAACTTTATAATAATTATTAATTTTAAGTATTTAAGATATTTTTGTATCTGAGGGGTTGTATTCGCATTTAACGTTTTGCTATTAAGTTTTTAATCTAATTCATTACAAATTTGAGTACATCATTTTTTCTTCTGATTTAGTTAACAGATTTATTTGAGATATAAGTCAATGAAGACTTAAATTAAAAACGTAAACTTATACCATTCTGAAAAAATATATAAAATTGATTTGCTGATAGTGTGGTGTTATTTAATTATAATTAATTAATAGAAATGTATCTAAATTTCAAAGCTCTTACAAAACCACCCATTGTTTTAGTTAAGGAGCTTACTATCAAAACTAACATTCTCCATTTTTGGAAAAGTGAATATTCATTTCTTAATTTGCAATCAAAATATATTAGTAATAGCCTAGAAAAAATATATTTCATAAAAACCTAACAAGTTAGAAATAATAAATAAACAAACGGCAATATAGTTCGATTTCTGAAAAGTTTTTATCCAATTTTCCAAAAATTATTCAGCATGGCGTTTGTAAATTTTGACTCAGTTATTTACTTACGTTGATTTTGTAATTCATTAGCAATTTTTTTTTTAATCTCAGAACTTTTAAAAATATAAAAATTTTGTAAATTGGATTTCCAAGTAATAACCAGAATAAATGCCAAAATGGTTTTTGTCATCCTCTAAATTTATTTAAAATCTTTATAGATAATAATTATTAAATTTTATATACCTTTATATTAATGAAGTTAATCATTTCCAGAAATAGTGTGATTCATATTTCATGCCCAATTTTTTTAAAATTTATACGTTGAAAAACAACCGACTTTTATATTTACAAAATCTTGAATCCAACTAAAAAATATTGCATTGTTATATCCTCGATTTAAAAACAGAAATCTCTAAGTCAAAAAATATAGTTTTTATTAAATCGATATTTAAGAAGTTTGTGTCTCTGAACATTTTGTAATTGTATTTAAAATCAAACTGTTGATAAAAAATTGTTTTATAAGGTTTTGCTAGTATGAAGTTGGCATTATAATGACTTAATTTAGTACAAAAAACCAAAAACTTGGAAAATGTACTTAGTGAATTTTGCTTGTAAACCAACGATATACATATTTGAATACTTGCAAGAAACATTTTCATTCTTTCTGATTATAAAAAATTTAAAGTTGCCATCTTAAAAATCACACACTCTTTAAAATTGTCAAATCAAAAAAAAAAAAAAATAAAATATATAGATAAATCACATAAAAGTTGCTTTTATCATTTTTATAATAATAATAATAATAATAATAATATAATATATGTTTTCCAAACTTATTGTTACAACAAAAAAATAAAATAAAATATTTATATTTTTTAAAATATCGTATTTTAATTATATAAAAAAAATACTTCTATTTACAATATTTTTATGTAATAAAGTTAATAATAATAATAATAAAAAATATCTTTTTAAAACAAATTTAAAATTTCAAATATTTAATTTTCTTAAAATAATTCTTTTTTATTATTATTTTATTTCATTAAAAAATAATTTTTTAAAAATTATTAATTTATATATAAATTTTCTTTAAAAATTTTAATTTAAAAAAATAAGATAATAATTAAAACAAATAAAAATATTTCCAATTAGAAAAATTAAAATAATTAAAAAAAATAATAAAATATTTAAAAAACAATTTGACACAAATTCTAAAATTTTCCAAATTAAAAACATATTTTAAAAGAATAGGGATGCAAAATATTTAAATACAATTTTCTATAATTTATTTAAATTAAAAGAAGGCCAAGGAGTTATCTTTGTTTCAAGAAAATTCTTATTCAAGTCTAAATATTTTATTTATTTGATTTTGTGTTTAATTCAATTTATTTAAAAACAATTTATTAAACTTTTCAAATTATAATTAAAAATAATACGGGATTGAATATGCAAATTTTTTAAAAAAGTATTTGAATACAAAATTATGTAAATTTTATAAGAAATTCAATTTTAAGATCTAAAAAAAATATTTCCACAAAACTTTAGTAACATTCAAAATTTCTATAGTTTTTCCCAATTTTTATATAAATTGATTAATTTGTTTTAATTGACACCAAAAATTACTACACAAAACAAAAAATAACAATTTAGAGCTTGAATTTATAATCTCCTGTCGTGCAAAATTCATTTTTCTTTTTTTAATTCTAGTTTTACATATTTTTAAAATATTGCTAATCACATTAAAAAAAATCAAATTGATTAAAATACTAATTAAAAAAAAAAAATAAAAAGAAAAGAACAGAAACATTAAATATGTTTTAAAAATAATGCAATTTACTTATATAAATTATTCACAGATATGTTAAATAATTAATAAAAAAAAAGTGGTGAAAAATAAAAATTTCATAAATTTAAATATAAACATTTTGTATTATCAATTTAAAAAAACTTTACCTGTTTTTTTTATATGTTTTTAATAATTTTTAATTTCATGTTTATGCTATTTTTATTAATTAATACAATTTATATATTTTTAAAATAATATTATTTTTTTTTTAAATAAATAATATTTATTTCTTGCTGATATATTTTGCCTATATAATTAGATTATTTTTATATATTTAATTATTTTGTGCATTTTGTTTCATGTTTAAATAAAAATTGTTAACACAGAAAATATAAATTGAAAATTTTAAAAATATTAATGCAAGGAAAAAGGAATAACTATAATTGCTATTTCCATGCAAATTTTCGGTTAAATTTGTTAATTAACAATCAAAGAAACTTAAAAATTGTAAAAAGAAAATGGGTATTTTTGTGTAATTTTATTTCTTAATTGCTAAATTTTCATTTTATTTTTTAAAATTGTTTAATATTTTTTATATTTTTTTTTCAGTTTTACTATTCTCTTTTTTAATTTCTCTTTTATTAATTTTTATCTATTTTTAGATAAATTTCTTACTTTCATTTTTTCAAGTATACAAATTTTTAAACTAGTCTTGGCATTTTTTTTTATTTTCACTCAATAATTTTTCACCTAAAATTTAATTATCGCCATCATTTTAGTTTTAAATTGCTGTTATGTGTTGAATTAAATATTGTTGATTTTTATTTATACTATTATTTAGAATGATAGTAGTTAAATAATAAATTTTATTATTTTGACTTTATTTTTGTGTATTTTGTTTGTATTTTACTGTTGTTGTTGAAAGTTGTTATTATTATTATTGTGTTGTGATTGTTGTTCTCCGGGATAGCCTTAAAACGAAGAATTGTAATTAATTTAATTTACAGAAATGAAATCGTTATATATACCTGATGATATTTCAATTGGTGTAGCTGGGCCAGCTGATTGAGGTGTGAAACCTGGTTGACCATAACATTTTTGTCTTACTTCACGGATTTTTAATTGTAAATCTTGACGGCGTGGAAATATTTCTTTATGTTGTGCCTGTGTTGTATAAACAAAAATATGAGGTAAAAATTTGTATAAAAAATGATGAGGCAAAAAATTTAATTAAAATACTTGCAATGCAAAATATTTCTTATAATTTCTCAAAAAACTTACTTGAAAGTTAATTGTAGCTTGTGATGTTGGAAACATTCCATGCTCATGTAATAATTTCAAAACTAATTGTCGTCGTTGTTCCAACAATTTTCGGTGTCCTTTTTCATTAGCATCTTGCCTGCCACTTTGTGTTGTTAATGGTGTTTGTGGTGTACGTGGTGATCGCCCTGTTTGATCTGATTCATTTATATCATTGGCTGAAAGTAATAATTTGAATATTAACTAAGTATGGAACATAATTCAGTTTTATTAATACCTTTAAATTGTTCAATATCAAAATTTGGTCCAAAAAATCTTTGTGGAAAAGTTGTAGCTGTTGGTGTTGATGTTGGTATTGCACTATCAGTGTCCGACTGTTCTTCTTCACTCTCTGTAACCAGAGAGAATATTAAATACGATTTAATTTTTCGAAATCATATAAACAGGTTTTAATTAAAAAAGAAAAATATTTACGGATTTTTTGTATTGCATTCTTTTTACGGTAATTCGTTCCGTATACACGAGGTGATGATGGCACAGATATAGCACTTGGTGATTGACAATCTTCTGGTTTAAATTGTGGTAATGCTTGATATTTTTTCTCAAAATCAACTTGTTTTAATACACTAGAAGGACGAGAAAAAGGATAACTTTTTCTATGTCACATTTAATAGTACATAAAAAATATATACATAATGAAAGACAATGAAAAAAAAAAATTATCCAAAAAAAAAAAGATTAAAATTAATTATAAAAATAAAATAAAATCAATAATTAGAAAAATAAAAGTGTAGGTTTACGAAAAAACTTACTTGTCCATTTCATCGGTGCTTTTTGACTTTTTGAAAAATGATTTTTTCATTGAAGTTGGCGACTGTAAACTATTATCATCGGTTGTAGATATTGCTGAGGTTGGTGTCGGCAGTCCAGAGGACGATAATGTATTAACAGTTGTTGTTGAAATTGCTGTCATAGTATTGCTAGTATTGAGAATTGATGATGAGGATGATGGTGGTGGAGAATCAATTGTAGCAGCAACAGAAGTTGTAACATTAGTGGTTGATGGTGAATTATAATTGGTTGTTTCACATTTTGCCTCTAAAAAATATTAATTAAAATGTGATACCCTTTATACATTAGCTTTAGAGATTAAAAAAATTTAAAATTTCATTTAAAAAAAATGTATAAAAAATTTCAAAACTTATTAGCAATTAAAATTAAAACTATATAAGCTGTTTTAAAGAAGATAAAAACTTACTCATATTTTGACGTCTTTGTAATGGTGCTGTGCCCAATTGAGCTGGAGTTGGTGCCAAAACAAATGTTTTTTCTTCATTACCGTCACAATCAATATCAGATTGATGATTACCACCACCATCACAATAACCACTTTCTGATTGATTCTGTAAATCAAGTATTGATGATTTTGGTGTAACTGGTAGATTTTTATAAAGTGGCGAATCAATCGATTTTTCTGAAAAAAAAAAGATATAAAATTTAATTTTTAAAATAAAACAGAAAAATTATATATTTTCATTATTTTTTTTCTAAATAAATTTTACCACTAAAAAAACTGTGCACCAAAATGTTGTTATTGTTGTTGTTACCTTTTTTGATAACATACTGCACTGATGTAGCTGGTGTTGATACAGTTGTTGGTGTTTTAACATTTGTTTGGCCACCACCAGATGACGAAAACTGATGTACAGCAAGAATTGGTGAATTCAATGGATTATTAGATTGATGGTGTTGTTGTTTTTCATTTGTTGATGAATGAAGAATATTTTGCTGACGCGTATTTATCAAATATTTTTTATCTTCATTTGGTCCGGTCGATGTTGCTGTCATTGGCAGAAATGCAAGCTAAAAAAATATTTTTAATTTAAGTATGTACATGAGTTTCGTTCGTATAATGATAGTGTGACTATAAAAATCATAATTTTATATACATACTTGTTGACTTCCATTATTTATTGCCAACATTATTTGTTTTTGTCCAAATTGATTTGTTGTTAATAATTGGGTAGCTGTTGTTGTTATACCACCAATTGTTGTTGTTACAGATCCAGTTGATGATATAATTGCTGGTGTTGTTGTTGTTGTTAAGGGCATCTGTTGTACTTGTTGTTGTTGACCAATTGATGATGTTGCTGAATTAATCATAGTCGCTGAATTAATCATAAGTATTGATTGTTTTGGATAATTATTCACAATTTTTGTATGATTTTGTGAATTATTGTTATTATTATTATTATTTAAATTTTTATCACATAATAAAATTTTTTTAATTTCACCACCACCATCAATAATTTTATTAGTTGTTGTTGTTAATATTGTACCTGTTGTTGTTGATGAATTATAAATTGTGTTAGTTGTATTATTATTATTGTTAGTATTAACATGATTAGTAGAAGAATTTTTTACATTTGTGGCATTAGTAGAAATAAAAGGAGAAGAACAAGAAGAAGAAGAAGAATTATTTTTTAAAGTACTAGTATTGTTTTTATGAATAATATTATTATTTTTAATTGAAGATATTGTAGAATTTTGTTTTTGATATTTCTTGTTTTCATATAAAGATGATGATGATGATTTTATCAATATTGTTGATGATGTTAATGTTTGTAAATTACAATTTTCTTCATTTTCTGACGTTATCAAATCATCATCTATAATATTTTCTTCATTTATATTATCTTCATTTATATGTTCTTTAATAATATCATCTTCGTCATCATTTAATGCATCAAAAACTATAGCATCATATAAAATTTGTGTTGATGATGTTGATGATGATGATGATGAGGAACATGCAGATGATAATTTTTTACATAATAATGATGATGATGATGTTAATGGCATAAAAACGTCCATTCCTGTATTATCGTCAATAACATTAATATTATCATTGTCAATGTCTTCAAGATTTTTTGTCATTTCGATTGTCATTGATGAAGGTAATTGATTATGATTATCATGATTATTATATTGATGATGATATATTCGCGTGTTATTATTATTACAATTATTTACAATTAATAATTTTGTTGTTGATGATGTTGTAATTGCATTATTTGATTGATAATTATTTGTTGATGTTATTACAGTTGGTGGATGATTTAAAATATTAGTTGTTGTAGAATTTTTATTAGTATTAATAATAGCAGAATTATTTTTAATTATTAAATTCGGATTATTATTATTATTATTATTATTGACATGCACTTGATTAATAGACTTAAATAATGATAGCGAAGAAGATGAAGAAGTATTTAATATTTGATCACCAACACCACTACCAACAACACAATCATTATTACCACTACCACTAATCAGCATTCTTCCAATTGAAGGTGATGATGTTGATGATTTACCTTGTTGATGTGAATCTGAGTGCTGTTGTTGTATAAATTGTTGCTGACTATTAAATCCACTATTACTACCCTCATTATTAGCAGCTGAATTTTGTGTATTTTCATTGTTATTAAATGTCTTTAACATTGGCATATTAAATGTAAAAACTTGTGGTCCATTATTTGAACTAAATGGTGACTGTTGTTCTTGTTTTATTTGTTGTAATAATTTCGTAGAATCTTGTGGTGGTTGTAGCTGCGGTTGATTACTATCCTGTTGTTCTTGTTTAATTAATGTAGTAATAGATGATGAATTTAATTCATTACAATTATTTGTAGAATTACCAACAGTTTTTGTACTTTTTGGACTGGCTGGCATTGTTTTGAATGCTCCACCTAAAACATATTTGTTTAATATTTGAATTATTCTATTAGATTTATTCATTCGTTTAACAAAATTACCTGTAGGTTGAAATGGTATTACACCAATTGGATTTTTCGGACTCATATATGTTGTATACATGGGCATTTGTTGATAATTTAACATATTATTTTCATTATGTCGTTGAGAAGCTTTAATTGGTTTCGGTTTAAATGTTATATCTCTATCAATATTTTTATTATTATCATCTGAATTTGTTGTAGTTGTCAAAGATTTGTTATTATTGCAAATATTTGAACTAAATTGACCATTATTATTATCTGAAGATCTATTTTTCTCTTCATCGTTTGTCTAAAAAAAATTTATTTAAATAAATAAAATCTTTATTATACTACTTTATGTACTTTATCAATATTTGAATTATGGTTTGTTTCTAATCCAGCATCTTCAACATCGGAATCTGTTACTTTTTCACAACATTTCAAATCAATTTCCACTGGAATAACTTGCGGGTCTGATGTTCTTTGTTCATGTGAATTTTGATTATCTTCCCAAATAACCATCTATATATAAAAAATATATAATTTTTTTTAATAAATATAAAAGTCAATTATTTTGAATATTACTGGTTCATCATCAGATCCACCAGTATCATCAACTTTCATACGATTCTCATCTTTAATAGTATCTGATTCATCAGTTATTGTATTATATGCTGCAATTGTTAATGGTATAATATCTGGTCCACCACATGCTAAAATTTCACCAGGAGTTTTAGGACTTTTTTCGTCTAATGAATCAGTACCATCAACAGAATCAGTACGTTCTCTTGTTTCTTTTGTTGAACTTGATGATTTTCTGCGATCCTTCGAACACCATTTCCATTCTGGATGAGCTTTAAAATGTGCATCTTTAACAGCACCCGCTAATTCGTGATATTTAGCTTTTTCTTCGGGTTTTAAAGCATACCACCATTCGCCTAATATTTTACTTACTGTACGATTATCTTGATTAGGATGTTTTTTATGTACTAATTTACGATGTTTTTTCGAAAATATCATAAAAGCATTCATTGGACGTCTAATTTTAGTCTACGAAAAGAAATTTTACAAAAATTAAAATTAAATTTCAAATATATTATAATAAATATTAATATACCTTTGCCGCGGGGCTCATTGGATCTTTTTCTTTACTCTGCAAAGCACTTAAAGATTGTGTACGACGTTTTGTTAAAGCTGCTTCGGCAGCAGCAGCAGCTTCAGTTGATTCAATAATTGTAAAATGATTTGCAATAATATTATTACCAGTACCAGGGCCACCATTGCCACTATTATGATTACTATTATTATTATTATTTGCACCAATTGATAAATTTTCAGCAACATTATCATCACCTCTTGCATTAACAACAGTATCATTATCAGTTGATGATGAAATACCATTTTCTTTAAATGATACATTATAACCGCCAGAATTACCACTACTACTACTAACACTTGCTCCAGTAATTGTGTTTGTACTATAAATTGTTGGACGATAATTTTGATGATGTTGCTGTTGTTGTTGTTGATGATGATCTTGTACTGTTGATGAATTCATGTTATTAGACTGTTGCTGAGGTGTCGGTTCAAACACGTCGTCATCTTCTGGTTCATCACAATCATCTTTATTTATAGACTGCTCCGATGGTGCTGGTGGTGGTGTAATTTGATGTTGTTGTTGTTGTTGCCGTTGTTGTAAAAGTTGTTTATTATATTGTAAATGTGCACCTGATGGATTGATAAAATGTTGTTGAATTTTTGTACTTGCGGGGGAATTTATTACTGGCAGGAGCGTTTGCCATTGGAATATCGACCCCGGATTAATTCCTAGAAATATTTATTTTAAAACTAGAATTTTTATTAAAATATGTAATATATATTTACCGTTTTTTGGAATAGAAAATTTTTCATTATTAACAACTGACGATTGCGCTGCTGTTGGTGTGCTTTGTGGTAAAACTGGTATTAACTGAGTTGGTTCAACAATAACCGGATGAAATGATTGATAATTAGTATTAGTATTTGTATTATTATTGCTTGAAGCAGCTGGTGATATTCTTATAACACTTGTTGCATGACCAGTTGGTGGCATTTGTTGTTGTTGTGGACCTGTTGCTACTGAAACAATTTGTGTAATTTGTTGTACTGGCAATGGTGGTGGTGCTGCTGGACCAGGTAATGAAACAACTGCTGCTGTTAATTGTTGTTGTGACATTATAGATGTAGAAATAGCTGGTAAAGGTGGTGGTAATTGTTGTTGTTGTTGATGTCCACCCGTCGTATTATTTTGTAGTGGCCTTACAGATTCCGGTCGAATAACATGTGGACCAACATTATATAAAACGGGACTGGGTGATGTTTTCCATTTAACAATACCAACACCATTACCACTGCTACCATTACTTTCAATTGTATTATTATTGTGGGCAGTTGTTATATTTGGTGTTGCACCAATTGGTGTAAAGAAATTACGAGTTGATACGGTAACTGGAGATTGTGTTGTATTCATTGGTGAATTGCCATGATTAGTTGGTGATGAAAAGGAAGGTGTTGCTGATCGTGAACTACTCAGTGATACTAAAAAATATAAAAGAACAATATTCATTTTATTCTACGAAAACTAAACAAAATTCTAATTAATACAAAAAAATTTCCTACATAAACATTGAAGATATAATCTTCTTCCGGAATCTAAATCAAACGATGTCATATTTTATTTTATTATCTACTTATATTATTGTGATAATTCTTAAAATTTATATTTAAAAAAAATCTATTTAAAATATTTTATTATATTCTCTCTAGAATAGCTTCTAAACTTAAACACAAACATTTTGACACTGGAAATATTTTCAATTTTTCAACCTGAACACAGTAAAATAAAATTTGAAATTGAAAAATTCATGGTTTCTTTATTGTTCATGTAAAAGTCAATTCAGATTTTTTTTATATAATAAAATTTCTTGGAATATAATTAAATTCTCTCCAAACTCTCTCTATTTTTCAGTTGTTCTTTTGTTCTTTTTCAAGTGGTCCACAGTCCAGATGATTTTTATGAAAAAAAAATAACAAAAAAAATTTCGTCTATTGTTAGATCAACTGTAGAGTAACAACAACAAATTACACAAAAGAAATCACGGACTGACATCAAGACAATTTTTAATAGAGGGTATCATTGGCTCGACTCTAGGGGTCATCAGAGTTTTCTGCTTTTTTTTTTTAAGAGGTAGGTAGATGATGATAATAATTTGTTTTCTAGAATTTTTGTTTTTATATAATGGTTATCATTATTTTTGTAAATCAGCATTCCAGGTAGAAAAAAAAATTATTTAATCTTTTTAATAGAGTATTCACTATTTTTTAAATATACAAGTGTTAGCTCAGAACAATATTATAAATCATTTTTTTAAACTATTACTAGATTTCATAATGCGATAAATATAAGGAAAAAAATTAGTTTTGAATGAGAATTATGATCACAATACTAAGATTTTACAATTTATTTGTAACAAATGGAATTTTAAACCTGATTTTTTAGTGAAACGTTGAACAAAGTTTATCGTTTTGCTTTCAGATTTATCAATTGTATCACCGGATTTGTTTCGGTTTTTAATAATACATTTTTTGATGAGATTTTTTTTTTTGCACTATTCAAAAACATATAATTTAATAAAGGATTTATTTTCTTATTATTTTAGTTTAAATCATTTTCTGTTTATGTACTTAAATTAGTGAATTAATAAATATAAATATATGAGAACCATTTGAAAAATTTGATTTTTCACTTAAACAGAACTTAATTACAAAATTACCACTCTGAAACGTTAAAAATTTCTCGAAGCTTACCCAACATATTAGCAACATCAGTTTCTTCTTGATCAAATCTACCCGTAACACGTATATTTGGTGATGTTTCTGAATCTCTGGATGTTTCTTCATCTACTTGAGTTTTACTACTAGACCGACTACCAATATCACTAATAAAATCAAAATAAATAATTTAATATTTAAATTTGTTTTAATTGAAATATTATTCTTACCTAGGATATCGACCAGGTCCAGATGATCTCAATGTACTACCACCTTTTTGATTTAAATGACGTGAACAATACCCACGTCTTTGAGATTCTTTTGAGCATGACTGATTTGAACATAAACGTCTCCATTGTTTACCATTAAATTTTTTACGAACTCCTGATTCTGATTGTACTACATCTCCTTTTTTGAAACGATGCGGTGTTGCCGCTTGAGATCTTCAATTTATATTGAAGACAAGAAATAAATTAATAAATCATTTTGAAAAATATAATTTTTTTTATTACCTTGGAGTTGCAGGATGAGATCTAGGTGTAAGTCTTTGATCTAATAGACTTGATGTACTACCACGACTTTGCATACTACTACGTTTACTACTACCAGATAATTTTTCAACATCACCATCCCCAATACCATAACCAACACGTTTTAATTCATCATCCGATTCATAATCATCATAACTACGATGATGATGACGACGATGTATTTCATCTGATGGACTATTTGTATGCTGATGATGATGATGATGATTTGAATTTGTAATATTTTGTGATACAATTATTTCTGGAATTTGTCCACAATTATTATTACCATTATTGTTTTGATTTGAATCATTTGTTAAATTGGTTGTTGTTGATAATTGTAATGGTGAAGTAGCTGTATTTCGATAATGATAATTATCATTATTAGTATTTGTTGTTGTTTGTAATGTAGGAAGAACATGATGAATTTGTAATGGAACACCAGGTCCACTATTACTATTACCACCTGTTGAATTATTATTATCATAACGATGATGAACATAAGAATGATGTTTTAATTGATCTTTACTACTATAAACTATATTAGTATCTTGGCTATTTATTAGAGTATGATGTCCTGATGGGGGTTTAACAGCAATTCTATGAGTTGATGTTGTTCGATGTGGACCACTATTATTATTATTATTATTGGCAGCATTATTCATATCATGTTGTTGTTGTATTGATGATGATTTTATTGATGTTGAAGGTGAGTTTACTTCATTTAATTCATCCCACCATGGTGGTTGTAATAAACGTAAATCTGCACGTTTAACTGTTCTATGAACTTTTTGTGTACTTGTATTACCCATCATTTGTACAGAAAATTGTTTTGTTATTAAATTAACTTCAGTTATTGTACCATCAACAAATACACAACTAGTACGACCTTCAATTTGTGTCCGTACACATACACGAGTATTAATATTAATCTAAAAGGAGAAGAAGATTATAATTTAACTTATTATAAATTGTCTAAGAGATTTGAAAAAGATTTTAAAATATATTGATAAATTTGATTTTTGACAAAATTTGATTGCAATATAAACTTTTAATTTCATATAAAATTAGGAAAATAACTTATTTAAAAAAAAAATTATTAAAGTAAATTTCATTAAAAAGGTTCAAAATTAAATATTTACAATAAGAAATAATTTTTTTATATTAAATATTTTACCTCTGCTGCTGGTGGGCTTGCATCTGAGATAATATAAAATTTTCCCGAACCAAATACATCATCATAAATTTGTGTACAACTATCTGGTGGATCAAATTCAACTGATATTGAATTTGATTCTATCTGTTTTATAATACCGGGCACATAATAGTTATTTAATTTAGCCAAAACTCTTGTATTTGTCCATTCACTTAAATCTATTACAGATGTATTTCCACCGACTGAATTAATTGGTGCCGGTGAGTAAAAATTAGCACCACTACTATTGCCACTGCCTTGATTATTATTATTATTACTATGATGAACCTTATAACTATTTTGTGGACTGGCAATAATAAATTTCTTTTCAGGACTTTCTTGATGATGGTGGTGATGTTGTTGTTGTCGACTATTTTGGACTGAAATTTGATGATTAGAAATATTATTATCACAGCTTGTTGATGCTGTTGTACTAATATTCATAGATGGTATTGCTCTTATTGCATAAACTGATTCAGTACCTGTAGATGATGCTAAAGCAATTGTAGTCCGTTCTATTGGTTGCCAATTTGTTTCATTTGTTATTAAACCATTTCCACTATTATTTTTACATGTAACTAAAGCTGTTCCACTAATATTACTAACAGTTGGTGTTGTAACATAATGTGAATTTATATAATTTTGTTGCTGTATTGCTGATGATAATGATATTGATTTTGGCCAATCCATTTCTTCCAGCTCAGCTGGATCAAATTTACGTTTTTTCGGATGTAAACGTGGGGGTGGCTGTTGTTGTTGATTTTGTTGTTGCTGCTGCTGCTGTTGACTAGCAACTGAGGTAGCAGTTGCCACCGTTACTTGTGGTATTAACATTTTCATTGGTGAAATAGTTGATATTGTTGAAGTTGACGTTACAACAATTCGTCCACTTTCTTCAATTTCATGCATATGATTTGTGGTATTATTATTAATACCAATATTTGTTTTTGTTGCATGTAATTTTGTTGTTGTTGGCTTTGATACAACATAAATTTGTCGCTGTTGTTGTTGATGATGATTATTAATACCACCACTAGCAACAACTGTTGCAATTGTATTATGATAATTAACAGTACCAACACTGCTTATTACAGAGGCAGGAATCTAGAAAATACATAAATTAAATAATTATTAATTTTTATTATATTTAATTAAAAACGAAATAAAAATAAATCTCTTTTAATTTATGTGCCCAAAATCCATTGTTTTAAGTATTATTATTATTCACCAAAAATAATCGAACTAAATAAAATTGACGTCAATTTTAGTAACAATTATATAATTATTTGCCCCAAAAAATTGTTATTATAGGTGTAATTATCTCTCATTCGTGATTCTTAATTTAGTATCTAAATAAATGAGCAACAGTAGATAAAGATGTTAACTGATATATTTGTAAAATCGGATATATTTATGTTGTTAGTTACAGTGTTTTATAGTTTAGAAAAGAAATATTTTGAAATAAATGTCAACTTGTTATAGCATACTTTACGCAACTTGCTATAATTTACTAAAAGGTAATACTTATACATTTTATAGATTTAACAATTTTTTCGTTAGTAGCAGCAAACTGATAATTTTAAACTTTACATTTACTCAAAATCAAAATGTCTTTTAACATCTTCATCCTATTAAAAACTATTTAAATATTTTAAGCAACAATAATTATTAATGTATAGATAAAATTGACGTCAATACATAATTAATATTGAAATTTCTTGACAAAAACATTAAACCAACTATAAATTTATAATGATTTTGTATAAAAGATTCATTTATTGAATGAAAATCAATTAAGTAAATTTTGCAAAAGAAAAGTTCTATTAGATAATATTTTTAAATAATTACTAATTTTTCCAAAAATTTATAATAATATAATTTCATTAGCAAACGTACTAAATAAGTATGTATTTATATAAAAAAGCTTTTAACATTTATATTCTTTAATAACTTGATGATTTTTTTTAAAATTTTATCCTAATTAAACTGCTTTTTTTTTAATACCGCATGATAAATTATGAAATTTCTGATTTCTGATTTCTGAACTGAAAATTTCTGTTAATGAACTTTAAATATAATTGATATTTTAACTGTCAGTATTCAGAAATATATAATTAAGAAAACAAGTTTTTAGTATTATTAATTATTTCTAAAAGTTTCACAACAAAATTTCGGTAAAATACATTAATGAAGAAAACAGTTTCTCTATTTTTGAATTGATCTGAACTTTTATTAACCAAAAAAAAAAAAAATCGAATTACCGAAAAACTTATTTTTATCAAAAACTACAATTTTTTTAAAAATATATATAACTTATATATACATATATGTTTTTTAAAAAAATCTTATCTTTAGTTAGAAGCAAAACTTTAGTTACATAAAAAAAATTTTATTAATTTCAAAAAAATTTTAATCAATGTAAAATGTTTTTTTTTATTAAATATACAAAATTCTAATAAACTATTAAAGATAAACAAAAATCTAATCTAATATTTATTAAAATAAAAAATTAATAATAATAACAAAAGCAATCTAAAAAATATGTACACAACTTGTTTAAAATTTTTATATGAAAAATGATTCTTATGCACTAAAATTGTTGAGAAAATAATATTTCCGTAAAAATTAAACTTTTTTTTTTTACACTTCATTTTTTTTTTTTACTTTTATTAGTTCAATTGTCGTTCAATTGAAATTTTAATATAATTCACTTTTTTTCGGGAATACTAGACGAGTTGGGGACAACAACGACAAAAAAAAATCTACAATCGACAAACTTTATCGTAATTTTCCCTCCAAACTTTTTTCTTTTTTTATTGAATTTTTCGGTTTTTTTTATTAATGTTGTATTTTTGAAAATTATGATTAGATAACACACATATTTTTTGTATTTATTAATTTTGTATATAAACAGAAAAAAAATTCATTTAAGTAAATAATAAAAAAAAATTAAGAAAAATTTGTCCCAGACTTAATTCTGTGAGTGTATTTCGGTTAAAAAATATTTTAAAAATAATTTTTTTTTTTTTATTAAGGATTGATGGCAACAACAACGACGAGATTAATGATAATTCCGCCCGCCGATTGCATAAAATTATGAAATAAATTTATAAAAAAAAAAATTTCAATTGTTTTTTTTTTGTTTTTTGAGGCCAATGAACTTGGAATTGTATTAGTCGTTTACCAAGCTCCCCCCCCCCCCCTCCCCCCCAACCAAATACCAACAAAAAAAACAACAGAAATTAATTCCAAACCAAAGTTTACCACACATTTGTGTGCATACAAAAAAAAAAATATAAAAAAAATTTGAAATTCTCTCTCAGGATCAACAGAGCACACAGCAACAGCAGGCAACAGAAAAAAAACCAAATACAAACAGAAGAGAGAATTGAAAAGGAAAAATAAAAAATAAAAATTGTTAAAGTGCAGTTTTTTGTCAAAAAAAAAAAAAAAATGGAAAAATTACGAATAATTACGATAAAAATGGTATAATTAAAATTGAAATGAAAAAAAAAAAATACTGATTAAATTTTCCTTTTTGGGTAGTTGATTAAGAACAAATGAATCCCAGATATACCAACACAAAGTCAATTTTTGTCGTCCTTATCTAAAACATTTTCGAAAAAAAAAAATATGTGAAAAAAAAAAATTGCATTGCATAGGAAAATAAAAAGGAGATGCTAATTAATTTTTGAAAATTTCAGTAGTGCGTTTAGTTAGTTGTAGTAGAAATACGGTAGTAGAAATTTTTATTATGCTGCAGCGTAAGAGTACATTTTTGAAAAAGTCAGCTTATTTTAGTACCAATTTAGTAAGTCAGAGGAAATACTAATTTAAATTTTCGCCAATGGTCGAATTAAAAGAAGAAAATGGGAAATAAAATTTCCGGTTGAGTAAACTTAAGCTTGGATATGACAGTAAGAATTTGTGACAATATTACTGTTTTCATGAGTAGAATTTGAGTCGAACTTGAACAAATTACTGTACTAACAATATGTATCTACTTGAAAATACGTGTGTACTGATATTTTAAAATATAACATACCCTCAGTTTGTACTGTGCTGTCAAAAATTAAATGATTACAAAATTTTAAAAATTTAAGAATTAATTTAGCTATTCAAACGGAATCTGACAGTTAATTTTGATAAATTAAAATAAGATTATCAAAATTCAATGGAATACCAGTAGCTCTTAAATATATTATAAATACTAATTAAAATAAGGAACTATAATGTTAAATCTTACCTAAATAATTATATAACGACAGGTGCTACCTTGAAAATTTCACTAATTATTTATATATATATATATGTACTCAAAAGTAAAAGCTATGTTAATTCTTAATAGAAACTAAAGCGGGTAACTTGAACGCATTCCAGATACATAAATTATACATCAGTAGTAAACTTTGAATACTTAGAAAATTGTTTTTACCTTTTTGGTAATGAAAAAAAAAACTTTTTTTTTATATTTAAAAAAGTTTTTGGTTACACATTTTTTTAAAATTATATTTTGTTGATAATATTGAAAAAAACGGACGCATAACATTTAAAAAAAATTTTCTCAAATATAATTACACTAATATTATAAAAAATTTTAATCTTTCCATAGCAACAGAAAAACTATTATAAAAATTATTGCAAATATAGATATATTTCCCTGTTTCTTCTCATTATTCGCATATTTTTTCAAAATTGTGTTTAATAAAATATTTTAAATCATTTTAAATAGTCTGTTTATTTAACACCAAACATTCTTTGGATTATTTAACCATTTCTGTTGGAAACAGATAAATGGAAACAGCTATTGTAGGTGAGTTAACTCTTGGATGTCATCTAAATTTAATAATAGATAACAAGCAAAATTTGGTCAATTTAATTTTAAACGTATAGAATATTTCAAATTTGATTTAAGTTGTTTGCTACCTTTAGGTTGCTACTGGAAGTTTTCTTTTTTTAGAAATTAAATTATTGACAAACCCCTAAAAAATTAATTACTAAATTTATTATATTATTATGAATTTATGCATTCATTTTTTATGCATTCATGTGCCGCGAGAAAAAGAAGGCGCGCAAATAAAAGAATACTAAATATAATAAAACTCTACATCGATGTATGTAATTTAAAACTTTCAGCTACATCTCCAATTCCTGCACCCCTTTCCAAATTTTCTAGAAATTAAAACAATAGACATCTCACCGCATCACTACGAAAGCAAACTATAACAGATTGATAGGAAAAAGTTTTTAAAATAAAAATAAAAATGCAGGAGGAAAAAAAATGGGGAGCCTAAATACAAATAAAACAGCCCATATTGAGATATTCTGAAGTATTTATTTCGCAATACATAAGCAATAGAAAAGAGAAAAAAATATTAAAGGGTACACGATAAAAAAAAATGAGTTGAAGATTTGAAGGTAAAAGGGGTAAAAAAAAATATATTTATGACGCGATTTTTGGGGAATAAAAATTTATATTCATTTTTTTTTGCAATTTTATACAAAGTATAATTTTTTTGTGCAATGCTCCTTTTTTATATTTTGCATTATGTAAAAGCGTTTTTTTTCTTTTTTTTATATAAAGCTACATGCTGACTCTCAGATGATTATAATGCTCTTACGAATAATAAAAAGCAAAAAAAAAAAAATATATATAAACTAAGCGTACTCCTCCTGCTACTCGTTTTAAAAAATGTGATATTATTCAATGTTGTTTCTTTAGAATTTTAATGTCTTGCGCAATTTTATGGCAAATTTATTAGATTCCCGATTGAAGTAAAATTATGAAAAAATTATAGTATCGTCTACGCTTATCAATTTTTAATTAAATAAATTTAAAGCTTAAAATAAACAGATTTGAAAGGTAAAATTTTTTAAGTCTATTAAACAAGAATTTTTAAATTAGACCGTTTTCGAATATACTTTGTAAGTTGATTTTTGTACTTGATTATTTCGATACTTCTTCCAAGTTTTTGCATTGAAATTGAACTTGCCACGTGCTAATTAAGTTTCAATAACTGATTCTTATTATTAATATCAATTGATTAGAAATTAATAATCAATTCCAGTTATCATGACTTAGACCCTCGATTGTGGAATCAATTTAGTATCAATTTTGTTTCAATTAAAGTCTAACTGGGAATGCTTCTTCCTTAATTCTATTTTATATTTTAATTTATACTCAACCTGACCACACTACATTTAATATTGACAGATTTTTGTTTTCAATTTTATGTGTAAAATCATAAAATTGCAGAATTTAATAGTTGCACAGCTATCAGCTGTTTACCGAAAATCACGTGTACTTAATGATTCGAATAGTCACGTATTATTCGAAAACGATTTTAATTAGATTTTGATCATAAATAATGATTGTCAATTGGTGTTGAAATATTTAGTTAATTAATATTTAAAACTATTGTTTTTAAAAGATTGTAAAATTAATGCAAACTGTAACAAGTGTAAGTTTGAAATGTTTGCGATAATTCGGTATAAAAGGTGTCTCACCAAACAATATGAATACAATTTAAAATAAGTTTTAAGAATGATTGGTCTTTAAATTTTATATTAAGTTAAATTTAAATATTGGAAACTTACTGATGCACCCGATTAATTTATTATAATTCTTTTTTTTTATTATTTTATTTATTTTCATTGAAATTCTCAAGTGTCTTGCACACACAGTAAAGAGTTTTGACTGAATATCGAAATGATATATAAAAAAAAATATATCCAGGCCTGCCTGTCATCTACAGAGAACTACACAACAACAATAGTAGAAAGAAGCCCAAGTTATATATTGGATTTAACACATAATATTATCATACCACAATTAAGTTGGGTGGAATTGATGATCATTTTTAATTCTTTCAAGCATATTTGATGCATTTTGTATTTGGTTTTTTTATTTTAATGTAAATTTAAATATTCTGTAGTAAAATAAATAGAAATTCAAAATTTTACTTGGCAAAAAATTACTTTTCCTTAAAATTTTGTATATTATTTACATAGAATTTTGATAACACTTTCATATATAAAATTCATTAATTTAGCATATTACATAAAGCATAGACTGTTTTTTTTTATAAAAAAAAGAAGTCGAAATCTCATGCTTTTTCAGCCGCAAAATAATAAATAATAAAAGATTATTCTTGTTTTTCTATTAACAAAACAACAACAACAAAAAAATAAACTTTTTGTTTTTATTCTATTATCATTATTATTTATGTATTATGTAAGCGAAAAGATTTTAGATTTATTTTCTCTCTACACATTTATGTATACATATAATACTTATTTATAATAAAAGCATAAATCATAATTTATGTATACGCGTGTACTATTTTTATAAACAAAAAAAATAAAAATGCATTTTACAATTATTATTTCGCACAAAAAGTGTTAAGAAATTTTCTATCACTTTATATATATTACAATGTGATTTAGAATATTTCCTGTGTCATTACTATAAAAGCAATTTAGACTAATTAAAACCAATAGACACGAAAGTTATCTGTCGTTGGTATTTGAAAAATAAATAAATTTTAATATTAGTTTTTCTGAATACCGAAACCTGACTCGTTCAATGGACACAAACTAGAATATTGACAAAAAATAAACCTTTGAAATTTATCTGAGTAATGCTACTCTTAATACTACCACAAATTTGAAACTAGTGATTTGGTACAAATTCAGATTTTGTCAGCATTAATTTAAAATAAATATTTATTGAGAGGGAAAGATTTCCACTAAAATTAAAGTTCAGTAGCTTACTATAACAGCTAGGTATAACAGCTAGTACACTCTAGTATTTTTATTGGAAGAAAAAATATATTCTCATTAGATAATTGTATCTATTCCAATAAAGATTAAATGCTCAAATAACTTAAATCACAAAAGACACAAACACTAAACTTAAGACAAGATAATATAAATTTTAAAAAAAAATTATTACCGATTTTCATTATTTCTGAAATTTAAACGAAATATTACCAATTACATAATTATTACATTAATTGGCACTACTAATTAAAATTTCTGTGACTCACCTTGTATATTATTCTATTATTCAATAGTTTTTTTTTTATTTTGATGGCAATGGACTTACATGCATCGTGCTTAAAAATTAATAATAATACGACTGAGATAAGAAATGTAAAAGATTCTTAAGGGTGACTAATATACTTTTTAAATATGACTAACTGACAATCATCATCCCGTAAAAATCTCAAACTTAACATTTTCTAAGTTGCATTAAAGTGTGAGGTGATTTATATCATTTTATCATAATTATAGCTATGGCCATGCGTAAAGTTTGCGTGAATTTATGAAAATATATGTACACATATATCTTTTCTTTGTCTTAAAGTTTTATAAAGAAGGTAGCATTATTATAATAATAAAGGTTTTACAATTTTTTTTTTTTTTTTTTTAACAAATGTTTAAGGCTGGGCTGATATGTTGCATATATACTTAATTTTTAATTCCTATTTCATTAATTACTAAACATATACATATGCGTAATGTATATGTATCTACATAAAAACATATAATAAAAAACATCATAAAATAATGAATTCTTTTATTTTTTGTATATGCAATCTCTTTTAACTTTTCTGCTTCTTTTTTTTGAAATCCTATAGAAATTGGTTGAATCATCATCAAAGTCACAATTACAAGGAACATTTTTTTAAAATTATATACATACAATATATATAAATATTGTTAGTTAGTTGGTAACTTCTCTTTACACTTCAGGTAACCCCCCCTCCCACAATGAAAGTTGATTTACATATATTATTTGTCCCTACTTTGTTAATAATGTTCTGTTTGAAAGTTCAATTTGCATTTAAAGAGTTGTTGTTGTGGGCATGATGATGATTTTAATTTTTTTATTAAATTTAATTTTAATTAAAAATTTAATTCAATTGTAACAAAAAATAAAATAAAAATGTATTTTTAGTGTTGCCAATATTATATAATTAAAAAAATTAATATTAGAAAAATTTTATTATTAAATATGTCAACAGGATACAAGAACAACGGCCTGTTTTGTAATGAAATCTAATTGAAATCTAGGATCGTTAATATCAAAAAAATTTGATTTGAAGACTTCAGAAATGGTATAATCATTTTGTCAAAAATAATATTTAAAAATGCTTAAAATTTCTTCACTATTATGAGTCGTTAAGAAACCAAAGTGATTAAATGCATTTTTTTTAGCAGTTTTAGTGCCAAAAGTATCAGATTACTTTTATCCTTGAAATTTTTTTAAAATAAATTTAATTGTTGACTAAACTTAACACCACCCAAATAATCAAATTTTTTCACTTATGAATCATAAACTCAACTTTATTTTCTGGATTTGAATTGAATTTTGGTTCTGAACGACTAATAAAATTAAATATTTGATATCATAAGAAACAGACAGGACACAGTCAGATTAATAACTATGCACAATAAAATATTAGTTTTCTTTTCGTTTTGAAAGTATATATTCTTGATTATTTTTAAATTATTAAAATTAGAATTAATTAAATATTCATGTTTATCTTATCAACAAAAATGAAATTAATGTTAATAAAATTTTTCAAAAAGTTTTTTTTTCAAATTTTACGAAAGCAACATAAAAATGAAAGTTATAACAAATAAGAAACATTTTTTTAAAGATTTTAGTCAATAAATAACAATTTAAAAGAAAATATTATACATATACAATTTATAGTAGGAGTTAATTTAATATGGTTTACCAAAAATGTGAAATTAACCACAAAAGTAGAAATATTAAATAGAGAAAATATCTGTGGGTGTTTATATATGTAAAAAAAACAACATATTTGATGGCAGATGTGTAGTAAATATTATTATTGGGAAATTTAACATAAACTTTGCATTTTTTTCTTTTAAAGTGAATATCATATAAAATATTTTTCAAAATTATTAATTTAAATTGATAAAAGTTTCAATTCTCTTTAATTTTTTTCTTACAATTTGCAAAAAAAATAAATTTAAAATTATATGTATCTACATAAAATATTTTATTTTATAGTAAATTCCTAGTACAATATTTATAAAATATTTTCTAAATGAAAATTGATTACATTATGAGTTATAATAAAATAGAAATAATGACAAATGGCGTAATAATTAATAATTTATCACTATTTTCCTTAAATTGATATAATATTTATGAATCATTTTTATAAATAATATTAAATTTTACTTAGAGAGCTAAAGTTATAATATACTAGTGAAAGTAAGTAAATTTTTATAGTAAAAAATCAATTTAAATTAACTTTCGCAAGGTGACTGAAAAATAATAGAATATCAAATAATGCTTACTAAAAAAAAAAACATAAAAAAAATGAAAAAATTGTGTAAAAGTGAACCTTTTAATAAAAATTAATTGAACAGTGATTTTTAACACTGGTATAATTTTTCAAAAAAAAATGTTTATGTACAAAATCCTATTTGATGTTTTATCAACTATTTGTAAAACCTATGACAATATTTAATGGTTAATTTAATGGAACTACAAAAAATAAAATACATTTTGTCAAAAGAAATTTATTTATTTTACACAATTTTGTAAAGTGTAAAATATTGAATGGTATATTTAACACAGTATACATACTCCTTGTGCAGGTATATCTATAAATAAAAAAAAATATTGATATATGATTTTAAAGGCGAAGGCGAAGGTTATCAAGGAAAATTATATTACATTTATTTAATATTTTTTCCATCAACTTTAATATTAATTTTCTCAAGAAAAATTGTATATAAAATAAAAATACTTAAGATATATTTTTTTAAATTAAAATTTTAATTTTATTTATAGAAAAAGTTGAATAAAATTTACTTTTTCAACTTTGTTTTATAAAATCTCATTAAATGAAATTAATTTTAAAAAAATTCCACATATATGTACTTAAAAAATATGTAGCAGTAGTGAAAATGTATATTAAATTATTCTAGTTAAATTTTCACTCAGTAGAATGCAGGTTAAAACATTACCTACAGGCTACAGGCTTATAGGAAGAGAAAAGATCTAGATTTATAGAGAAAAACTACGATAGTGTTTAGTTAAGACATGCATAAGACTCTGTAAAATTGTATCCCAAAAAATAAATAAATACAGTAATAGTCTCGTCAGATTATCTTGTTTACAGAAGACATTTTTCAAAAATTAACAAAAGAAAAAACGTGTTTAATTATTAAACACCATTAAATGACCATATTTTGGTATTATTAGATATTATCGACAATTTATACTGAATTGTGATAGACCTAATAGCCAGTTGTGATTTTACTAACAGTCGATAGTGTCAAGTACGTATACCAGAAATTTCCATACCCACCCGTCACGAAATAAAAATTAGTTATTGAGCAGCCCAATTCTGTAATAATTTCTTTCGATTAATCTGGTTTTTCAAATTTATTTGCTGTAGAAACCACGAATATTAAGGTGGTTACAATTCTAATTCTTCATTGTCTATCTAATTACCTTACTTCTTCTATTCCAAAGTTGATATTACTTGAACTTCTGTATCAGTTTGTCCAAATATCGAGTGACTGCGGGTGGTTAGTTAATATTCATTAATTTAAAATGGTGTATACCGAACAAAATAACATTCTTAGACAGAAGAGAGCAAAAGCCAAAAAAAATTATCGGACACATTTGTTATGCGAGCGACTATAAATCCGTTTTAAACTTTACCAAACTGTCAAGTTAATACTAATATAATAAAACATATTTCAGAATATCTATGAACAACATAATAATTGTTCAATATTTTATTAATTAAAGAAATTATTTAATTCCTTTCTCTTTTTTCTGTATAATCACAAAATAATTTAACTATAATTACTCACACACATATTATAATAATTTTCCAATAAAATTAAATGAATTAACATATTTTAATATAAATCAATGAAATTATGAATAATAATAATAATAATAATGAAAATAACAAATCATTAACAAACCAAAGATAACAACAAATTTTCAAACTGACAAACATAGTTCGTTTAGAACTTGATTTTGTTACTCGCTATACAACATTAGTTACGCTTGTGGCAATAAATACAAAACAATAATTTTTTTAAATAATTTTATTCACTAAACAACAAAAATAAAAAATTTTGAATTTTAAAAAGCTTTTTTTTTTCTTATGCTGTTTATGCTATTATAACTTTGTTTTTTTTTTTACAAATGTTTTCAAAAAATATTCAAAAATCTCATATAACGCAAAATTCAAGAAAAAAAAAAGATAAAATATGACAAGAGAAACAAATTCGGTTGCCAACTTAATAAACACTTAATTTACTACTAACAAAAAAAAAAAAAAAAAATATTAATAATAATAAATAAATAAAAAATGCGTAGATGACGCAAATATGTAATTGTATTTGAATAAAAATCATAGCTTTACGTTCTTATAGATATTTTATGTATAATATACATACATATATATATATTTTTTGTATAAATTCACAAATTATTTAATGATAAACAATAAACATAGCCAAAATACACTGTCATAAAATTTATTAGTTGCAAAAACCAATAACAAACAACACAATAAATATTCACGATCAGTGAATAGAAAATTTAAATTTTTTTACAATTACATAGAAAATTTTACTCGTAAGTATATAGTAAAAAAAACAATAATTATGATAATAAGACAAATACAGTAATGGTCATAAAAGAAGGTATTGGAGTTAAATTTCTAAAGAAATAAAGTTAAAACTCTAAATTCAATTATTTCGTGTTCTTCCTGTACAATAAAATCATTAAATCGATTTTTGGTACCCAGTTAACACACACAAAACATAAAATAATAATAAGCAATATTAATCAACATTTAATGTCAGAAAAGTAGCAATTGATTAATTACATTAAAAACTAAAAGTTGGTAAATATTTTAAGTCTTGAATTTGTATTCGAATGTTAGACCCTCTTAGTCATTGATGGCTTAATCATTTTTTTGAGAATTAAATAATGGGCGAAATAAAGTTAGCTTTTGCTGGAGCACAGAAGAGGAAGACCAAATTTCCGTTGGAGAAAGGTGTAGAAACGTCTGTGATTTGGAAAAGTCTATTTCTTCGACCTTGTGCGGTATAAGAAGTTAAGACTCTAAAACTTCTTTCAGTATGTCGAAATTGAAATTTTCTAAGATAGAGTAAGTAATTGCTTGACATTTCGAATCGCTATTGTCTACTATACATATAAAATTCGAAATAAACTTCTTATGCAAAACTAATTTAAAAATTGCTAATATAAAAATGTTTCAAAAACAGAAAACCAACCCAGAAGCGAATATAAAATTTGAAGCTGTAAATCCCTACTTAGTGCAATTGTTTATAATTTTTCTAAGAAAATTGTAAAGACATATCTAGAACTATTGAAAAAAACAACTAATTAACAGGTATACTATTTTAAATTAAATATTTTTTTTTTATAATCGAAATTACTTCCAACTGTTATACTTTTTATGCTCGATACTGTACTCTATAAATATTATCTTTTTATATATACTATATTTTTGTATTTTGTACATTTAGGTTTGGAGTAAAAAATAATGTGTTTTTTTTCGAGATCATTGAGGAATGAAGAGATATTTAGCAAAAAAATAAAAAAAAAATACACGAAATTACAAAATAAATCGTTTAAAAAGTATTTTTGGATAAATCAGCAAATATAATAATCTACACTTTTAATATTATGCAAATGTTTATTTTGAAAATTCTTTAAAATGCCATCACCACCACGCGAATTTTTTTAATTTTTTTTATATATTTATTTCGGGTGCTAATAGTAATTTTTATATTTCATGTGCAAAATAAAAAAAAAGTTTTAAAAAAATTATTTTTTTTACAATTTTAGATTGAGAAGATGTTGTTCGTGTTTATGGATTTATGTGTCATATAAATAATACTAGTTTAACTTGGTGATAATTAAAGGTTGTTCTTAAATGTATATTACGTATTGAGTATTTTTATTATATCCAGAAGTGTGTTCACCATTTAATCGAAGAATGAACCCGGAAGTACCAGTAAATTAGTTTATATAAATTTGTTACACAGAGGCCATCGATTATACCCCCGCCATTTTCACGAATAAAATAATTTACTATAAAACATAAAATTTCACAGATTTAAAAGCGCTTTCCCAGATTTAACAGAATTATCCCTAAGATTTGAGGTGTAACACAGAGAAAGCTTATACAGTCTCACCTATACGACAATAAATTATAATTTACAAGCTTTAATAAATTAAATAAATTAAATATCACGGTCATTTAATGACTTTTTTTTAATTTTGTTAATTCATGTAGGAGGAGGTTTATCACTTACAGTTTTATTTTTCATATCTTGTTGACAGTGTTTTTTTTTTTAATTTTTTGTGTTACATAATAAAAATAATCAGAATTGTATTTTTTAAAAAAAAATGGTTAACCGAATATGGAAAACTCATTTATAATTCCATTCACAAAGTGTAAATAAAAAAAATATTTACGTATAAAAATAATATTTAATAGATTTTTTATTAACAAAATATTGAATTTGTGAAAATTTGAATTAGTTTTTTTTGGAATTTCTGATTTTAAAACTTTTGACGTATTTTTGTGAAGATAACAGAAAATATTTATTTAATTCTCATAAAAAAAGAAAAAGGATTACAAATATAAAATTATAATCAAAATAAACCAAAAATAGTATAGACAGACTATAAAATTTATTGTTTACAATAATGTTGACATTATAATTTACTGATTATAGTCTGTCTGCAAAGAAGGTTAAAGGTGAAAATAGTTGCTGTTTTTTTTTTAATTTTGCGAATATTTTAATAGTAAAATTTAGAGAATATTCTAATAGCTGAATGATCACAAACTATTTATATTATATAAAATTGTACAGCATAGAGAAATGTCAAAAATAGTGATGACAATTAGGATAATTAGAATTATCAAAGGTTGCCTAAATTCACTGTAAAATTGCACTTTTTTTGTATTAAAATTAACCTTATAACTAGCTAATAACCTAACTTTTTAAAGGGAGTTTTAAAATCTTCAGGGTATCACAATAGGTCAATTTTGAGTGCAATAATGTTTGAAATAATTTGTCCTAGCCCTGATATATATCTACCTATCAAATTTTTGCCTATTACTTTAATCAGAACGATAACGAATAATTTAAGAGTTTAGACAGAGGATGGAGGTAAGAAGTCAACTTTTAATTTTGAATCTATTACATTTAAAAGACTTCTAAATTTTCTAGAAATACGTAACATTTTCTACAAGACCCTAATATGAATATTTAAAAATAGTTCTTTTCTTTTGTGGACAACGTGGACCACGTATCTTCAACCATAACATAAAAATATCACTTAACACCTTCACTCTCCAAGCTCATCAGTTAGTTATATTACAAACATTTTAAAGCTGTAAATGCATAACAACATTCAAAATATGCCAAATATAAATTTTTTTTTAACATCTACTCAATAAAACAGTTCATAAATTTAAGTAAGACATTTTTTTCTATTTGATGTAAATCTACTAAAAAGTAAATTATTTAAAGTAATTAATTATTTTTAAAATTAAATCATTTCAATTATATTCAAATTCACTATTTATTTATAGTCACGTCACATAAAATTTTGAGATAAATGATTGGATAATCATTTTTGTAATACAAAATTTTCAATTTATATTTTTTTACTACTATTTTGTTGTCTTTAAATCAGATAAAAAAAAAAACATATTTTTTTCAGTTAAAACTAAAAGATAATTAAAATTTGTTATTATACATAAATTTTTTAGAGATTCGTAATTAGCATCATTAATAATAATAAAAAAAAATTAATTAAATCACGGATCACAGGGTGTTCTGTAATGTGTGACGGATCAGCGTCATTAAAAATATTACAGAATATTTTTTAGTTTTTGTTGATATAATAAATTTTATTGATGAGATATGAAAAATTTATTATGAAAATTGAATGAAATAGTTTTTCTGAATTTATATGTATAGCTTACAGCAGGGGTTCTTAACCTTTTTTGATCGCGACCCTAAGAAATCGGATTTTATTTTTGCGACCCCTTAATTTAAAAAAAAAGAATAAAACAATGTTGTAGTTATGTAATGTTAATAATAAATGTTATTATTATGTAATTTTAATTACATATTACCAAAACTATAGTAATTATTATACATATTTCAGTTAAAAACTATAGGAACATTGCAATTTAATATAAAATTATTATTATAAATTTTCTAAATATTATTATTATGTAATGTTAATTACATATTACCAAAACTATAGTAATTATTATATATAATAAGGTTAATATATTAAAAATTAAAGCAAACTGAATTTTTATTTTAGGATTTTTAATGAGATCTTTGTTGTTGTTTCAGTGAACATAATTGATCAAATTGTGGTGCAATCTTTGATAGCGATATTCGCAAATTATTTTCTACCGTCAATAGCCGTGTTCGGTATTTTGATTTTATATAAAGCAAAGCTGAAAATCCAACTTCACACAAATATGTAGACGCGAACGGTAGTAAAATATACATAGCCATCTCAGATAAATTTGGGTATTCATTCGCAACTGATAACCAGAATTCGGCGATATCCTTCTCCTGGAACATTAATTTTAGCGTTCGGTCACTTGCCAATTCTGTTAATTGCTCCTGTTCGTGTGATGATAAATGCTCTAATGTCAAAATACTAGTAGTAAATGGATTCCTGATCCTATCATATTTTGCTATGTCCCAATCATCCGAATAATATTTTTCAAAATTAGTTTGTAAAGTAGATAGATGATTTAGGATTACATCCTTAATTTGGATGAAATTTACTTTCTTGTTTTCAACTAAATCGGTAAGCTATTAAAATATTATCAGATCCCTTTCCTTCTAAATTTTCGTTAAGTTCATTTAGCTTTTCGAAAATATCAGTTAAATATGCCAGGGTACAAAGCCACTGGTCATCATCTTACAAACATGCCATTGGCGGGTTTTCCACAATTAAAAACAGTTTAACTTCTTCAGTTAATTCAATTAATCTCCAGTTTGAAAAGAAGGCGAACAAACTAAAATAACAGTTTGTCATGTTCTGAGTTTAAATGTTGGCACAGTTTGGAAAGAAGGCGAACAAACAAAAATATTTTTTGATGTTTTGGATTTTTAGAAATTTTTTTAAATATTTAAAAAATAATAGTTTTAAAACTCTTTTTCGCGACCCAAAAAAATTAGCTCGCGACCCAAAATTGGGTCGCGACCCCCCGGTTAAGAACTGCTGGCTTACAGTATTTCTGGAAAATGTTTTAAACATTATTTTCAAAATATTTACATAAAATTTTCAGAAATTTATGTTAAAAATTATATTATCAAATTTCAGAATTATTTATAAAATGATTATTCAAGTTTCTGTGAAAATATTTTGTAATTACAAATATTTGATAATTTTTTTTGGGTAAATAAGGTTACAGACATCCGACTTCAATAATTATAGATACATACATTTGAGTTAAAATTGATCAATGTTATTCAAAAGTCATTCAATTGTAATATAACGTATGTTTTTAAACGTATACTGTATTTTAAAGCTCGATTGAGTTGTAATCGACAGGGAAAAGCAGCAATTATAGCTCAGGATGATTAGTAGATACCAACTCCATCATTCAATCCAATAAGTAGAGTAATTCCAATCTTGTTGGATGGACTGCTAGAAAAATGTGTATACAATACTAAATTTGTATACCATTTTACATAGAGCTGTTTAATAATTTATAAAATATTTTTTTGCAGCTAATAAAATGGTTAAGGTTTTTTGAAGAAACTAGTCTGGTATTCAATTTTTTCTTTTACGAAAATCTGTCAAAATTTTACTAGTTTTAGCTTGAATAAATTTCTATAATTTTGGTATTCGATATTATCGTCATTATTTTAATGATAAGCCTTACATAAAATTGTTGTTAATTTATTAAATAAAATAATCATTAATTTCTGTCTACCAGACTGAATTACTAAGATGAACAATTTCAATACATTTTAGATTAAATTAAATTTGCTTAGTAAAAATCATTTTTCTTACATATTTTACAAATACAGGTTTTTTTTTTTAATTCAAAATTAAACCTTTTACAAACCAAATTCAATTTTTATCTTTTAAGAAAATCAAACCAAATTCAATTTTTATCGAATTATATTCATGCTTTAGCAACATATTTTCTACTACTTTTTTCATAAAGTTTTGCAATAAAATTAATCAGTTATATCTACCTCAACTTAATTGTGAAAATTATGTTTTATATGTTTATCAATTGAACACAGAGCTTTTCTAGATTAATAATCTACCCATCAATCTAAACATATTTTGATTGTCTGCTTTATGCTATGCAATATACAAACTCCAAGATTGAGGTATGCAAAATTCTAATAAAAAAAATTACTCAAAAACGATCTTTTCTTAAGTAAATATTATATAAATTTCTTAAAATTTCAATAATTATAGTTTTAATTTTCCCTTCTTTTTTTTAAAAAAGATTTTGTCCATTGAACCTATTTTCTCTCCCCTGTAAAAAAAAAATCTTAATTATGTATAATAGCAACATAGAAGAAAAAAGAGAAAAATATTTAATAACATCGAAGAAAATGAGTCACAGTGGTAAAAACAAAGAAAATCCTTGATAAATAATTATATACTGGAAATTGCCCTCCTTTTTTAACTCTTTTCATACTTTTTTTTATTATAAATAACTCAGTTGCTGCAAGAACATTCAATTTTTCCCCAGATTTTCTTTTCTTTCTTTCTATATAAAAAAAATATATATATCCAACCCCATTTTTCTATTCTGCATAATATTTTATCTTTTATGCAAAAAAAAAAATATATATACCTTTCGCCTCAATAATGTCAGAGTATTTGCTGCCAGGATTCTTTAAAAAAATGGGTGCAAATTTCATTTTTTTTTTGTTGACTTATCGTTTAATTTATAAAATTTTATGATTTCTTTATTTTTGTTTTTTTTTGCCAGTATTTGACGATTGTCATCATCATCCAAAAAGCCACCTTAACCGTCACTTTTACATAATCACATTTTTTTTTTATTTGTGTGATTTTATTTAAATCCTCTTTAAAAAAACAGTATAGAAGCAATACAGCATCACATTAACTGTGATATTGTAAATGCTGCTCTCTGTATTGCACTACAAATTACTAACCCTCATGATTTAAATTTTTTTTTTTTGGTGTTGTTGTTTAAATGATTTTTGGATGACGAATCAATTACAAAAACCAGTGATAAAGGCCAGGTTTGTAATTCAGTAGTGTTTGTATGAGTGAGTTTTTATTTTTTTTTGAAAAAGTAGATTACGTTTTGAATGATTTCACATAACAAGAAATACAAAAAAAAAAGGGTTGAATGAACTAAATTAAATTTCGATGGACTTGATTTGATTTTTTATTGAAATTTTCGTTCCTCTTACTTTGTTTTTCATATCAAAAATGATGATGAATTTTTTCACTACCTACACTCGACATCTGGTGTACTGGGCTCTTTTTATTATTTGGTTTTGTTTGGTCTACACTCTTCGTTTTTGTGGCTAATAATAATGCAACAAGCTACAAAAACAGTTCTTTTCTTTTTTTTTTGTAATCGTATTTAATTTATATAAAATGGAAAACGGTAACTGTTGTATATTTTATTTATAAACATTAATAATTTGGTTATTTATACAATTTAATTTCTGGATGAGCATAACTTGTTTTTGTATACTTTATGAAAATAATTTTACGATTTACTTTTTAAAATGGTGTGAAATTTATGTTAAAAAAAAGAATATTAAAACGGGTTTAAGACAAAAAAAAAGCTTATTTGGGTTTTTTTAAGTATTTGAAGCTTTATTCAATCCTTTTAATTTAGAATTACGTAATTCAGTATTAATTAATTTAATATTATATATGGCAACCAGAGTTGGTGGATAATGTTTGTGTATCTGTTTCACAACAATTTACAAAATTCTAGTTTTTATTTGTTTGAACTAAAACCGTATGACTAATATTGCTACTTTCAGTTACTCTGATAATTATCATAATTTGGTACTAACTCTGCCATGGCCATTGACATTACTATAGTTTTGCTTTTTCTACAGAATTTAATTAATTCAAATTTTCTGCCTCTTTTCTATTTTACTTCGAAATGGCTTCTTTAGCTGGCGTAACCATAACTATCAAATAGTAAAAGTTTTACATTAACATTACAGAAATATATTAATCCTTTCTGGTTAATTTGTGGCAAAGAGCATACAATGCTCTTTGCTACAAATTAACGGGTTTCAATGATACAACCCATGCTATGAAAATTAATTTTGAATAATTTTAAATTTTATTTATTATCACGTCAAAATAAATATTAAAAGAACTGCTTGCAAATAGAGTTACCACATTGTTTCTTTCAAGTCCTGGTAACTTAAACAACAAAAGACAGTTTTCTTTGTTTTAATTATAAAGTAAACCTTGCAATAGGTCGGTGATGCTTGTTAGATAATAAAAACTGTATATACACTAATTTTTTAAAGAAAATTAAAACAAGTTTTAAAATTTCATTCTTTCCCCTTCACTGAAATCTGTTCTTTCCTATTCTTTGTTATTCACTGCACAGGTCACATTTATATGTAAATCTTACTAAACAAATCTATTTAAAAAATTTTTTGAGCGATTATATTTGACCCCAGTCCCAGCAAAAAAAAAAATTGACTCTTGAAATATTATACGAAACTAAATTTCACAATTTTCTTGAAACTGACAATGGATTTTATACTCCAGAAAAATGTAATGAAAATTACAAATCCTAATAAAATATCTACTTAATTCACTTGGATCAAATTCATTAAAGATACTTAAATTACTGCTGACTACAAATAAAATTACTCCTATAGGTCATTTTCTCAACCGTAAATTTCAACTTAATATATCAGAAAAAAAAATTGCTTCCAAGAATATATATAGATTTTCGGTTCTGTGCACAATTATCTCACATAATTAAAAATAGACCCTAAATTCAAAGTAAATTATCATCACTGATGTAATGATAATTTTTTTTATATACTTAAATTATTATAAACAGGGTTTCTCATAAAAACTTTTTTATTGTAATTATTTTTCAATATATTTTTTTATAATCACAGGATTCAAAAAATTTAATTTCTTGAATCCTTCTCAAAGCATAAAAAGTATTTTTTGAAAGACCCTGCATACAAAAGTTAATTGTGAAAATTTAAACAGATTGAGAAAAAAATATAGAGTATTGTTGGAACTTGGAAGATATTTCAACAAAAATGATATAATTTTGATTGATCCTCCTACGTAGAATTACTTATTTAAGTACGAATTCATATATAATTAGAAATCAATTGAAAACATGCTATGCCACTGCTTGTCTGTGCGCGCAAGAAGACTAAGGTTGCCATTTCCTTAATAATTCAATCGTAGCAAGTAAGGTAAAGCGGCTCAAATTGCTATCATTCATTAGAAGAGTAGAATGGGTTGATGTGATATAAACAGAACATTAATTAACCACTGAAAGAAGTTGTACTGCGAGTCTAGTGTGAGTTTTCCAGCCAAATTCATATTTAGTCATTTTTCGAAAAACGTATTAGTTTTCTAAGAGAAACAAACATTAACTTGAACATCTTTCAAGATTGTCATATTTTTGACTTATTTTTCTGTATTAATGGACCTTTGTTAAATCTTAGCCAAAAACAACAAAAGTAAACTTTCAATTTTGTCTATATTTACTTTTTGGAACAAAAACAGATAAAAAATCTAAAAATATCAACAACAACAAAAACATAAATCCCTTTATGCTATATTGTTTTTTTTTTTTTTGGAAATAATGAACTTTAAAATTCACGTAAGTACCTCAGGTCAATTTTCTTTTATAGGAAAATAATCATTTAATATCAAAGAGAATCTAAAAACAAGTAGAAAAAAATAAAATGTTTTTCATATTTTTTTTCAGATTGTATACATAATTTAAAATATATATTTTTATGTAGTGTTGACATGTAGTGGTTTTACCTTATATCTAAAAAAAAAGGATATCATATTTTATCGTTCTTTTTTATTTAAGTAGATTTTAAATTCTATTTTTTTTTTATGTTGAGAAGGACTGAGCAAAAAAAAAGGAAAATCAAAAACCTTATAGGCATATTATGTTTGTGTAGAAATCAGTTTTTTTTAAGAAGCTACACAACATAAAAATGATATGGGCGGCAACGATCGTAATGATTTTATGATGTTGCAAAAAAAAAAAGAAAAGGTAACATAAGAAAATTTATGCAACAACATTTGCCCATATGTCAAAATGAATATGAAAATCTTATTGTCGGGGGTACAAATAAAACTGAAAAAAAAGAATTTTTCATTTACTGTTTTTCACCCTAAAGCTTAAAAGGATGTTTTTTTTAAATAATTTTCTTCACTCTTTGTGGACTCTTCTCTCAATTTTTTTTTTTATTTATTCCTTTTTGTGAGGATACTTAACCGGTACATGAAAAAATAAAAATATATAAGAACTAAGGTTTTGAAGTAGTTTTTCACTGTTTTTTTTGTGGTAGAGTTTTAGTATTTAGTATGTATACTATATACTAGTATTTTTAGGGGATGACTATAAAAAACTGTGTACACTAGTATATAAAATTTAGATTTTTTTTTAAACGTTAATCTTGAATATAAAATAAAGTACACTTTCTTAGCACATTTAATAAAAGGATTTTAATTACTTTTTTTTTTTTAACAAAATTATAGAATAAAATTTTCTAAGACAATTTATTTTTATTGAGAGGAATCCATAATTAAATACATTTTGAAAAAATCTAGAAACCAAAAGAAATTTTTAATTTATAATTGAAGTCTCCATTCCCAAAACGCACATTATTAATGTTCAACTAAAAATTATGAACTGTTGGGAGTCTTGCATAGTCTTCAACATGGAAATTAAAAGTGTTCTACAAAATTAATTGAACTTTGACTGGAAATCACTTGGAGTGGGCAATGGACGTATTTGAAATGGAAGACTGAATGAAAGGAATTATCCGGAAAAATTCAGTTTTAAAGTGTTAATTTATTTCTATATTATAAATAATATTATCCTATGTGTCGAAAAGCAGAACAGTCATAGTTTGTAGGCTATAAAATTAAATGTTTTTAAAAGATTGATCATCAGTGACAAGGATATTTTATTTACAGAATCAATGTAAAAATATCGTAGCTAAAGGTAGTAATAAGAAATCAATATTTTACTAACATTTTTCACAAACCCACCAAATTCATTTATTTATATAAAATTTAAATGTTATATGTATTAAATAAAAAATGGTCTGTTTGACTTAAAATTTTTTTAAATAAAAAAAAATGAATACTTTTATGCTTAGATATTTTAAAGGAAAATATTCTTAGGTAAAATAAAAATAGAAAATATTTTATTTTACAACTGTACATTAAACGAAAACTTAAGGATTTATTATATGAGTGAATTTATGAAAAAAAACTTGACTCTTCAATTTAAGGTTTTTTTTAGTATTTAAGAAAAATGCATTTTTATAGAAAAATATGAAAATTACATTGAATTGTTTAACAAAAAAAAAATATATAAAGTCGTAGTGAAACTGTTTACAAAAAAATAGTCGAAATTCAGTTTAATCCATGTGAGCGTAATCAAGTGTTCTAAAACGAACTTTTATGCTTTTTTTTTGTAATTATTCAGATTAAACTATTCTCCGCGATCAAAATGATATTATGGTTAAGCATTTGGATAAATAGAGATATAAATGTTGTCAATAAACGTCTTAGTTTTCGAAGTTTCTAAAGTAAACTATTAATATTCCCAAATCTAAGAGCACTTTCTTCGTCACAATTTGACGATAATTGCACAATGTTACAAAGCAAAACCTAATACTACCAATATATTAGAATTTATCATATTTTAATGTTATTGCTCTTACAAGAAAGTGTTTTTTTAAAAAGAACCGATTGACAAATTGCGTTTCGATTCCAGAATTGGTTCGTTATATTCGGTTTTTCTTGTTGTGCATATAAACATTTGAACGCAATTCTTTTGGTTTATACATTTTTATAGACAATTTATTCAAATTTAAGTTCTGGTGAATAAGTTTGTCACAATAATAATGCTCGTAGTAATTTAAATGCCTACTTTGAATCAATTCTGATTGTAAACATAACCTTAAAAAACATTCCTTGTTTCAAAATGAAACTTTATATTATTTACCACAGTTTCATTTTAGTACAGCCAATATTTTTTAAAAACATCATTCATCTTAAGAAGAAAGAAAAATCAAAAATAAAAACCTGATTTCTAAAAAAAATTCTACACGTTATTACTTTTTTTTTTTTTGAACTGACTAGCGATCATCATTATTCGAACTAACAAAAACAAGAAATTCGAATAACAAACAAACAAAAAAAAACCAACTCTAAATAAAAAAAACATTAAATAATATTTTGTATAATAATCACTAAGTGAAGACGATGATAATCATGATCGTTCCTCTATTTAATGGTAAATTTTATGAGCCATGGTTAGTTCTTTTTGTTGGTTGTTGTTACGTTAAACACCAGTAGCCAGAGCCGACACCTAAAAACCGGTTTCAACAAAAATAAATAAAACCAAAACATATAAAATTGTAAAATATAAAAATGTGTAAAAATACGCGGTTTTATTCAGAAAAATTATATTAAAAAAAAAAAAAAATGAAAATACTCTTTACAGGATACAACTTACAACTCTTAATAATACGAGATATGCGCAGAGAAACTACTTTACAATAGTTTCATACTTCTTGGTTAAATAGTTTATTTCATATTCAAGATAAAAAAAAATCAGTTAAAACATTGGCTCCAAAATCTGCTTATTACAAATTTAAAAATTTAAATGTTTCCTAATTACAAATTTAAAGATACATGAGTATAGTGACAGAAAATTGAGTTAGTGACAGGAGTTTCCAGTGACAGAAAATTGAACTACGTATACTAGTATCTGTATTAGTTTACAATTCATAATTATCGTTCAAATCCCACTTTTGATCTATAATCAATTTTAGCAAAGATTTACTAAAATGAAAATCAATTTTTATTTTGTCATAGATTTTTTTTTTAGAAAATTGCGCCACCTACCGCATTAATTTTCAAGCTCTTCACAATAACCGACAGACGAATCGACAGTAATTTTTTTTAACATGACGAAAACATTAAACTAATAAAATATAGTAAAAGAAACGAAGTAATAAATTTTTGAAATGAAAATAATAAAAAGAGAATAAACAACGAAAGAGAAATACTAAAAATTTATCTATCGAAATTTCTGATAAGATTATTTTTTTTCATTTTACCGGCATTTTAATATTTGAATTTGGTTCGTTATTCACAAAATTTAGAATACATATTCGAAAAGAAAAATAACATTAATAAAACTAAGAAAAAAATCAAACTTGGTTAAACCCCTACAGAAAATATATTTGATTTGGTTTTAATCATAAACGTTGTTGTAGTAAAAACATAAAATAAAATAAAATCTGATAACGAACTTCTATTGATTTACCAAGTTGATTGATAATTTTATTTTTAAAATTATTAAGAAAAATCTTTTACAGATTTTCTTGCTTTGTCAAGTGTAATTTTTTCGAAATTCAAAATTAATTTAATGACTAAAATAGACAAAATCCAGTCCCAAAAATATGTAATAGCCAGGACTAAATATTGTCGACCATAATCACCATAATCAATTAAAATTTGTAGTAACCTATAACGATTCAATAAATACTATTGCCATGATATTTACTGGAGGAAGTAAAATCGTGTATGTGTCAGTTTCTAATTATTTAATGATTACGTAGATTTTAATCATATTTATTAAGACATCATGTTTTTTTATTATATTTTAGTGATAGTCTAATTATAATTCACAAAATTATGAAAAAAAAAAATATTTTTTTTTAAAGAATGAAAATTATGAAATATGAAAAAATAACATTAAATATTTATTTAGCTAAATAAATATTTTGAATATTAAAATACAAATTTAGATTGGAATTTTTAAAGTATTTTTTTTTTCTGGAATTAGAAAAAAAAAAATTGTAAAACTTTTGTGGAGAATTTAATATTTTTAATTAAATAATGTGAAGTTATATTTAATATAATTTTATCTTAAAGTTTAACTATAATTTCGAAAAATTAACTCTCTCTTTATAATTATAATAATGACAAGTATATTGTCAAAATAATATGTGTAGTAATTTCAATAAAATTTCGGGAAAAGTCTTAATTCTGGATTAAACGATGAGTTTTTCAAAAATAGTCAAAAATAAGTTTGTTTAATTATTAAAAATGATTACCTTTAAGAATTGAGCAATGATTAAATTTTGATACTTTCGGTATTATTCTACATTATCGACATTTTTTTACTGAATTTTAATAGCCCTAATAACAATTGTGACTTTGTTGTCAGTCTGATGAGATGACAATAGTTTTTAAATTTCAAATTATTTAACAAATTTCAAATTATGAAATCAACGCGGCAGTAATTGACCTATTGTAATGCAAAAGGGTACTGTGTGTTTGAAAGTGTTTTCGAATCTTACATACAAAGGCCATCGACAGATTGCCTAAGCGCCCGGCAACCTACATTAGTATAATCATTTTTTTATTGGCCAATTCTTTTAGAACTTGAATACCCTCCAATATTAGTTTTGATCTGAGTAAAGCTATATTTTTTTTTGCATTAAACGGTTATAGTAAAATCAATTGGTGTAGATTTAAATCGAATCTTTAAATTTTCAATTCTTCATAAAATTTACATCGTAAATTTCAATTATAACTTTAAAAATATTATTTAAATAAATTATATTTAATTAAAATTCTAGTCAAGTTCCGAATGAACGATCATTATTATATTATTTTTCATATAAATTATAAAAGCTTCTGTATTAAATTTCAGATACTCCATGTTTGTATATATTATTTTATTTCTTTACTATACTATATATATTATTCTTGTCAATCAAGTTCAGGTTGTTTGACCTACACCACATATTAACTCTTATATATAGTAAAATAGGTTTACAGAAATTTAATATTCTTTTCAGAACATTTAATATTATTCTCTACAAATATAAATAAATAAATATTTTATAATAAAGTAAAAAAGGTGCTCGATAAGATGGTGAAACAGAAACATGAAGAGAAGATTATTAGACAGAAAACAAAAGAGAAAAAAAAACTATAAAAATTATAGATCTTCTGTTAAAAGATAGAAATTTCATAAAATTCTTGTTGGAAAAAAAGGTGGTATGTAAAGTTTATGAATAATGTTATAAAAAAAGAACTGATTTTAGAAACTAGATTTCTTTTTTTTGAAAACAAAAAAAAAAAAAAAAAAATGATTATACAACAATTTAAATTTTTTTTGATCAATTTTTAAAATGTTTTTATTACTTCAAATTCAATTTTAACACTTTGGCGGAGACAAAAATCCACATAACATAATTTTGGTACTAATAAACAAACTTAAACTGATTAAAAGGTGATATATTGTTTTACATTTGCTACATTTGCTAACGCATTTTTTAGAGTTCAACAAATTAAAAATTGGAGCTGCGACATGTTTTCATTGCAACGACAGAGCTTTAACCATTTCGTCGCGTCGGATATGAATACTAATACAATTTATATAAAATTGATAAATCCAAAATATTTGTCAGATAAATATTTAATCGTTAATGTCTAACATTAATGTGTGTAAAATATTAATCTAAAATCCGACCAATTTGCTTCGGTATTTTTCACCCAACAGCATTTTGTGGTCGTACCAAAGGGGTTAATTGACAACTGAATTACAAAAACTTGGTTCTCGATACTACAAAGAAAGATAGCCAAAGAAGACGCCGCAAAATATCATTCCAATAGCAGTGATGTCCCCGCAAAACACCACTAATTTACTACAAAGTACCGCAAAAGTGTTAAATGTAGAAAATACAATAAAAAAAATAGTTTAATAAAAACAAATGCGGATTTAAAATAAAGAATTTTTAGTGAAATATTACGTAAATTTTTATATAAAAAAAGTATCATTTTTTTATTTACAAATTATTTTGAAAATTAATTTTAAAAAATATTTAAATTTAACTTTAAAATTGATATATTTTATTAGTAAACAATTCCGTTTTTAGGTAAATTTATCATTGTTTTTTTTTGTAAATTTATCAACATAAAATAGTTTGTTTACATAATATTTTACAATTTTAATGTATTTTATAATAATTTGTTGTAGATAAACAGATTATAAAAATAATTTTTTTAAATTTTATACAAAGAATTTATGTTAAATCTTTGATCAAAAAATAATCAAGAAATAAATTAATTCAAATCCTTTAACCCTAAACTGATTAAATTTTTTTGAAAGTCTTGAGCATACCAATATTTTGCAGGAAATTTAATAATTAACAGGTGGAGCTAATTCAATGCGTACGACGTGTAGTTAATGACAAAATGCCAACATTTAAATTGCTCAAATTAATTACAACAATAAATAGTTAATTTGTGGTAATTTACAATTGAGTAACATTTACCCAAAAAATCTAGGGAATATGATACATAAACAATTTTAAATAAAATTATTAAAAGTGTTGTATTAAATTTGATACATATTGACGTGTAGGGTTAAATAAAATCTAGATATTTTCATATTATATGAAAATAAATAAACTAAAAATATATTTTATAGTATACATATATATTATAGTAATTTACCATTGACTTTTCCAAATAGAACTTTCCATGTCAATTTTAATTGAACAACAACAACTTTTTTATGTATGTACATAAAATTTTTTTGCCGAAAAACAAAAACAGAATGGGTTGATAATTTGCGTCTTAATTTGTAAGAAAATCTTTTTAATATAAATTTTATTATTTTAGTAAAATAATTAACTAAAATATAATTTCATAAATTTTTTTTATAAAATTTAATGAAAGAAAAGTTTACAAAATTTCTTGTTATTCAAAAATTGTAAAATTGCTAACAAAGTAAAAATATTCGTTATGTAAAAAAAAGGTAATTGGAAACTATGAGCACCTGTGATCGTAATTTATTAATAAATTTTTTGGAAAATATTAAATATTAAAATGGTTTTTTTTGTATTAATTACTAAACACACAAAATAAAATTATTTCATAATTAAATTTTCACAATTTCCACAAAATGGTTAAAAAAAAAAATTGAAATATTTTTTTTTGAATTACATACTATAATTAAAAATTAATTTTCTTCGCGAAAAATGTATTGTTAAGAAATTTAATAATTTGCCTTGTCAAAAAACAGTAAAATTAATTTTTCTTTAAATATTCTTGTTACACAATAACAAAAACAACAATATTTTTCTTTTAGTTTTAAAATTTTCCACTATAATTGAAAATTATTTTTTTTTTGTTTCATTGAATTAATTTTCTCGTAGAAAATGTCAAAAAAAAAAAAAGTAGAAAAACAAAATTGAAAATTCAATTTTTCATTAATTCACAAAAAAACATATTTTTTTTCCGTCTTTTACTATCTGTCAGAATTTATTTCAATAGCAATAAAAAATTTGACATTTTGCATAAATCTTTTTTTTTTTTTGAATAATTGTGACAGATTACAGAAATTTTTGAAAAACACCAAATTAAAAAAAATCGAGATTGCAAAAATTATAAAATTTATTATAAAATTTTCAATGAATTTTTGTGGAAATTTGTAAAAACAAAAAATTAAATAAACAAAAAAAATTTCATTGATTTTCTTGAAACAGAATTTTTTCCCCCTTTCCTAAAGAACTGTCAAAAAAAATGAAAATATAGTAAGCAACACACACATGCACACATTATGAAATATTTTTCATGAGAAAAGCTACACTAAAAAATCAGCAGCAGCAGCAACAGCAGCAGAAGTAGTAGAAGAAAATTTTATTATTTCACCTACACAATTTTTATGCAATAATTTTTATGTAAAAATGGTTCACAATGAAATACACACACACACAGTCATACATTCATTAAAAAATTTTCATACAAAATATTTTCTAGTTATACTTTACAATTTAGCTCTTTCACTCTGCCTCCCTTCTCACTTACTCCACATAACAAAAATCAAATAAAAACAAAAATATTAAAAAAAAATAAATAAATAATAAATCCAACTTCACACACACACACACACACATTCATACCAATCTAAATCTAACGCAAAATTAACGAGGAAGACGATGAAACGAACGACATTTTTTTTTCACACAAACACATTGCACCATTTTTTTCTTTTGCTTTTATTATTATTTTGATTTTTTTTTGTTGTTGTGTTGATGTATGCGTAATTTTGGGAAGAAGAAAATTTTTTTTTTTTTTTCAAATTGGGAGAAGAAAAATTTTTATGTTTAAAAAAAAAAATTGAATTTTTTTATGAATTTTTTCATAAACAAAAGATGAAAATGCATTGGTATGCGTTTTTCATATTTTTTTTTCTTCATCAAAAATAATTTAATTTTTTGACGTAGAAACATAAGAAAAAATTAGTAAAATTAAATATTTTTGTTGTTGTTGTTGTTGGTGTTTTTAAGGTGTGGGCGAATTTTTTTTTGGAAACATTATCTAATTAGGAAAAACATTAATAATGGAAACAACAAAAAAAAATGTATTATTTATTATGATTATCAGGAAAAAATAAAGAGAGTTAAAAATTGTAAAAGAAGCGAGATAGAAAATAATAAAAAAAATAATTATATATATATATATATATTTTTTTAAATGTAGGTACCATGAATGAATTTACACACACTCCATTGTAGATTTTAAGGTTTTTTTTCTTCACTTGAAAAATTCACTTTTTCACTATTTATTTTTTATTAAGAACATTTAAACTTTTTTCCTTTTTTTGTGGAATTTTTTTTTTCACTTTTAAATGTGTTCTCACTTTGAAATTCACCTTTTTAAGAGACCATTTTAATTTTTAATCACAAGAAAAAAAAAATTATTTTAAATGAACACATTTTATATTTTTTTTTCGCGATTTTCTTTCGCGTTTTTTTTTTATCAAAAACTTTTTCAGATTTTTTTTTTAATTTAAAGAAATATCACTTTTTTTTTTTAGTTGTTGTAGATTGAAAGATTACCGCATTTTTAATAAAAAAAATTAAATAAAAATTGACTAAATAAATACAAAAATTTTTGAAAATTTTATGGTGAAATGAAAGTAAAAAAAAAAAGTATAAAATGAGAAAAAAAAAATCTTTTTAATTCTTGTTTTTTTTTTCTTGACTTTTATTTTAGGTATTTTTTTTTTTTTTCAACTGAGTGAAGTGTTGCCGCGGACAAAGTAATAAACTATGTGAATTCGAATTTGTGAATAAAATTTAAAAAATGAGAAAAATATATGGCAAAAAATTTTATGTTATTTGAAAAGAGAAAATAACAATTGTACTAAAATTGGGTGGTATAGGCGCCGAATCAAATAAATGGTGATAATGGTTTCCAAATCGGAGTTGATATTGGTGTTGTCATATTGAAAGAAATTTTGACGTTTTGTTAGAAAATTTTTTGTTCTGTGTTCATGTCAATCTGTAATTTCTGAAACTCTGTTATTTTGGACCTGATTTATCGGAGAAGTAATTTTACAGGTTAATTTATTATGGAAAAGCATAAAAATAAATTTTTTTTTTTTTGGTAAGCATCAAAATAATTGTTAAATTTAATTTAAATTTTCTCAATTAAAATCAATGTTTTTTTTCTTTAAGATACTAACTAATTGATGTATTTTTCAATTTCAAAGATATCTTTTCAATTTTAAAGTTATATTTTTAAATTTCAAAGATAACTTTTGAATTTCAAATATTTTCAATTTCAAAGATATATTTTAATGATACATACATATATCTAAATAAATTCAAATTACAAAACAGAAATTTTCGTAAATAACTGGAAAGCATTCTTGCTTATATATTTGCCTCCATCTAATGTTAAATAGATAAGGTTAATGTTACTATTTTCTCCGTGATAAATTATTAATAAAACTTTCTCTAGAAAATATCTTGATGTAGTGAATTATGTTATTACTCCTAAAATTATGCCAGAAATATATATAAAGTTTTACTATTTTTGTTACAACAAAATGTAGTATAACTTTAGGAGAAATATGAAATTCATTATTGCATTTTTTAGAAATTTAAAAAATATTACCATTAACAGGATATTTCTATCATCAGTAAAAACTAAATCTAATACATAGATTTTATATTTTTAAAGACATTTTAATTCAATTCTTGCTCTACTTCTTAAATAAATTTTGATTTTTCGTAAAAATTTATCAAAATTAGCACATATATTAGCATCCAATTAGGTGCAAATGTAAGAAATTATTTAAAATATGACATCTCATCACGCAGTATATGAATGTTTAAAATTGGACTTAATTATTAAAACCTCATTTTCATGGCCAGATTTGAACCTAGAGATACATGTTTGTGAGCTAAATGTAGAGAATTAATAGTTTAATCACCGTAACTCATATTTTAAGTTTTTGAGATATTAGAATCTTTTAATGGCAATTCAACTAGAAATATTGTTCATAGACCATTGGAAAGAAAACATGTGTATCCTATTCAAAATTATGAAGGACACGCTATGCGTGATTTTAATTTTTTTTCTTTTAGTTTATTTTATCAGTTAGCAGTCAAAATTAACCGACACGATAAGAACGTAATTAAATTAAAATGGAATGTTGTGTAAAAATTCAGATTGTTCTTTATCTTCGCAAAATCTCAGCTTGAACTAAATATTTCTCAACAAAAATTTAAAAGAAAACTTCGAGTTTTTAAGGATTGATTCTCGGTTTGAAAAGATTAAGTGAATATCCTCGACTCGAATAGGTTAAAAAGAATATTTAATAAAAATTTATTCATTTTAGTTGAATATAAAATAATATACTAAAAATAACTATTTATAAAATATGAATTTCATTGAATAACATTTCAAATACTAAGTATAATTTCCACACTGTTCTAACTTATAAGATTGATAAATTGTTTTGTTTTTCCTAAAAATATTACAAAAAAACAGGGTGATTTATATTAACACTATTATTTATTACATCACAATTAACTGATAATAAATGTACATAAGAATAAAAGAACTTTATGATAACTTCATTTTATTTATTATTAACAATTAATTTAGTCTGATATCTAGAAAGACCATAATAGAATTATATATTATACATTATCATAATCATAAATAAATTTATTAAATTTTGCATTTTGCCGATTCTTAATTGAAATTTTTCTAGCAAAATTCTAGTAATTCTTGATATTTTTATTTTATGATTACAACTAAAATTCTGCCTGAGTAAACATGGAAATAAAATGTTGAAATGATGTAAATGTATAAGTACTTTTTTTAGATCTTGATTTTATTACCCTACTTTTAAGTTTTTTTTTTACTTAAAATAAAGACAATTTCGAAAATGATATTTTTTAACAATAATTATCCTCGAAATAGAAAAAAAAATCTTTTCTGTCTATTTTTAAGTAGTCTGTATAAAAATATAATGACAATACAAAAAAAAATAGAGATTTAATTACAGATTCATTCTAATTAAAATAAATGTTCATATGTTGTATATAATATTAAAATATATTTTAACGAAAAATAAAAACTATGTAAAATAACAAAAAAATAATCTTAAACTAAAAATAAGATTTTTATACTTTCTGCAGAGCAGAGTAGGTCAACCTTTAATGAAATTGTCCATATATTTTGTAATAATTTTCGATAGTTGGTCTCGAAAGTCTTGTTTAGTATATTAATAAATAAAATAAAAATTTGCCAACTTTACTAAGATATATAGCTAAGTAATTGCATATGCAAATGCAGGATACTTGTTAGAGAGCCACATATCGATTTCTAGCATACATATTTAGTATACTTAGGATATCGCTTCTAAATGTTGGATAAGCTTGTGGATATTCTGGAATTTCTTAAACATCTAAGTTAAGTTTCTTTCAAAAAGCTAGGGTATCATCCGTGAAGTCACAGTAGCTTTAATGCTTTCTAATCTATATAGTATTAAACTTGAAGACTATCCATACTGTGATAATTTGAAAGTGAATTTAGTAGCATCTAATAACGTAGAACTTGCAAGTGTTCAGCAATTTATTTCTAATTACTTATGTTATTTGAGTGAAATTAAATATTAACGCCTTAAGGAAAAATGTGAACTTTGAAAATATGATTTAAAAAATATTTCTTATATCATATTTGTTTAACTACTAGCGAGCAACTAGTTATACGTATTTAGTTCGCTAACTATGAGGCGTTGGATACCACTGCTCCTCAATAATCTCCATTTTTTTTTTATCAAAACATTCTTTAAGTTTTATGTGAAATATTTTTCATCATCAAAAACTACAGTACAGAAAAAAAACCAAACAAACCAAAGAGAATCATTACAAAGATAAAATTAATTGATGAACAATCATTATTCTTAATATTTATTAAAAGAATCCCCAGGATTTTTTTTTATTCCTGTTTACATTGCTACATATATGTGTGTATATAAATATATAATGTTGTTTGTGCTATTTTACGGTAATCCCATCACTCTTTTATAATGTATAAACAAGAATATATCTAATAATATCCTTGTTGTTTATATATAGGGTAAAATCGGCTTTATCCGTGACACGGGTAATTCCGTGATAGTCAATCCCTGAAGTGATACCTTCGTATTTTATACATGCATACATGTTACATCTGTCAGATTAAACTATTCTCTTAACAAATATATTTGCTGGTGTAACTTTTTGCTTGTAATTTGGATCAGAAACGCAGTTCTTTAATTGTATAATTCTAATTTAGTAAATTTGAAAAGATCAGTCTGCTTAATGCTAGAAAAATACTTGCTTATCAGTTGCAAAAATATTTGTTGTTGTTCTGTTAAAAAAAATATGTACAGAAGTTAGTCGTAAAGAATCTAGTTAACTTCTAGATATATACGTTGAAGGTCTACAAGATATTTGCAAATTTGATATTAGATATTTATAAACAAATCTTGTACCTGTGATTTTGTATAATTTCCTCGTATCTATATCTTAATTTTGTATATAAAAAATTAGAAGTATCTCTTAATATACATTAATATCACGGAATTAGCTGAGTTTACCTTATATATATTTTTTATACTTTTAAAAATATCATACATAGCTGCACATATACAAGAAGTATAAAATTTTATACTGTTCTCTGTTTCTGTTTTTTTTTGTATATATGGTACCATAAAAATACTTTACTCTATACTTACCACTTCTTTATACCACGTACGATAACGTTTACGTTTAATGTTTTTTCTTTTTATCTCTGTATCCAGGTACAAAAATATTTATATATAAAAAAAAAATAAAATACGAAATTATGATAACAACATATATCGAAGCCATCACATACAAAAAAAAAACAAAATGAAAATAAGAAAGAAAAACAACTTTATACTTTTCCAAAAAAAAAAAATTATTGAAAAACCGAAGCAATTTTCTTCTTATACATATATACAATTTTCCATTCAGAGGAGTATAATATGCGACAGAATATAGTCATTTTTTTTACTTGGTACAATCTAAAAGTTTTCATTTTTTTTTTATGGAAAAAGAAAAGCTATGACGAATAAATTTTTTTTTTCAAGGATATATACGACAAGAAGAAGGCAGTGTAAAATTTGAGGGATTAGTTAAGATGTATTGTAGAAGGTAGACAAGATGTAGGATGTCAATAATTATTAGAAACTGTTAAATTTATAAGAAAATTAGGTTCAATGAAAATTTAATAATTTTCTTGATTTCTTGAAATTAATCGAAAAATTTCATTTAGATTTTCGGCAAAAAATTAAATTAATTGGGTCTAATTTTGATTTGACCTTATTTTTTGGAAAATAAACTTAAATTACATATAATGAAATTATAAATTGAGTAGTTTACAACGCCATCTATACGTTACTTAATTTAAGGTTTTTTGATAATTTCTTATTGGGAAAATATTCTTTTCAGATTTTCAATTTTTTATGATGGAAAATGATTGCATGTCATCCGTAAATTCTTTAAAAAAAAACAAGAATTTAATATCGGGAAATGTAATTTCCTTTGACATAATGTTATTCCCTGGATCAAACATTGGTTTTCAAAAAGAATTTAAAAATCATTTTGTTTATGTTACGAACATATATCAATTTAAGCATATTTTCAATTCTTGATTATTTTTTCCCAAGTACAAGGGTCAGTTTTCCCTAGTACTAGTTTAATTAACATTTCTATTTTAATAATCGAAGTTTTGAAGTTATTTTACCAATCAAAACACTAGTACATAATTATTGTTACTTATTAGTAAATTTGTGTAAAAATTAAAAGATTTTAAAATCCGTTCTTAACCTTTTAAGAAATTACTTGCCTTTTGGTAATGACAATATTAGATACTGTAAAGCTTCCCAGATAATTCCTTAATTTAACAAATTCATTAAAATAAAAACAAAACAAAAACTTACCTACGACAATTTTATATCACAAAAAAGGGAAATATATATAAAATAAAATTCACCCTGTTACGCTTTATAGACATATCCGAAATGTAAATGGTAAACATTACTATATATACTCCGATGTTTACCGGAGTTTTTTTTTGTTAACAAAGATGTAAACAAGTACAAACATTTTGAAGGAAAAAAAAAAACCACATAAAAGAATAAATATTTAGAATAACTGATGGATAATAATAAAAAAGAAAATATGTTCTGGCGCATAAAAGCACGATAAAAAAAGAAGGAGATATAAAATGTACTTTCAATATATAAATTGAAGCATATTGCTCCCTAAAATAAACATGGTACAATATTTTTTTTTCTTTATTTAATTCAGATTACAGGTTTTCCTTTCTGGCTAGCTACTACGACAAAATATAGTTTTTTTTTCAAACATTTTTCCTATCAATAAATAGCAATTTTACGTCCTTGTAAATTCACTTTATTTTCTTAATAAAAAAAGGAACCATTTCTCATATGGTTTTAGATAGAAAAATTTGTTAAAATATTTTTTTTTAAAGAAAATTTTTTCTAGAAAAAAAAATCAGTTAAAAACTATGTAATAAAATAAATAGAAAGGATATTTTTTTTTTAAATTAGAAGAAATAAATTGTTTTTAAACAAAAATAAATATAAATATTTATAAAAAACATTTTTTATAAAATAAAAATAAAAAAGTTATAAATTATGAGAACGTAATAGTTTCTTCTTTACTTTTAGAATCCTTGTATACATCAAAGGACTATTTATGTACAATAATAATAAGTTTTTTTTTAGAAAAAAAAAGAAGAAAACAAAGTTATAAAAACTGAAACAATGTTGGGTATTTTCACAATAAATTATTAAATGTTGTAATTTCACGAGGGAAAGAAAATAAAAAAAAATTAATAATGATAAAAATTAGTATGGGGTCCAAATAAAAGAATGCTGTTAAATTGTATTTTTATATGAAAAATGATTTTAAAATTTCATATTTATCTATAAAATAAATTTTTGAAATAAATTTAAACAAGATTAAATTGATTAAATTTTGAAATATTTTTTTTTTTTAAAAATTATTATTAATGTTGTGAGATTGTGAAAAAATTATACACCATTTGAAGAAAAAAAGAAAAGATTTTTAAGCATAGAATTTATGTAATATTTTCCAACTAAAAAATAGGTAAAAATTAATAAATTTAATTTGAAATTTATCAAAATGATAAATAACTATTTTAGGTAAATGCAGCTATTCAGATTATTGGGATATCCTGTTTGTTAGTTTGGTATTAGTTGCCAATTACGTCAGTATCCTGGATATTACACTGCACTGTTGTTTCAGTACCATTTGACTCAATTTAGATTGTCTAGAAATCTAATTTTAAATTAGGTTTCTTAACATTGAGTCCAGTGTGTAGATGTCTCCTATGTCATAGTCCCGAGACGAAGCGTACCAGTAGAATTTAATAGGAAAGTTTTACCCTTATTAAATTCTACTGCTAACTTAAAATTGCTATACCCTGAACTAATTGTTTCAATTTCCCAGTTAAAAGGTCTTGTTTAGCTTAAAAAATGTTCTAGCTAACAACGAGGTCTTTTCATCCTAATTTTTGCAATAATAAACGTATACTGAGGAGAGCAGTTCCAAAATTGCTATTAACTTTCAACCTTATTAACTTTTTTCTTTAACAAAATTTCTAAAGTTATGAAAAATTGTTCTAATGTAATCGTTGTATTAGTAAATTTAAAATATTATTTTTGGAAATTGCAAATTTGCTATTATAGTCCTTGTTTAGGATCCAGTTTATTATTAACCAATTATATTACAAAATAATTAGTGTTAAAATAGTATTTGTTTATAGTAACATTCTTTTTATTTCTAAATAACCTTAGTAATTTCCAAAATATATTAATTATTTCTGAAACTATTTGCATAACATTTTTTTTTGATTACCATCAAAATTATATTTTCTTCATAATTAATTAAAGAATATAATTATTAAAAATTTAACCGGAAACTAAATATTATGATATTTCTTATTACATTACCTTGTAGGTAGTTTTCATAATATATATATAGGCCTATAAAAAAAAATTAAATATAAAAAAAATATTTTTTTGTCAACTTTTTTATCAAAATAATAAAAATAAAAAAACATTAAAATGAAAATTAAATTGGTAAATTTTTCGAATCGTTAAATTTAATATGAAAAGATACATACATATACATATATTTTTTTAATATACCTACATCCAAAAAACAAAAAAAAACTTTTCAACATCAGAAATTCAGAAATTCAGGTTGTTTTTCCCTAAAAACAAAATATATAAAAAAAAAAGTAAATAAAATTTCAGAAATTTCATATTTTTTTTTTGATTAAATGCCTTGAAGGATATTTTGTATGTAATTGGAGTTTTTTTTTCTCCAAAAAGCTCTAAGAAGAACCAAAAAAAAAATGTTTTACAATTAAATTTTCTTTTGTGTTATTTTTGGAAAAAAAAAGAAAAATGAAAAATGAAAAATGAAAATATAAAAATAAATATCAACCGTGGATTTGATTGAAATTGTTTTAGATATCATAAGGAAAAGTTGTTAAATATAAAAAAAAAAACCAGGAATTACACAAAAAATAAAATTGTACGTATGTCTTAAAAACTCATATAATTAAGGGTTTTTCCTTATATGTACACACATATAAACTTTTTCTTATTCGAAAAATTATGTTTGTCCAACATATAAATTTAGTACGTAGTCAATTTCCCCAACTGGGTATTTTGTTGCGTAGAAATTTATTTTATTTTATATTATTATTACAAGGTAATTATTACTAACATACTAAAAACTCTCTAAAGATCCCTTAATTAATGTTTCTCAATAATATTTTTATTTTTGAAAAAAAAAAAAAAATTCTCTTGATGAAAATATTTTCTGAGCTATAAAAATCACGTAAAACATCACATCAATTTTTGTTGTTTTGTTTTGAAGAATTAATCTTTGATATATTTTTATGTAATTAACAAGAAAATGTTAAGAATTTTGTTTTATGGTTGTTTTACACTTATTTTTGTGAAAAGGATCAATTAGTATATAGAGATAGGGTCAAGAAATTTTGAAGGAATTAAGAAAAAAAATAATAGTTTTCATAAAAATAAATTTTTTAGTTTGGTAAAAGTTGATTCTGATATTTTTTTTTTTTATTTTGGAAGAAATAAGTTTTTGATTTTGTAGGATTAAGTGAAATAATATTTAATCGGTCAATTTTTGTGATTGGGAAAAAAGCTGAAAAGTGTGGGAAATATAGGTTGAATTGGTTTGAAAAATAAGTTTGAATGATAAGTTGGAAATATAGTTTTACTAATAAGTTGGAAAATTGTGTCATGTATGTAGGAAGTCAATTTAAAATGAATAATACTCATAGTACTCAGCACTTTTTCATCACTAAATCTTGAGACGAATAAGTTTTATATCTTTACATATCTTTATAACATTTCACCTTTTTTCGTAATTAAAGTTTTTTTTTTCAAAATTAAAATTGTATATCGTCAATTTCAGCCCTTAAAAAATCTGGAATCTCGTGAAATTCTAAATTTCATTAAGCAACTTTAGAAAATTAGGGTATCACATAGAATATGTAGCTATGGAAGCGCAGAAACAAGTTGGACAATTTTCTTTCGGCGCTTCCGAATGTTCTATTGCTATTTGGACCCACTAATATGGATTCCGAACCATAAATTTCTTTATAGCGAAGAAACGTTATAACTGGTACTTAAAGGGAGGTTACTTACGTAAAATGTAATTTTTTCGAAGGACCAAGAAGCTTATTTAAGGAATTGAATCAGAACTTGATAAAATCAACTATATATACAAATATTGTTAAAATTAAATTTCCATATAATGCAATGGTAATAAAGCTCACACAACTCAAAGTTGAATTAAAAATTTTCTTATTTCTATTACTAATATAAATCCTATTTTAATGTAACCTCTTAAATATTTCAAATTACAGCAAAATTGTCATATCTTGAAAATCTACAACAAAATCCTATAAACTTCCAACCAATTAAACAAAAAGTTCTTAAATTATTTACACAGACAGCAGAAATTCTTATTATAAACTTGAGAAAAAGTAATAATTTTTTTTTAAATATATGTTGTGACATAATAAAGTAAACTTAAAATTTCATCAGTTTTACATTACATAAACATTTTTTTTTAACTTCATTTATGTATATTATATATATTTTTTTTATTAGCTATAATGTATGGTAATCGTATTTTCATAATAAATTTCAAGGTTCTTTAAATATTTGATTCTGTAATGGTCAATTATTATTTATGATTCATAAAATTATATGTTATGTCTTTTTTAATGAATGATTTTAATATTATGCAATAATACTAAACCTAATAAAATATCAAATTGATGCATTTTATTATTACATTTGAATTAAAATAAATTCTTTATTTAAAATAAAGTTTGTTGAAATTGTAATTAAAATGGGACTAGTAAATTAAATTCAAAATTTTCTAAATTTCTATTTATTGATTTTCATTATTCGGCAATGTTTCGTCAATATTTTTATTAAAAGAGTCAACAATTTGAATAATGTAATGTAAAATTAAACGTACCAATAATTTTAATCCAAGGACCTTTGTCTGTATATCGAATATAATCAATCTTAGTACTGAAAAAATGGCAAGAACATTGGTTGATTCGAAAATTGCTAAGAATTTATGCTGGGTTCTCTCTGTCTAGATGAAACTGAATTTAACCTATATACTTACTAATATTAACTCTTAAATCTCTTAAAAATACTTTTCAATTTTTTATTTATATTGTGTGCGTAGAGTAGAGGATCAAAAATCCTTTGAATAACATTAGTCATTAAATTTAAATATATTCTTAAATTTTTTTTTTATTTACTAAATATATTTTTGTACAAAATAAAAAAAAATCTTAACCTTTACCTATATATTATATTTTTTTTATAAAGGTTTTTTGTTTTAATTTTATGGTATAATACATAGATACCAAATACAAAATGTACCAACCATCGCCATAAATACTAATATACATATTTAATTATACATTTAACCAATGGACCGAAAATATATCTGTCGAATGTGTGTTTTTTTTTTTGCTTAGCCCATTAAATGTTAACTATGTATAAAAGTAAAGAAAAATTATTATTTTTTTCTCCCTATATATACTACACATTATAATATTTTCCGAATATAGTCGTGTATTTAAATTGTTTAGACCCTTTAGAGATATTTTACCATATTTTCTTCTTTTTTTTCATGTATATATGTATATTAAATTTATAGTCCTATAAGATCCTTGAACTAAACCATTTTATATTATAATATTTATATATATAAATAAAATCCTAAAAATAAATATATATATATATATCTGAGCTTAATTTCAATTCTATCAAGCGCAGATAAACTTTAAAGAATGGATACAAAGAGTTTTTTGTTGGTAAATTTCTTCTGTCATAGTGTATGGTTTGTTTGTCTGTTTGTTTGTATGATATGCGGTATTTTATAACATTATATATAGTACAAGTTTTTTTTTTTTAAATGAATTACATAAAACTATAACTTTTACTTTATATTACATTGTTATCCTTACCATAAGGATTAATCTGATAAATTTGATTATATTTATATATAAATTTTACTTGGTTTTATTATTACAAAGAAAAATATTTTAGTTCATGTTGTCAATTTATTTGTTTTCTTTTTTTCCCTAATGACATAAAATAGACAAATCCATTCATCAGGAGAGAGAAATATGAAATAAAATAATAAAAAAATAAAAAGGCTAAACCACAAGTTTTATTTAACTATACACATATATTCTTAACAGATTCCTATAATTTTCTAATATCTATCTAGTCTATATAGTGGAAGAGTTAGTAAAAATATTACTTAAATTTGTTGTGTGTGTATCATAATTTTTGTTTACATAGAGTGAAATAAATTGAAAAAAATTGTATAAATATCGCGAAATTGAAATATAGTTTCACAAAGACTTTAGTTACACAAAAATGATGATTTGTGTAATTGAGATATATTATATGTAAATATATGGTACATATATACTTATAAAGAAAAACTCAAAATATATTTTGGAAGATTATTTTTGAATTGATTACTGGAGTGTGATGATGATATTGATTTTGAAACTATAATTATAATGTAATGAATAAATCTTAGGAAATAAGCCAATACAAGAACTTTTCTAAAGAAATAAATCGTTCAGTTAATCCAGAAAGAACTTAAGAATGATTGGTCTTAACTATGATATTGACATGGCATCATTTATTCTTAATAATTCCAATTCAAACTTTGTAACGACTTTAGTTAGTTAGATTGACTTATGAGGATGTGAGAGTTGCAGCTTCTTTACAGGTGTTTATTCTTAAAATTTCACTTTATTCATGGAACAATACCACTTTATTTATAGACCAATTTACCGTGCCTGTACTATTGATTAACCGCATTAATTAAGTTTGTCCGAAAGCTCCGTGATCTTCCCAATTATGTAAGAATTTACTGTTACTGTCCTGAAGATTAATCCTATTGATTAAGTTTATCAGAAAGTGCTTGATTCTTCTATACGGGATTACCGGATAGTGACCTCATTACATCACCAACAATAAAGTTTCTATTGAAAGTTTCTCACCAAAAGAATAGGTATTGTCGAGAATCCAGTTTATGCCTAATTGATGACAGCAAATTATAATTATCGTAGCAACAAAAATTCATTTGTTCTACTTATCCCTGACATATTTTGATACAAAAGGTAATACGGTAATAACGAATTATATGAGTATTTTGATTTCTTTGAAAACTTTTGTCTCGATTAAAAGTGAACTTGTGTTACAATCCAGACATTTTCATATAAGTTTTTTTGAATAATCTGCAGGCCTAAATCGTAATATGTAATCTTTCTATTATATCTATAACATATACAACATGTATATCATATATATGTCATTTCAGTTAGATTGAAACAAATTCACATCATTCTCTGTCTCAATATGTAAATAGTATATTTTTTTCTATCCTCAAATGCTTCTAGACATATATTATTATTAATTTTATCTCTTTCAGCTATCCATTCTCTACACAAAATTTCTCATCGTATATCCTTTTATATACACACAAAAAAAAAACTGAAAAAAAATCATCTAAAAAACATCCTTGCAACAGTCTTATCTATTTTATTTTCTGTGTGTATTTACATGACTTGATGTACAGTTGATCCTTTATTGTGATTAAGATGTATTTATATATAGGCAAAATTGTCTTATACGCATATAGAGATATTTTTACATATAATTCTTCCTTTCTGGTTTATTGGGTTAGCCTCATATAACTTAAATTATATTCACATATCCTTTATTTTACCTATTTAGATTCTTATATACCCTGCCAGATGGATACCTACCTTTACCCTCATACCAGAAAAATAAATAAAAATAAATATTCAGTAAAATAATAACAAAACTACTAATGATATATTTTTTTTCTGTACGTATATCGATATTTATGTATGTATATTACTAAGGAATATTTTGTGCCCAACAAGGATAATATATATATCTATATGAATAGGATTAAAGTCATAGTCGTATATATATTTGAAATATTATGTAAAAGTAATCGGTCGACGTATGTATACCCCGTCATTATGTGTGATGGAAGTTAAAGGATGTTTATTTATGCAGGATGATAATAAAACCTCCTCATAAATTCTCTACTTTATTTCAACTGCGGTTTCTCGTGGGTTAGCTAAAATTTTGTATATGAGTATGTATTAATGGTTTCGTTTTATAGATTTTTTTTTTGTGTACAAATAATCGTTTGTAATAGCTTTTTGTGTAGATTTGTTCGTCTGTCTGTCTGTCTGACATTAGATATAATATGATAAATGGTTTTCAAAACTCATATTAGGGTCTTCATTGGGAAGGTAATTAAGATTATAATAAAATTGCAAAATTTCTGCCAGTAATGCCTGTGAATTATAAATATTTAAGTTTTCTATGTGGATTTTCCTTATTGCATTTATATACAGTTCCCGCGGTACCTTATTCATAGTATACTAAACTTTAGTGCATTAGTTACTGAATTGACTTCAATGTTGGTCTCAGTTTACTCAGCTCACTCAGGCCATATGGTAACAAAGAAGAAAAGCCATTAGTTTGTTGCAATGAAAAGATTTCTTCACTATGAAGACCCATTGTTTCGGAATCTAATAGAAATAAAAATCGTAAGAACCGTAAACTGGTAAGAAACTTCTAGTCGAGTACTGCACTTGGTGCTTTATGCTCCCCAGTAAGAAAAAAAATATTTGTGAATGGAAAAAGCCTACAGGTATAAAAACACTATATACTATTTCTGCTACGCAGCAATTTTTATACATGTATGTGATACGTTTAAGAATATATGGGATACGGTGGTTAATATAAATTTATTTTGATAGAAAATTATACTATATATAATATATTTGTTTTATATAAATCCTTTTTCTATATATATAAATGTAATATGAATTTAAGAATATATACATTATACATATAAGTATATATAGTAATAGTCCATATTTATGGTTAGAATATAACTACACCTTTGTTATGTTTTGACGGTTTATATTATAAATCTCCAGGTAAAGGTTATTTATGTTACAAAAGCAATAAAAAATTAAAAAAAAAAAACGAAAAAAGAAATATAAGTTGTAATTAATATAAATGCCTGAAGGGATATATCGTTAAAAGCTTGCATAATAAAATGTAAAATTAAATGGCTATTTAGTTATGTCGATGATGGGTTTGAGAATATTATATTATTATGGTGAAACGATAAAAAAATATGGTTTTTGTGGAAATTAACAAGAAACGCGTTACCATCTATATGTAATATAAATTGGCAATTATAATAGTTTCAAAATAACTTTGACCTTGTTAAAGGATTATAATATCTATTTATGACTTTTTTGTACTATTAAAAATTTAAATTAAAAATTAATAATTAAATTTATAAACAATGTATGTGATTAAATTGTTTGTCCTTTCACTGTTCCATGAAACAGTTTATTGTCTAACGTTTCAGTGGTGAAATATTTGTCATATAATGTTTTGATCGAATTCAAGTTAATTTTGTACAAAATTAACTTGAAAATTCTGAGAAATTTAATAATACTCTATTGATTTAGAATCGATTTCTTAAACTTCAGACTTGATATGATGTACGGTATTAAACCTATAATAATTTTATAAGTATACTTTCTTTCTTATATATTACATATTATATATTTCTTTTTATTATCGACAATAATATTGTATAATATTCTGACAAATACCAACAATATTACGATAAGAAATTATATATGCGATATATTATGGCATTGCTAACATAATAGATATGAAAATAATTACATTTAACATATATATAATATAAATATATATATATATGTTGGAAATTTAGGATAATCATAAAATGAATTATTTATTAAGTTATGGTTAAATTTTAAATAATATTTTTAGTCTTTTTATGGATACTTATCCTTACATATATAAACAATTATATATATATATATATTCTATTGTAGATATATAAATGTGTGAAATAAAAAAATAAAAAATAAAATGATTTTCTAGGATACAGTGGCGTCTTATGAAATTTAATGCCCATAAGCTATGAATTGTAAGGCGCCTTAAAAATATGTTTTCAGATTTTTTATTTACAAAACATTAATTCAATAACAAAAAATAAATATTAAAAATTAATGGAAATAAATATTTCACGTAAAGTAATCCTCCTTAAAATATCATATCATTTTCATATATGTACTTTTTTAATTTGAAAAATTCAAATCATATGAAACTATGTTGGTAATCCTAAATACAATTCGAAATTACAATTAGAAATAATATGAATTAAAATTGGAAAAATTTATAATTGCTTATACTAACTGAATTAATTGAGAATATTAATTAAATTCTTATGGAAATCAGAAAACAACTATGAAATTGTAAATCCTTTAAAATTTTATTGGAAATATATAAAAAAATATACTTTCGTATTAAAACAGCTGTTTTTTCGATCTATTGACTTTCTATTAGAAAAATTATTAAATTAATTATCCTAAGGCCGCACTAGGGATGGAAAAATTTCCAATAGTGTTTCCATAACCAATAGTACTAAATCATTAAAAAATTATCATATTATAGGTAACAGAAGCGCTGTAACAAAAATTGGGTGTTTTTATGAAATAAGAACATAAAAAGATTATGAAAAAAAGTTAAAAAATTGGAAAATTTGGTTTTTATTTTTACACATGTTATTTGAACAAAAATGATTTATTTCACGGGAACACTTTTTGACTGGCGCCACTGTGCTAACCACACTTAGTACAATGGATTAGGATATATAAAAATGAAAACATATAGAAAAACATAAAAAAACATTTGTAATAATAATTGCAGAAAAACACCTTATTTCTGTAATATTTTCATAGTATTTTTTTTTTACTTTATATTTTCTATATTTTAGTAATCACAATCATTATAGTTATTAGGGCAAAGAAAAGTATGTTGTAATAGTAAATGAAAAGTTTAATTTAATAAATATTTTTATAGTTTATATATATATATATATATATATGAGCAGTTAAATTCTATAGATACATTATTAAAATAGATTTTCTATTTATATGTTTTTTCTATAAATTATGTACGAGTATCTGAAAATTAATTTGTTTCTAATGTTTAAATAAAGTTGAATTTAATAGATTGTTTTATAACCGATAAAGAAAATTGAATTTATTTTACAGTTTTGTATTGGTTTTTGGTGTATGTAAAGATTAGAAAATAATGATTATGATACAATAAATTTAATTCTGAAGCAATCCCCACATATTTGGTGTAGGGAATTTAATTTCCAGCTCATTTCCGAAGACCTTTGCGAAAAATATTCAAAATTGGCCGAAAAATCGGTAATGAAATCGGTATGAAAATTTAATGTAAATACAAAACATCAAAATTTTCGCAAAAAATTGAAAAGCTTTAAAACTGAAGCAATTTTGAAATTGTAAGATTTTAAATTGAAAGTTTTTATAAAATTTTAGTTATTTTAGTAATATGTAATTGATTTTAAACAAAAGTATAATAAGTATATTGGATGTTTGATTAAAATATCATAAATATAAACCTGATGTGGTCCATTTGGAGAATATCAGACAGAAACATTGATCAATGCTGTATTATACAGCTTCGCTAAAAGGAGGGATATTTTTATTAAATTTAGATATTTATGTTGCTATTCAAAATTATCATCAATATTTTAATATACTTTGAAAGTTCTTCACAAAAATAATTACTTTTTCTTAATTTGATGAAAGTAAAAATGCTGCATAGATAAGATATTGGCGTTTGAACCAAAATGATTTAAATTAATTGGTGAGCCAAATAAAATACTTAGCTTCCATGGATCTCTAGTTTCGATATTTTTAATAGTTTATCAGTGGGTTTAATTAAGTTATAAAATTTGATTTTTTCATTTTTAAATTTGGATTTTTAAATTTCCCTTTTTTTCGAAGGATGTCAAAATTAACGCAAAACTTATCTATTTTTAGTCTATTTTTTTCACTTTCAAAAAGCTCTTCAATTTTTATTATATTTTTGCAATGATTGATTTTTATTAATCTAATTTACGATGTCATAATATAATTACTTTTAACATGCAATCGTGAATCACAATATTTTTAAAAATATTCTACAATTATGTTGAAAATTTCAAAATCTTTCAATATAAAAAATTTCAATTTCAATATAAATTAATTTTCAACAATTTCCAATACACATTATTATATCTTAAAATAACTTAATTAAATTTTGAATTGAAACTTTTTAGTGGCTCTTTTGTTGAACTTTTAAATTGATTTTAAATGCATACCGAAAAATATGTATATACATATGTATATAAATAATTTTATCTACCAGTTTAATAAGTTTTCAAAATTAAATTTCTATTCAAATAATTTCAATAAAATTCAAGAATTTTTTTGTAAAATATTTTCTTTTCTTAGTAATTTAATTAAAAATAATTTAATAATAACATAAAATTTTATTGGTAAATAATGTTTTTTTTTGGTTATGTTCAATACGAAAATATTTTAAGTTTTTTGTAATTTCTTGAAAATAAATATTTAAATTGTATATATAAAATTGAAAAATTCTTTAAATAATTTTAAAGATTTTTAAGTAATAAGGAAATAATAAAGTATTTTAATGGTAATCAATTTAAATGGTAAATATTTAAGGAATGTTATCGTTATCGTAATAAATTTAATGGTAAATATTTGAAACAACATATTTCTTTACAATTTTTTTTAGTATGATTTACTCGAACCCCTCTTGGTACTGTTTAAAAATGACACAATTCTATAAAGTTTGATTTGTAGTTTGTATCAGCCCAAAGGCAGTTTTAGCCAACAAGTTTAAGAGCGGCGGAGGATAATGTTAATAAATATTACATAAATAAAAAGAAAATCTTTAGTACCAACTATGTTTTGGAAATAAATATTAATTTATTTCTTAACATTGATAACATAATAATGTTCCTTCGAAAAACGAAGTCAAAGTTTTTAAACTTTCGGGGAAATTTTCATCCTGACGAGGCTCCGATAACAGGAAAAGTACATAAAATCTGCAAAATTTGGATAATCAGGAGTATTTTCCTTTATTTCAATAGCAACAATTTTCCATAGCAATTTTCCATAACAAAAATTTTCTGCTAAAATTTTTTGATATGTCGTTCTAGTCTGCGTTACTTATTATTTTTATTATTAATAAACGATCTTCCTAAGTTTCTTAAAAAGGTCCGTTGTCTATTTTATAATGATGATTTAAAAAAAGTTTGTAATTATTAACTCAATCGGTGACTGTTATGTAATACAAACTGATCAAACTGATAGTAGGTTTTTAATTATCCTCTTTATAAAAATGTGTGCGTATTAGCCCTGGTTTTTCTCGGAACACAATTTTTTTAGCAAAATAAATTACGAAATTTTTTCAGTTAATTTAGTTTTATATTAAAATATTTTATAGTTTCGAAGTAACATATGGTAAAAAAAAAATTATGGTAAAAATATTTTTTGTTTGTAAGCTTTTTATCATTTTGGCTTATCACAATATATGATTTTTTTATTTAAAACTATAAAAAGATATTTTTTTAAGGATGTTTTGCTAAAATTGTAAAAAAAGAAAATTCATAGTTCTTTTTTTTTTTAATCTACAAAGTTTTATGTATGCATTTGAAGTTAAAAGTATTTAACCACCAAAGCTAATGAAAAAATCCGTTTTTACTACTTCAAGGATGTTATTTAAATAAATTTCTACTTTTTTGAAAAAAAAACATATTTTTATTTCTTTTCTCTATAAAAAATTAACAAAAAAAATTACCTCCTAAAAAAAGTTTTTATATTTTTAAGTGATAGTAAAATGAAAAATATAAGAAAAATATAAATAAATGTAAAAAAGAAAATGGGTAGTTGGGTCATTGTGCAATAGTTTCAAATTTATGGATTGAAATGGTTTATAATTATTGATAACGTTTACTTGATTCATATTAACTATTTTTAATGAACATTTATTATGGTAAATTACGAAATTTTCGTTATGAAACACATGTAAATAAGAAGCGAGTAGGTTCCCCTAAAAGAATAAACTGGATGCAGAAATAATTAAATTATAAAAATTGGAAAGAGACAAGCAGACGGATTAAGAGCATAAGATTAACTTATGACTTGTCCTGTTTTTCAATAAAACTCCAAGTATACGAATATTTTTTTTTTTAGATTCTTTAAAAAGGAAGCAGAAAATTTTTGTTATGGAAAATTGCTATGGAAAATTGTTGCTATTGACATTGTTGTCTGATATAAATTAAAGAAAATCAACAAACATAACTCTTTCTAGATTTTAAAAGATTTTGTACCAAAAACCTTCAATAACAAATAATTATTTAATATGATTTTCGAGGGTTTAATCAGGCTTTAACAGATTTCACTTTAATATTCCTTATTTTAGGACCTAAATATTGTAAAATACTTATTACATAATGAAAATAAATTTCTGAGAAATTAATAACTATAAATTAATTTATTCATAACTATCATATAAATGTTATATAACCACCATACTTTTATGCAGCATGAAATCTAAAGTAAATTTTAAGTTTATTTTAAAAAAACATAACAGAATCCGAAAATTTTGTGTTTTTCTTTACATAAATAATTAATTTTAATTTTAAATTATTTATATTAAAAATTGCAATCATAGTAAATAATCTAATTAATATTCAGTTATGCATATTTTTATTTACAGCCTCATTTTCCTCACTTTTTATAAAAAAATTATAATTCATTTAATCCAATAAATTTTTAATTTAAAATTCCGTAAAGAGAAATAAATGAAAATGATGTAAAAACTACTATAAGATATTTTTTTCTTCTAAGATTTAATTTAATTTTATGAATAAATCTGATTATTCTTAATTATGTATATAGCATAAAATTATTTTGATTTCTTATTATAATACCTTGAAGGCTAATTTTCCATTTCATGTTAATTAAATTTATTTGCTTGTAAATTGTATAAGTAAAAATTAACATCTGTTACAGGGACTCCCCTAAAGCTATATGCGGTATAAATAGTATTTTTATTTTATTTAGCTTCTATTATATATTTTATGTTCTGTAAAACAATATATTCTTTTTAGATGAAATTTTATTATTAAATTTTATTTTTAACTCGCTTTCTTAGGTATTCGCTTATTTTACCAGTGGTGTAGGTAATAAAATAAAATCTAAGATCAGTGTTTAAAAATTTAATTATTTAATATATTTAGAAGGATTATCATACAATCTGTTATAAATACGAGTACATTGAAATTTGTTAATTATTGTAGTTTACTTTAGTTTCTTCAAATTAAATTCAATAATTAATTAATTTTTCAAAATAAGCTTATCAACATATGAAATATATTCTGATATTCCTATCTTATACCTTCGACAGATGAGGCTCTTAAATGTTGAATCACTAAAATATACTTCGCGATTAACGATCTTTAAACTTGGCGATTAACGATCTTTAATTGATGTTTGTTGTATTATTTGATATTTGAATCAATTGTATGTGCGGGAATTTCCATTATCTTTATGGTGATTACTAAATTTTTTATGCATATTTCCAAATCATCTCTAAAGTTTCAGTTACTTAACACTGCTTGCTCTAGCTAGATTCTGTGGATGTCATACTAAATATCTTAATAATATTTTATTAATGATCTTAACTTAAAGTTAAAGTTAAGATCATTAATAAGATATTTATGTGATTAAGTATGCTTAAACATAATTATACTTACGGTATTAATGATCACTAAATATTCTCGGCTGACGAAGGTATTAATTAACAACAAAACTGATTGTTATAAAATTATTGTCGATAAATATATTACTTGAGACTAATCCGTTTTTTAGATTTAAAAAAAAAGGGATTAGTCTCAAGTAATATATTTTAAGCAATTCACTCAGAAGTCAGTATTACGTATTACCACTGCAATCTACTAAGTTCCTAATTTATAGTGATTACTACATTCTGTTATTGGTACGCTACTGAATATTTCCATTACAGTGCATTTGCAATGCAAATTTTGAAACTTTTTTATTTTGGTGTGTATTTTTTTTTTTTGTTTTTTAAATTAAGCAGGTATTTTTCTTCCACTTTAGATTCACTGTGGTATTTATTAAGAGGAAAATTAAAAGCGTAGCTATAGAATTTTTTTTATATAAATGAAGTGCAAGATAAACAATAGCTTTAAAACAAAAGTAATTCCGGAATAAACACAAAAAAGAAACGAAATTTTAAAAATAATAAAATTCGTACAAAATATAACAAAATAGTAGTCAGAAGTTTCTTATATTCTAAATTCTGGGAGATTGTTTAAAGATACAACGAGTTGCCAACTTTTTGGTGAAGTTTTTAAATTTAATTAAAATTATATTTAAATTTTACATAAAAAATAATTTGTGAAAAACTATTTAATTTAAGTAATTCAATTTATAAATTTAATGAAGCATTGAAATATTGTTATAGCAATTAGGTAAATTATATTCTTTTAAGAAAATAATTTTCAACTTCCTTTTAATCGCGCGTTGCGAAATTATTCAAAGGAGTACGACATTGTAAATACGAGGATTACACCTCACATTTATTAAATGTCATATTATTTTAATTTACGCTGGACGTAATTTTTTTACCAATAGAAACCTAATTGTGCGCATTACACGTTTAACCAACCATGCTTGGCTATACTCAAACTGTCCTATGTCTCATCGCAAAGTAGTTCTGCAGCCCTGTTCTATAACAGGGTTTCAGAATTACTTTGCGATGAGACATAGTACAGTTTGAGTATAGGCTATAGTGAGTATGATAGTTATACAAAATTATTGATTTCTTTATTAGTTCAATAACTTATTTTGCGCTTAGTTAGTCTAAACATGTTATGTTAATCGAAACTAGACTGAATATAGGGCAGCCTGAACATAATAAGAACATTTCTTCTGATCAAAAAACTATTTAGAAATATGATAATAATATGAAAATATGTTAATATCATTTTAATATAAACAAATAAAAAGAAAAGTTCTATATCTAGAAAAACCTTAGTTTTTCATGAAATTTTAATGTTGAGTACGTGAAAATATATATACTCGTACATTATATGTATATTGAAATATAATATAATATTTTTATATTGTCAGTTAGTATTTCTACTTTATAAAAATTAGTTTAGAAGAGATTACCCTAATTTTTTTTGCCCATATTGTGATGAGTTGGTAAAATAGGAAAATTTTTTTTTTTTTTTTTAGAAAAAATACCAAATAAAAGCTTTCCATTAAAGTTTCAAGTAAAAGAGAGAAAAATCAAAAGAAATAATATTTTTTTTATATATATTATATTAGTTCATATATTATTGTGGCAAATATCACTGAGTATGAATTAAATATATTCAGTTTTTTTTAGGTTATACATAATGCATAAAGTATATTAACGAATTTTCTTTTTTTTTGAGGTATTATACATAAATGTTAGTATATATACTATAGTAGAGCTTAATAGTCGGCCTATATAATTCCAAGGGATTTACTTGCCAACAAAAAAAAAATTCACAACAATAAAAAAAAGGAAAATAAAATGAAATGACAGAGAAAAAAAAATGAAAATTTTTTTTTTTTGGATTGCAAAAAAAATTGGCCAAAAAATCAGAATGTGAAATTTAAAAAAAAAAATTATAAAAATAAAAAAAAAATCTAGGTTTAACAGTTAATAGGATTATGAATTGGGATTTAATAAAAAAAAAATTATAGGATACAAAAATTTCTGTTATTTTTATTATTTTTTATACGATTTATAGCACAACAACAATGTAATTTTTCAATCAATTTTAAATGAAAATGAATCTATTAATTTTAGTGTTGCTTATACATATAATATTTTCAATAAAACTAATTAAGTACTATTGAAAAATTAATAGATATGTATTAATAAAAATTTCATAATTTTTTAATAAATATGCAAACAGAAAAATTCTCGAAGAAAAACTTTTCGGTTTGGTATACTAAAATTATAATTTTTTTCCCAATGCGAACATTAAAGATTAAATTAATGTGGTTACTGAAGTGACAGTGACAGTGTTCTCTTAAGTCCGTATTGTTGTTGATCTTAGTTTATTCAGATTTAAATACGCATCAGTTATAAAACTACACTAATATATATATATTTTTTTCAGATTGAGTAAAATTTTCACAATTGATACCAGCTGCTAATACCAATTGGTTAACGAAAAAAACCATTAGCTTGTTGCAATTAAAAAAGTTTCTTCACTATAAAGAAATATTGCTCGGAATATGTATAAAATTAGTAGATATATTGCAATAAAAATGGTACAAAATTTCTAATCTACATAATTCTGCACTTGAAGCTCTAATTCTCCAAATGTGGACCGAACAAGGAAAAGAAAACTGAAGTAGTAATCCATGATACAGAAATATTCTACCAGATGGAAAAGAAAACTGAGGCAGTAATCCATGATACAGAAATATTCTACCAGATAGAAACAATAGTTACCAGTTGGTTTTTAGAAACCAAACTTAAAATTAATTATATTCTTGGAAATAGTTTTACATCATATTTGATATCATAAGCAATATTACTTTTCATATAAACAATATTGCAGAAGGTTTAATTCGTTTGTAAAAGTAAATATAATGGTCTGGGGAAAAAACAATTTTAAAATTCCTCCGAATCACTGTCGTATTTTACTCCAAGTGTATATCATTGATTTTATTAAAATTTATGTAAAGTTTTGTTATATTTCCTAGTCTGTGTGTCTTAAAATTAAATATTATTAAATTTTACCAAATTAAGAATTAAGTTTATTAACTTTTCTGTATGAAAATCTGGTTTTTTTCTTCTATGAAATTCTTTCTCTACCAAAAATTAAAACTTAACAATTTTAATATTAAACAAATCCCTAGATTTGGAAAACAAGATTTTCCTTTTACCAATTCCAATTTTTTTGAATATAAGGATAAATAATTCGATTTTTTTTTAATTCTATTGGATTGAAAATTGGAAAACTTTTCTACACATAAATTATTTTAAAATAAAATAAACCAAATTGTATTTTTTTTCTTAATGTGGTTGTATTTAAAGCTTTTATAATAATCCAAAAAAAAAAAATTATATTTGATTTTAATTGGAACAAAAGGATATATGCATATACATATATATATTTTTTAAATAAATTGAAATTCCTTCCGTCGACGTATAAAAGATTGACTTTCCATTTTTTTTTTTGGTATTTATATTTAATGAAATTTTTTTTTTTGTATGGTACAAAAACAAACCAAACAATTTTTTTAAATTAAATCCTGAAACATATTTTAAAAAATCTTGAAACATAGAAAGAAATATTGTGGTTTTATTTCACTTTTTCTGTTTAAATAAAAAAACGTGTTGGTAATTAATTGAAAAGTGGAATTGATTAATTAAATACATAAAATTAAAATGTGAAAATTTATGGTCGAAGTATAATATTTAATATAAAAATGTATAAAAGAAACAGAGAAAATATTTCAATTATTTTGTAATTTTAGTATTTTTATGGAAATGGAAAGTTTATGTCAAAAAATTTTCTTATTGAAGTTAAAATAATATTTACCAAAAAACAGAAATATTATTACAACTTATAAGTTTTTTTAGACCAATTATAAAACTTTTTTCATTAGTAAAAAAAATATACTTATATAATATAAAAGTTCATATATGAAAAAAGTAAGTTAATATTAAAGTTGAAAGTTGATTAAAACTAAAAAGTTTGTTAATATTATGGATAGTAGGGGAGATTCGGGTTTTTAAATGACCTTGCTAAATTCATCTAAATCTAATACAATGACCTTGCTAAATTCATCTAAATCTAATAATACAAGTGGCCCAAAAATTACATAAGAATTAATGAAGCAAACTATTTCACTGTCTCTGAACGAAGAGACGTTCATTTCGGAATAAAATGCAACTAGTCTGTAATTCGTAAGAATTGTGTTGATACCAATTTTCGATTATGACCTAAAAAATCTTGTGAGTATATATTTTTTCTCTTTTTTAAAGCCTGCCCCTAAAATGAGCATAGTCGACCTCTAGATAATTTTCAGAGGTTATTATTTAAATATCTAAAATTATAAATTATTAAAAGGATTGCTACAAAACTATATTATCAATTAAGTAAATTAAAAAGTAATCCATAATATCACAAAAATTATCCGACTTTTCCCTAAATATAAGCCCACATAACCTTAATTAAAAGTGTTCACTAATTCGAACATTTGAAATAGAAAAACCCTAAAAACTCTTAAAAAACTATAATTTTCCATGTAACCCGAAATAAAAAAAATTAAAATTAAACTTTGTATTTTATTTTCCTTTAAAAAAATATAGCCACAAGAAATTTTCACATATTTTTAAAAAAATACGATAGTATTATAATATTTTTCAAAAAGAAAAACTTTTAACTAAAACTAAAGTCACTACAATATTATCATAATTTTAATATTTTTTTTTTTGAAAATAAAGCAATTTTGGAAAATAATTTAAACGATATGTTATGTCATGTTATAGAAATATTTAAAATTTCATCCTTTTTTTTATGTGGACCTTATCTTTAAATTATTATTATTTTTTTTTTAATTTATTTAAACTGATTGTTTAAAATTTCCAAAATACCAAATATGAAATATGAATTATTATTTTTCTTTTTCATTTTCGTTTTTTTGTTGTTGTTGAGAGCCATTTTCCCTATTATATTTTAGCGAGAAAAAAATGAAAATATATATTTTTTGTTACACCATGTAAAAACAAGATAACTCTTTCAGATTCCTTTAGTATAACATTTTCGGACGTGAAAAATGATTTATGAAAATCCTTTTTATGTTTATCTTTATGGTAAAAAAAATAGAAATAATGTACCTTTAGCTAAAATGATTGTTTATCGAGCTTAGTTGTTACGTGACATAATAGATAATATGTTTTTTGAAAAAATTTATTAAGCTACAGATTGTTTTAAATAAACTTAATTTTCTGCATAAAATGGTTAAATTTGAATGAATTTTATAGTTAATTGGTTTTAGCTTTTTCTCCAGAAGAAAGCTTATTTTATTATTCGGTAATATTAATAACAATTATTTGGGTCAATTTGCAACGACACATAAAAAATTCCTTACTATTAAAAAGCTGAGTTAAATACATTGTCTGTGCTCAATGAATAACTAATTTTAATTAATTCCTGCCGCTTGAAATTACGAAAATTCTTTTATTCGTCCGACTAATTACTAGTATGTTTTTAAAAATAATATAAAATTGATAAAGAAATTTTTTTCAATTATCTGTTTAATTGGTTTTATGGCTAAAAAAATTACTAATATTACCACTGCTATTTTCCAATTGAAATAAAAATCACATATATATTGCTATGTACTTTAAAATCACAATATTTTCTTGACAGAAAATTTACAAAGGATGCTTTACATTTACTGAAAATTTATTTGGCTTATGTGACAATTATCTATTTATCTGATGATATTGTAATATTCTCAGTTGGGAATTTTCTGTATTATAATAAAAAATATCCATAAATATATTAAACAACACAAAAAAAAGTAGAAAATAATAACGTACAGAAAGGATATTTGCGCTTAGTTCATTTAACATTTATAAAAAATCCAACAGGTATTATAACAAAATATATATTTGAAATTTTTGTGCTGAAAAAAAATTGTAATCTCTATATTATAGTATAGTTTTGGCTGCAGAAAAAAAGTAAGTTTTACTGACAATCTAAATGTTATAACCAAGTATAACCACCAACTTAACCCTTAAATATATTTTATAAAATTATATACAATTTTTTTTATGTAATGTAAAATTACATGAAATTTTATTCTTACAGCACCAAAACCAAAAAAAAACTTAAAATCAAATAGAAATAACTTTGGTTCTTACGTATTTTTCATAAAAAAAAATGTGCAGATTGTCTAGTTTTAATTCTTAAATATAATACTTTTAGATATTATTTTACTTTTAATAGTCTTTTATACAAAATTTAACTTTTTAATAAGTTCATTTTAGTCAACATTGGAAGTAATATGGAATTAATATAAAAATCCGGATTAAAAAAAATAATAATTCAATTATGTTTTGATATATAAGTATTAATATATCAAAATTATGTTTTGATAGATTAATACTTATATATCAAAACATAATTTTAATGACTAATTGGAATTGTATTGCTTAGTTCACTAATCAATTAAAATTTTTGTTTTGGATAATCTTAGATGATTTTTTAAATTTTGGTAACTGATACTCGATAGTTTATTGAAATTTTGCAAAAAAAATTATAACTGGGTAAATTTGCACAACAAAGATTCTCTAATTTAGATAATTAGTTCTTGGAATATACTTTTTGTGTAATTCAAATTTAAAACAATTCTGTTTTATAATGTAGCTCTGTTAGTTCCAGTTTATACGTAAACCCAACATTGGAATCAACTTGAAATGGTGATACAAATATACAAATCCAGTGCGAGAAAAATAAAACTTTGTAGAGGTAAGTGCAAAATAACATAATATTTTGTTGTTGTTAAAAATATGTTTTAATTTCATAATCCTATTTATTTTATTTTTCTTAAATACTGATATAAATATGGATCAAACTTTTCCAGCATGGAGTTGAGTAAAATGAATTTTTCCAACACTAATTTTAACAATTTCTTTTAACTATTTTATTATCAATTTATTGGGTACACCTTATTAGCTATAAATAAAATACTAACCAAATGCTCAAGCAAATATTTAAAACAATAAACCTTCTACACATTAAATTACAAAAACTCATATCCTTTTTGATTTGTTATGGATGCGTTTAAAAAATATACAAACAAACAAGGGTCAGTAAAAAAAGGAACAATCAAGAATGAAAACATCACAAACGCACATTTGTTCATATGTTAAACATCTTTATCATATCCATAAATGAATAGAAAATTAGAACCACGGACTTATGAACTGTCCTTACCACATATACATGTTTAACAGACTGTATAAATGGAGTTTTTTTTTTCTATATATACATATTTATAAGGTTGAAATGTTGAACAACTTGAACAATTGTGTAGATTCAAGAGATACAAACAAAAATAAAAGGATTTTTTTTTTGGTTTAATAAATTTACCTTAATTTAATGTTTATACAAATCTTTACTGTATATAAATATCCTTGTAATTTTTTTTTCTCCACATCACACATTTAGAATTAATGAATATATACTAAATAATAATATACAAGTAAGCAAAAAATATATAATTGTTGGTATGTGAGGTAGCATATTTTATATTAAATTTCCATCTTTTAGCGATATATCGGGCATTTTTGAATATTTTTCGAAAGGTCTTCGGAAATGCGCTAGAAATTAAATTCCCTACACGGAGATACCAAATATGTGGGGATAGCTTTCAGTTTTAAGGGTTTTCATTTTTTTGCTACAAATTCTGATGTTTTGTATTGAATCTCATTAAATTGCCATATTTTCCCGATTTCTCGAGCAATTTTGAATATTTTTGGAAAAGGTCTTCGAAAATGCGCTAGAAACTAAATTCCCTACACAGAGATACCAAAAATGTGGGGATTGCTTTCAGTTTTAAGGGTTTTTATTTTTTTGCTACAAATTCTGATGTTTTGTATTGAATCTCATTAAATTGCAATATTTTCCCGATTTCTCGAGCAATTTTGAATATTTTTGGAAAAGGTCTTCGAAAATGCACTAGAAATTAAATTCCCTGCACGGAGATACCAAATATGTAGGGATTGCTTTCAGTTTTAAGGGTTTTCATTTTTTTGCTACAAATTCTGATGTTTTGTATTGAATCTCATTAAATTGCCATATTTTCCCCGATTTCTCGGGCAATTTTGAATATTTTTGCAAAAGGTCTTCGGAAATGCGCTAGAAATTAAATTCCCTACACGGAGATACCAAATATGTGGGGATTGCTTTCAGTTTTAAGGGTTTTCATTTTTTTGCTACAAATTCTGATGTTTTGTATTGAATCTCATTAAATTGCCATTTTTTCCAGATTTCTCGGGCAATTTTGAATATTTTTGGAAAAGGTCTTCGGAAATGCGCTAGAAATTTAATTCCCTACACGGAAATACGAAATATGTGGGGATTGCTTTCAGTTTTAAGGGTTTTCATTTTTTTGCTACCAATTCTGATGTTTTGTATTGAATCTCATTAAATTGCCATATTTTCCCGATTTCTCGCGCAATTTTGAATATTTTTGGAAAAGGTCTTCGGAAATGCTAAATGCGCTAGAAATTAAATTCCCTACACGGAGATACCAAATATGTGGGGATTGTTTTCAGTTTCCATGATTTTCATTTTTTTGCTACAATTTCTGATGTTTTGTATTGAATCTCATTAAATTGCCATATTTTCCCGATTTCTCGGGCAATTTTGAATATTTTTGGAAAAGGTCTTCGGAAATGCGCTAGAAATTAAATTCCCTACACGGAGATACCAAATATCTGGGGGTTGCTTTCAGTTTTAAGGGTTTTCATTTTTTTGCTGCAAATTCTGATGTTTTGTATTGAATCTCATTAAATTGCCATATTTTCCCGATTTCTCGGGCAATTTTGAATATTTTTAGAAAAGATCTTCGGAAATGCGCTAGAAATTAAATTCCCTACACGGAGATACCAAATATGTGGGGATTGCTTTCAGTTTTAAGGGTTTTCATTTTTTTTCTGATGTTTTGTATTGAATCTCATTAAATTGCCATATTTTCCAGATTTCTTGGGCAATTTTGAATATTTTTGGAAAAGGTCTTCGGAAATGCGCTAGAAATTAAATTCCCTACACCAAATATGTGCGGATTGCTTTCAGTTTTAAGGGTTTTCATTTTTTTTTATGCCAGTAACTATATTTCTTCAACATTCGAAAAATATTTGCACAAAAGAGTTAATTTCATTTCATTTAAAATTCCAGAACAGGAAAATAAATCAGGTAAATAAAATTCAATCGTTTTGTTAATCGACTCTACTATAATTAAACAATTTTTTATTGAATATTTTGAATATTTGTAGTATTTGTTTTAAATTGTTCAAAAGTAGTGTCATGACAACCTTTTACAAGTATAATTCTGTGAAAATTTACTTTGGTATCTCCGTGTAGGGAATTTAATTTCTAGCGCATTTCCGAAGAGCTTTTCCAAAAATATTTAAAATTGCCCGAGAAATCGGGAAAATATGGCAATTTAATGAGATTCAACTCTTAAAACTGAAAGCAATCCCCACATATTTAGAAGAGAATGTAAACGAAAATCTGTCTACTTTTAAAATTAAAGAACAAATTTTTTGCCACTAAGAATTTTCCATACTATACACAAAATTTGTATTTTTTACCTAGTCAAATAAAGTAATTTCAGATTTTCATTTTTGTTAACTTAATTCCTGTCATTTATAAATGCCATTAATCCTCGAAAAACCTTTTTATCTAATTATACAAAATAATCTCGTTAATTTTACTTTACAGAAGGAATCAAATAGTCAAAACAGAAAAAGGATCAACTTTATATTTTTTGTAATTTTTTTTTTGAAAATGAAATTGTAGTTGTCATACCGAAAATATAGTAACTGTGTCAGTGATTGTACACTTTTTTTTTATATAAATGGTAAAATAGATATTGAAATTTATCTAATTTAAAAAAATATGTAATAGAAATAATTTTAATTTCAAGCTTGAACCTCAGTAAAGGCGGTCCGGTTTACGAGATAAATATTTTAGAGGTCGGGTCATTTTGTGAAAGATTGGTAAGCGTTGGATTTTTATTTTAATACCTGAGGATGTTTAAAAACATTGCTTCAGAATTTAAACCTGAAAAACTATTAAATCAGAACTTCTAAAAGAATTAAGTTAGATTAACCAAAGTATGCTCGCTTGATATGTGCATTATCGTTTTTGGTACATTTTTACACGAAATGCCATTTCCTAAAACACTTCTGTTTATAAATCTTTATTGTTGCCATTATGTTGGTCCGCTGTAATCTTACGTACAATTTTTACAATAGAAAGTTGGTACGGTTTACCTGGTACAGCGCTTTCAAAAATAATTCTTAAGTTGAAAAATACAATTCTGGCTACTTTGTTGACATAATTTATTGACAAACTAATACGCCATTGTCTATCTGCACAAGTTAAACGTGTATTCGAATTTTGACAGTAGCATACCGAATTTTGACAGTAGCATACTGAATTTTGACAATGGCATACTGTCAAAATTCGAATACATATTTAACTTGTGCAGATAGACAATGGCGTATTAGTTTGTCAATAAATTATGTCAAGAAAGTAGTCAGAATTGTATTTTCGTTCGCTTTAAGCAGTTTCAAAATCCAACCAGTGACAGTAGCTGAATTATAGCTCAATAATTTTGAAGTTGGTAGTAAGTAGTATTTGTCTTTGTGGTGGTCGTGGAAAGCAATGACATTACGTGTAAAGTATTTAACATTATGGGTCAAGTAATAAGTTTACCAATCCTGAATTTTATTAATTGTAATTTTTAGAAGGATGTATAGATTTTGGTAATTAAATTTATATTATGGAGTAGAACATAGGACTTTTTTTATATTTTTTTAAATTTATTTTATTTCTTCATATTTTTTTTTTATGTTTAAATAATTTCATTTATTTTTTTATTTTCAGTAACAAAAAACAATAAATATATTTTTTTTTTTAAATATAATTTTTCATTTAATGGAAAACAGAGTTTAAATTTATAAATTTTAAAGTATTTTTTGGTTTTTTTTATAAAAAAGTTTTATAATTTTTATGTTTTTAAATAAATAAAGAATTTTTTTTATTTTAATTTATATTATTTTTTTTTATTTTCTTTGTAATTTTCTTTTATAATTATTTTAAATTATGTTTTATGTATATATATATTTTTTTAATTACAATTATATTTTTGTTATATATTTAATTTTAATTTAATTTATAATTTTTTTTTTTCGTGTATTTTTGGTTGTTTTTATTTTTCTTGTATATATATAATAATTCTTTTAAATTTTTAATTAAATTAATTTTTTATTTTGTGAAAAATCTAAACCAAAAATAAAAAATAAATAAAAGGAAAATTGTTCATTAATAATATTTTTGTCATTTTCATCTAATTATTTTGTATTAATTATATATTTTTAAATTTATAATTTAATCGTATTTTGATTATATACATTTTTAAGGAATTTTTTTCTGTGTTTTTACCTTGCTATTTTAAATTTTTAATAATTATTTGTTTGACAGTGATGGAAAATGTTTAGTGTATTTTTGAAATATTTAAAGCATATTGTAATGAAAAACGTAATGAATACGAATGTTTTCTTAAGAATATTTGGCGTTGTTTTAGTTATGTGCTTTGAAACTTTGTCTTTGTTTCTGAATTTGTAATCCATTTGGTTTATAAACACTTGATAGGATAGAAGAAAATGCATATTTTATCTGACATTTTTAACATTTGACATTATTAACATTATTTGCTTTACAATAACAATATCAGATTGCCATAGGTAAATTCTTAGCAGGTGGCCCTAATCGTTAGCATTTTTTTCCTAATTTTAAAATTACATTACTGTAATTTTTTAGCTGGTACTCATTTAAGTCTAAATAAACTTAGACCAACATTGATGCCTCGGACTGGTTTGGATCCCAGCATTTACCATGCCACAGCATAGTAAACTACCGATAATATAGCATAGTACACTACAGATAATACACCGACAGTCTGACATTTTATCTAGTACTGCCCAAATTTATTGATTACAGTACAAAGTTTACTAGGCAAGCAAACTCGTTGTGAAATTACAATATAGTTTTATTAAGAGTCAAGTAATCAGTTAACAGATTCCAATTAATTCAAATATATAATAAATTAATAAATTTTTTTAATAAAATAATCAAATAAAGACTTTTTTATGACTGGTGGTATATAACGACGTAGTATAAGGTGTGTTTTCCATGTTTTCCATCACTGGTGTTGTTTTGTTCGATAATTTTCTTAGTTTCACTATACAATTCATATTTTACTTAGTTTTTAATATTAATTAATGATTTGATTTTCTTTTTGGGTTTTTTTTTGTTAAATAATTAATAATATTTTTCGTTTTTCAAAATTGGATTAAGTTTTTTTTTGTGAACAATTTTGTATATTTTTCAGTTGCTTTTTGTTAAAATTTTCGAAACCATTTTTAAATTAATTCGTTTTATAGTTGATTCATTTTAGAGTAGATTTATTATTGGTAGATAATCGATAATACGAGAATCAGCAATTTAATTAAAAATCTTCAGTTACACAAAATGAAAAACGAAAAGTTTGTAGATTCAATTAAGAAAATAGTTGGACGTATTAGAAACCAAAAGGATTACACTATACATATTGAAATTTAATTATTATAGGGTATCCTTTTTTTGGTATAGTCTAAGTTCTAGTTATATAATCAATTTAAATTTAAATTATTTTTAAAATACATTTTCTAGATAATTTGATAATTTGTATTACAAATTTTAGTTAATAGAAAACTGAGAAATTATTCTTGTATACAATTTGATCGTACAAGGAATTTGATTAATTAATTAAAATTCATGATAAACTAATTATATTTGAAATATAAGTTTAATGAGCACTGAAGAATTGTGCAAAATTAAGTTGTACTGAAGCAACCTAAAATGATGATTACAAAATTTAAAGTTTTTAAGGTCTCGAAATTTTTATGAATAAATTCTGTATAAATTTTTTCACAAATTTTTTTTTAGTAATTATTTTATAAATGTTCAGATTTTTAGTTTAGTCTTGTAGCAATTTTATTTTTTTTTTTGAACATAATGTTTGTGACTGGGTAAAATCGACTTTAAAAAGATTATTTTTAATTAATGTTTTTTTTTTTTGATTACATTTATATTTATTTCACAAACGTAATAGTTTTATTTTTTACAAAATAATGAAATTCTTATGGTTTTCACGGGGATTTTAGGATTGATCATAGTTGTTTTTTTATTGTTGGTTATATACTTTTTAAAAATTTTTTTAGGGTTTTTGTTTCTTTTAATGACAATTTTAGTTTAAAATTAATTATTTACAATATAATTATTTTTTGCGTTTTTTTTTTAAATATTTATACATAATTTTGTTTTTCTAATATATACATGTGATTTTAATTTGAGCAAATCTAAGAGACAATTATTATAAGTAGAACCATAACTAAATTTGGTCTTTATATTAATTTCATAATTTTGTAGTATTCGTATTTAAATTGAAAAAAATCAACTTTAGTGAAACCAAATTTAGGTGAACTAAAAATTTAACTGAAAGTAATTGTGGAAAAATTATTGGTTTTAAAATTATCAGAGGAAGGCTCAACAATTGAGCATATTTTTCATTTTAAAAAGTATTGTAATATATTTAAGGACTAAAGACTACTTTGTGGCACAGTTTACTTTGTGGTACTTTTGAATTAAAGCTTTTAACGCTAATAGAAATTGAGGTTTTCGTAACTACTAGAATCTCTTACCGTTTATTGGTACTTATACATGCCATCTTCAATAGTTCGTTAGCGTACTTCAGTCCGTGACAGTTTCGAATGAGACTTTCTTCTTTTTATTCACAAACTTTTAGTAATTCTCATAAGTCGCTCTATCGAATTTCAATTAAGATTTAAAAATTAAAACATGATTAAAAACAATTTATAAATAAAATTATCACAGAACAATTTTGTTCTTAATTTGCTTTTAAATTTTAAATAAATAATTTAATTTTAATTATAAATAATTTAGCAAATATATACATTATATGTATATCTTAGTAGAAAATTTGAAAAAATAATTTTAAAGTTTTTAATTTAGTTTATTTTCCTACATTTTTGTATTTTATTTATAATAATAATTTGATAATTTCATTATTTTTTGACGTTCCTTAAATTATTGTTTTAAGAAAAACACTAAATCGTATAATTTCGTTCAGTTTTTTTTTTAGTAATTATATTTAATTATTTATTTTTATTTATATTTTTATTTTCATCTAAATGTTTTATATATATAAATATTTTTGAGCAATAAATTAATTTTTAATTAATATATATAATTATTTTCTTAATTTTAATTTTTTTTTTAACTAATAATATCAATAGATAGAGAACTGACAATGATTTTACTCATGGAATTTCAATAAGCAATTAACTTTTAAGAAAGATCCTTTTAATATTACTGAAAGTAGAAATGAAAGGTATGGTAATTCAGTTCCCAATACCTTGTCCTGAAATAATATTACAGTAACGTGAATAAATCGCCCATTTGCGGCAACGATATTAGGTTTGTGTGTAAAGAGTTAAAAAGAATATATCGTTGTCGCTCTCGTGTGCCATTGAGTTAATTGCTAATGATTTTGTCGTTGTCTTGTACAGAACAAACACAATTTATCACAAGGCTCTAAATTCTCACGAAAAAATTATGTCGCAAAAATGATGGCAAAATTCGTGTCGGTTTGATCATTTCCATAAGCCGTCTTGTAACTAACTAATAGAAATAGTTCGTTTCACTGTCGCTGCGAAAAAATCGCCTTAGTAATTGATTTTCTTCTGACTTTTTACGGCGGTAGACGGTAGCGATAACGAAACGATATATTCTGTTTGGTCCTTAAAACTATTGTTGATAGATTCATTGAGTTTGAAACTAGTTAAATTAATTCCAAAAATATATTTTTCCATTAGCCTGTCTCATTTTTGGTAATTTTGAGGTTTAGAGACAAGGTTTGCAACTCTCGAAAACAACATAATGTTCCACTTCATTGTCAGTAAGTTGAAAAGTATCTTTCTAAGAAATTATTCGTTTGTTCAAATATCAAAAGTATAATCTTTGTTAGCTCTTAGTCTACAAGTCTCTATTATATTTTTGGTTTATTTTTTAGATGAAAATTTTCTTTTAATTCTAATTATTTTATATACAAATTTTCTTTATAGAATTTAATTTTTAATTCCTAAATTTTTTTATTTTTTTATATTTGGTATTCTTAGTTATTAATAATTTTAATTTTTTTATTTTATTTACGATTTCTATCGGCGATATGTAAACTCGCAAATATATTAAAATTATTCAAAAATTTTCACCATTTTTAAAAAACGATACGACTTTTTTTTTTTGCTTTTTTTTTTTTTGCAAATAGTTTTTATGTTTTGTCTGGTTTTAATAATCTTTAACGCGGTGACTTTTTAATTTTCTAATTCTTTTAAAATTTTGGTGTTCGTTTCTAGAGTTTTCCTGTTGATTATCTGAATTATAAACATTTGAATCGGTTAAATTTTCATTTGATGAATGACAACAACAATCAATATCTTTACGATGATAATCATTTAAATCATAATCATCAAAAAAACGTACATGATGTTGACGACGACGACGTTGTATATTTTTTTGATGATGATGTCCTTGCTGCTGTTGTTGTTGTTGGTGTTGTTCATATTGTAATTGATTCTTAAATCTTAGATTTAATTGATCTTGTGGTATTTTAGGTGGTTTTGAATCATTAAGTTTAAGTTTATCATTTGTTTTAGTAGTGGTGGTAGCAGTAACATTGGCAGTATTATTATTAAAAGTAGAAGTTGTTATTGATGATGAATTTGTAGTAATATTTTGGATATTTTCATTTAACCGATTATCAGATGATTTTGTAAGTGGTCGAAACGATTGACATTTTTCACTGTAAATATATAAATTTAAAAAAATAATAATTAGTGGAGATAGTAGTCTGCACTAAACTAAAAATATTGCCTATAAAATGATATTTTGATATTTTCGACGATTCAAGTAATAAAAATTATTTAAATATGAATTCTAGACAAAATTATTCCTTTTTATTTCAATCATATTTTCCTTTTTCCTAAAAAAACAAAATAGCACAGAAAATTATGCTTACAAAAATATTTTTAATAAAATTTTCTTGAACATTGCTGTTTTTTTTGGCTGACGTATATAATGTTCGTCATAATATAAAGATAAACCGTAGAAAGACATCATATTTCTGCCAGCACCAAACATTTTTTTTTATAAATTATGCTACAGACTTCAGTAACAGCCGGAGAAATTATTAAAAAAAAAATTCAACATTTAAAACAAAAAAAAAGAAATATAATAAACATTCAAAATCAGTAAAGCGTGTATATCGTTATTTTACAGGCATATTTTTATTTTTCCTTTAAAGAAAATTTCATTTTCTGAAAAAGAAATTATTTTCTGATTGAATTTAAGTTTCAATAAAGCATTGCACAATCAATTCTTTTTTTTTCCGACCAAAAAAAAAACGTCCAATCAATTATTTAAAATAGAAAATTCGGAAATTTTTGCATATATGTAGTATCCGGAAAAAAGCCTAAATTAGTAAAATTTTTTATATACGGTTTAAGGATTTCCAAATTTTAAATTAAATTTCTATAATAAAAAGATTAAATTCATTTCGTGCAAAATTGTTAATTAAAATAATATATCAGATATATTCCTAAACACTTTACCAAATAATATTCTATTTTCCAATTTTCTTTTATTATATATGGGAGAGTATAAATCTACAAATTTCAAAAATATTTTTATCTTATTATAATAACTTCTAAATTTAATATTACTAGGTCACTAATACCATAAAAACATAAAAATATTTTTGAAATTTGTAGATTTATATTAGATTTGTTTATTATTGGTTCAAGTTTTTTTTATGCTTAGGTATGTTTGCATAAAATTATTTTTACTTGTTCACTAAATTTGTTAAAATTATCACCAAAAAAAAAAAATAATCAACTCATTTATTGTGTGTACGTATATACTAAACCAAAAAATTTTGCTGCAAAATAATTCACATCATAGGACGCAGTAAAATACAGGAAGGTAGTATAGATATTAAATTTCAAATTTTAATGGGTTTTTAGCGGTATTTCGGCTAAAAGACACAAAAAAAAATCAGTAAAAGAAATTTAGGAGTGTGTTTACGTTTTAACTGAATCTGAAAGTTTTTAACGATGTATCATATTATTAAAGATATTTAATGACAAATATCATTTTTCTATTATTTTTAGATTAGGTTAAAATTGGTTTTAGGGTGATTGTGACATCTCTGTTTCTAACTCTGATTAAGCCTGTAAAGTGTACAAATTTGTATAGGAGTCTCAGTGACATTTTCCATGTATCCAAGAGGGTATATGACATAGTTGTGGCGGCACAAGATTTTTCGTAATCAGTGTCTGATTTTTAACAAATTACACCAAAAATCGTATTTTTAATTGATTATCACTAATGAATTGTCAGTTTTTTTTTAAATTACTCGAATTTTTCCTAGTAATTCTCTTCATAGTATTAATACTAAACACAATTTTATATTCAAATTTCAAATAACAACTGCAAGTTAAACTTCAAATTTATTTTATTGTCTTTTTTTTCAAATTTCAAATTCATTAAAAATATGCTTAAAACTGAAAATCGAGACACTGCAGCATTAATAAAATTTTCCAATTTTCATAGATATTCAAATATACTATAAATATATACAAACATAAATATAAACTAGAAAGGACACTATATCACATCAAAATATAATCTCTGCCTGAAATGAAAGTTAATTTGTCATGTCGTGTATCCTAGAATATAGAATAGTACACACATATATATATATATATATATATATATATATATATTTATAAAATAAAATAGAAATTTTCTGATTTTATGGTGAAATAAACGATTTTGTTATAGGATATGTCGCTATATTATTTATATCGCATATAGTTGATATAAAATCTATCCATAGTATAGAAATATTCTATAAAATATACAAGTATTATATTCAGAACAAAAATTAAATTGCACAACAAAAAAGAAAAAAACTGGCAAAAAAATTAGAATAAATAATAAAATTAAAAAAAACGTATTTTTTAAAATTACATGCCTAGACAAGTGATGAAAATAAATTGCAAATTAATTGCTTTAATTTTAGTAGGAATTTGATTTTAAATTTAGTTTTTTACTTTTTCAGAAAATAGTTTTAAAACGAAATATACGAAAAAAAATTTTCTAAAATAATTTAAAGAATTTTTTTGGTTGTTAATTTTAATTGAAAATAACTAATACGAAATTTTAATTGTAACTAAAGATGGCGGCTGAATATTAATAATGTTGGCTAAGCATAAAAAATAATTGTTGCTAATTGTATGTTTTAAAAATATCGACAATTTCTCATATAGGGGAGATTGGCCATATTTTGATCACTGTTAAATTCGAGTAGTCCAAATATTCGTAATTCGCAGTAAACTTAAATGTACCCCATTAAATTTCTGAATCAATCAGCTGATTTTTCGTACCTTTTCTGTGTGTGGCAAAACACCGCGACGACCGAAGATATCAAATATCTATCGACATATAGCGCGTGGCGTATCAGAATTCAACTTACAGAATACGAAATTACGACGACCGAAAATATCAATATCTATGACATATAGCACGTGTCGATGTTTAATTTTTCTTCCGAGAGATTTTCTGTTGATGTTTTAATTTTTCTTTCGAGAGATGACTCCGACTGAAACATATTCAGTTGAATCAGTATTATTTAGTTATGAATAAGTACATAATTTGTCTCCCCTATATTTGTTAAAAATATTCATTTCCACAAGTATATATAACATATTTAAAGTTTCCACAAAAAACAATCAGTAAAAAAAAACATAAAAATACTCAAAATTAAACGAAAATTTCGCAATTAATGATAAATTGAATTTTCCAAAAAAAAAAAGAATCCAATTTAATCACAAATTGCATTATATCCCAATTTAATTATACTTATTATACCATCATATAACCATAAAACGCCTGATATTTTTTGGTTTTTCTATATTAAAATTATATAATAAAATATACAACAACTTCAATCCAATTTATTATAAAATTCAGTATAATTAATGTCAAATTTCATATTACCTTGGATAACCTGATACACATAAAAAATTGATAAAACCACATTATAAATACTTTGACTGAAATGACCTCAGAAAATAAATAAAAAATTAAAAATTGAGATAAAACTTTTAAATGCAATATAAATAAAAACATATTTTGTAACAAAATTAAAAAAATTTTCCAAAAAAAAATTAAAATCATTATTTTTATTTTTGTATAAAAAATATTTTTCCCCAACAACAACATTAAAATATCATTTACGAAAAATTATAATGAAAATGAATGAAAAATATAATTTAAAAATACTAATTAGTGTAGTCGTAAATCCGATATTTTTTTTTTGTTTTTGGGAAAAAAAATATTAACCTTATTTAGTATTTAGAATGTTTGAGAATATTGTAATTAATTGAAATATTAAGTTTAATATTTGCTTGGCTATTAGTCTGTCACAGTAATTCAGCAATGTAAGAAATTTAATAAAAGTTTAATAAAATTTAATGTACTGTGGTGAAATTTATGAAGTTTATCTAAAAATATTGTTGAGAATGAATAAAATATCCTTCATTCCTCCATTACGCTGTCATGTGTATTAGTGTTATTTGGGGTCTACTAATTTAGATATAGATTCCGAAACATAAATTTCTTTTAAATGAAGAATATGGTAATTACTACTACCTAATGGCTTTTTAGAGATTTAATATTTACTACTGGTATTCATTAAACGTTGAATAATCTGACACCGACCTCGATGTCTGGAACTCAATACCAATGTTACCCAGTAAGAAAACATTTAGCAATTTTTTTTTCAAAATTTGTATTTATTTATGAAGGCATATAATTAAAATACTCTCTTAGTAGTTGTGGCAGTTCATGTGGCCTACAATTATAACCAAAACGTGTATTTGTCTTACGAAATAATAATTAAATAATCCTAAATATATTATTATATATATTATTTAGGTCCTATCTACTTCATTTCAATGCTTTAACTAACCAAAAAGAAATTCTTAACCTCCATTTTGAAATTATGATTATTTAATGATAAATGAAGCTATATAATTTTGATTAATTCTGTGAAAATTTGCCAAGTTATGATAACTACTTTTTGACACTTTGAAATTAGGTCTGATTTTGATTGCTAAAACAGTGAATTTTCAACTTTGCAAAAGTCGAGAAGTTTTATTTGGTATAAAGCAAAGTGTCGTGTTCTGGAAAATTTTAAGATTGTATGTGAATCAGCCGAAATTAGAACTTATTTCAAAATGTCAAAAAAGTAATTATCGTAAGAAATCTAAAACGTTAAGTGGTTGTCTTAAACTTTGTGTTTCTAATAAAACTAAAAAGTTTTAATTATAGATATATTTTGTGCTATAGAAACAAACCTTCAACTTTGTGTACTAAATATTATTGTAAAATTGTGGATATTTAATTATACAAATTAAAAGTAAAAATTTGGAAAAGTATTCATTTAATTAATTGTGTATAAAATAAAATATTTTGCTGTCGTAAATGTTTTATTATTGTTATTATAAATTTTTTGTTCTTTATTTTGAGAATTTTCAATTTTAATGATGGTTTCTTATTATACTCCTTTTTTGTTAAAACTGAATAATTGAGAGATTTTATATTTTTTTTATTCTTTGTTACTAGGATAAATTTATATCCTTTTTTTGTAATAATGTTTGTGATCTCAAACGCAGTAAATTAGAAATATTTTTTTTCTTTTTTGATTTACCTGTAGAAAATTGAGGACCATAAGTCATAATATTAATACAGATTGTAAAGAATTTTTTGAATTAATTTTTTTTGTTGAGAATTTATCAACACAAGTTTTGTAAAAATATAAGTAGCAAACTGGAAAATTTGAATATAAAATTAATTTATGGTAATTTAAGATATTGTTGTTGTAAGAAATTGAGGTAAAATAAATTTAGTAGCAAGTGTAACAGACTAAGGATTATTATTTCTAAATTTTTATGATTAATAGTTTATTATTTTTATCAAAATAGATATTTAGTTTGTGCTTTAATAAAATGAAAGACTATTGATCTTGTATTTATCGTTAATGATCTTATCGTTGTGACTGTCTTTTCTACACCAAACACAGTAGAACACAGTAAAAAACAAATGGCATAATTTCAGACAACTACTATTTATGTTATACTAGTGTGTTTTGAAAACTTGATTAAAATTTGTTGGACTAGACATTTCATAAATTTTAGTTTTAAATATATTTAACTTTGTTAAATTTCAGACTTGTCACAATACAGCGACAACCAAAAATATCAAATGTTTATCGAAATACAGCGCTAACGACAGCGTGGCGAGCCATTATTGTAATCGCAAAATTTCATTTCTTATGACTTTTTCCAGTAAACGATGACACCGACTGCAACATATTATATTTTACTCTTTATATTTAATAAATAAAATGACAATTTAAATTAGTAGATAATTTTGACACATGAAATTATGACAAACTTATTGACAAAATATATATTTATTACAAAGTCACCAGGAGAAATATAAATATGTATGTATGTTGATATGAAAGTATAATATGCTTATACATTTTATTAATTTTGTTCAACATAATTTTGACAGTTGACAATATATTATATTGTACTCTTGTGACAGATGTAGTGATAAATATAATTTTATTATAAATCCACCAAAAAGATTTAAATTCCTTTAACTAAAGTAATTAATTTGAAAATAATTTTGACACAATTATTTACAATTGTAAATTTATCTAAATCTTGGGAGACAATTATTCAAAAAAATATTTAAATTATTACAAGATTACTTCTTGAAATTTACATTGTGATAAATATTATATTTCTTTATCTTATTCCTATTTTGAATACATTGGTCTTTCCGTATTCCGCTTCCGTTTCTTTTGCAGTCAACAACAAAATATCGTATATAGTTATATCTTCTTAATTTTATACTAAATTTTAAAGTATAATCTAATTTTGATTAAATTTCAAAGATAATTAGTAAAAATAATAATAATATGTAAATTATGTTGATAATCAAAAACTTGTAAACACATGCTTTTAAATAATTCTCAAGAATTTTTAATTTATAATTTTAATTATTATTCATAAAAGTTTTTAGTTTGATATTATCGAATTTAAAAAAAAAATTAAATTGAAAAAGTTGAAAATAATCAGTTAAATTAAAAAAGTTTATTAATATTTTTATTTTCAATTAAATATTCGATCAGAAATTACCACAAATTTATCTCATTGATATTTAATTTACTACGATTTTTTTTTTATAAAATTGTTTATATCAAAAAAATAACTCCAGCCTTTCTGTTTAAAATTATTATTAAAAAAACCACAAACAGGTAGACATCCAATTGACACTGATATTCTTATGGGAAAGATTGCCTGACAAAAAAGAAATGAAAAACCAATTTTATTTTTCTAGTCTGGTAAACCAAAAATTAAAAAAAATCTGTAATCTGTAAATTTTTTTTTAAATCTTTTTATCTAGTTTATGTATCCTCCGATATTTATTTTTAAGAATAAACTTTTTTGGAGGTGTTTTCAAGTGTATTCTCCAGTGAATTTGAAATCTGTCAGATATTTTTTTTCTATTGACAGGTAAAAATAAATTTGAGAATGTAATGAACATTTTAAAATAAAAAATTGATTTGGAATATGTTTTTTTTTAGATTTTTTCGTAATTTTAAATGGAAATATTGATTTATTTTAAAATAGTTTATTAATTGTTTTTTTGGTAATATCATATATTATAGATAAATAGAAGACTACTCTAATGCTAGTCTTTTGAATTACTTTTTTAAATTTTAGTTGTAAAACTTTTGTTACCATGGTTTTTTGTATCCGACAAATTGTTTTTGGAATAGAAGCAATCAAAAAATTGCAATTGAACAAAATCTAACTTTTCGTCGCGCTGGACACACTACAACTACAAAAATTGTTAATGTCAAAATATTTTCGAAATCGCATAAGTATTTAATAATTAATGTCAAATATTAAAGTGTGTGTAAAAATCTGAAGATCAAATCTGACGAATATGTAAATTGCTATAAGAATATATATGACTTTGGTAGGCAAATTTTGTTTCCTGGATAAAGATTTATTTTAGTAAATATTTGGATAAAATTTCCAAAACTTAGTTTATTATTATTTTTTTAAAATTTAGTTGATTCCAATTTTCCAAATTTTTGTTATGTACAATGATGTTGTCGAAATCTTGCTAATTCTATCAACCAAAGTTAATTTAATTTAGATGGAAATCTAAGTAAGATTTCCATCTAAATTAAATTACCTTTATTCCTGAAACTATTCCTGGCCCGATTTTTAGTAGTAAAACTTTCTATTATAATAAAAAAAAAAATTTCAAATTTCAACATTGATTTTTTCACCAAAAATAATATCTTATTTTATTTTAAGGATTGTACCAACAAAATGGATATATGATATAAAACTTGTTTATGTCTCTAGTGAATCCTTCATATTATAGTCGTTAGTGTTAAAGCATATTTTTGAATATATTTTTTCCCTTTTTATATATTTGCTTTTTTTTTTTTGGTAAGTTTTTGAGGTGATTACTGTCTCATTTTTTGGTATAGGTAGATGAAATTTCAACCTGATTTTAATAAAAAATCAGGTTGATATTCTTTAGAGATAAAATTTTAGTCACATTTGTATAATAATTTAACCAAATATATATATATATATACATATATGTATTTAGGAAAATACAATTTATGCATTTAGTTTTGAAAATTGATTATTTTTTTTTTGTGTGGTCGTTATTTTCTTATATTTCTTTAGGGATTTTGTTTAGGTATAAATTAGTGTTGAAACATTGATGAATTCATATATGTATTGAAATAATAAGGATAACATAATGGATTACATTGTTGATATTGTTTGTTTGTCAAAATCATTTTCAATTTAGATTTAAGAGATTTATATGTAATCATTTAGTTTTTTTTTTTTTTTTATTGGTATCAGATGGAAAATATTTAAGAATTAGGCTATCAAATATTGAAATATATAATACATATATGTTATAATTTTCAGTTTTCTAGATTGTTGAGCTATAATGCCATGAAATTTGGTATTATATCGAAAACTTATTAGACTATGGTTTATCTTCTTACAAAGATAGAAATCGATATAAGGATAATACCGGTCGGAATATATTTTTGCAACATAAATTACATAGTTAACCATGGAGCTTGATACAAAAATTGCTCAGAGATGCATGGGCAGATTAAAAGTAAACAGAATTAGTATTTGATTACCCAGACAGTCTGACCAATTGCATTACTTATATTAGTGCAATATATTTAAATTAACCAAAAAGAAAATTCTACAAAACATTAATATTTAATATTTCAATTTGGAGGTTTTAGATAGAATATTAACAAAAATACAAAAATATAAGTGAATAAAAATACTTTTACTACAATAAATACCATTAACTTTGTAATAGTAGTATTGATATTTCGACTATATTTTTATCTTTTATATTAAGTACATTTGCTCTCGAATTGACATTAATGCAAGAAGTAGGAGGATGCTTTTAATGTATACACTATTGTGAAGATATTTGTTAAAAACTTACTTAGAACATTAGTGTATACATTAAATACATATATAAATATATACTTGAAACAAACAAATTATTTTTTTTATTGTACATAAAATACAGGATAACTTAAGAGCAGCAAGACTGTAGTCCTTATTTTCTATTTAACTATAATCCTATTTTCAGTTTTTTTTCCAGTTATTGTCGATTTTTATTTTCTATTATTATTATTTTTTCCTTATTTTCTTTGTGTAGGATTTATACAGAAATATTTTTGTTGTGGATCCTTTTTGGTTTTAGTAAATATTTTCTTTTTTTTTTAATTCTGTTTTTTTTTTTAAAAAAAATTCTTTCTTCTTATAAAACGAACTGATGCTCCTTGGTATGATGTTGAGATTTAAAAAAGAAAACCAAAAAATACGATAAAGTCATAAAAAACGTATTGATCCTTCTTGAAGATTTTAAAAAGATAAATAGAATTATTTTTTTTTTATTTTGTTATACCATGGATAATAATTGTGTAGAGTCATTCTTATTTTGCAATTCAATAAGTTTTTTCATTTTTTTTGGAAATTATTTTCAAAAAAGCTGTTTTTCAAATAATAATGGACTGATCTTGTGTGTGTTCTATTAGAGGAGAGAGTGAAGTTTTTTAAGTTAAATTGATTTGTAAGACCAGGATATTTTATTAAAATTTGAAAATAGTTTAATTTTTTCTGTGGTATGATTTGGCGAACTATTTAAGTGTATAATCAATCATCTGATCGAAAAAGATGAAGAAAAAATATAGTTGGGATGTGTACTATTTTCAAGTTAACCGAATAACCTATTTTTTCCGAGGAAATTATATATACATATTAAGAATATTGATTATAAACATTCTGTAGCATAGTTGCTTTGTATAGCCTTGAATTCCGATAAAATATATATATTTTCTTGATTATTTCCTTGTTAATATATGAAAACTGTTCATATATTAACAAAGAAATAATTGCTATTATGTTGTGCAGTCAGGTAGCATATTGGAATTTGTGATAAGTATGTACTATTTAAATATAATTGAGATTCGTAGGTTTTGAGACAGAAACTAATATTGTTTTTTTTTCAAATCAGTTTACTTTAAAGATTTGCTGGAGTTATAAAAAAATTATAAATTAAGTTAAATCTATTACTGATTCTAATTTATAATCTAAAGGGGATATGTAAATATGGAAATTGTTATTCAAAAAGAAAACCAAAAAAAACGATAAAGTCATAAAAAATTAGGAAAAAGTTAAATTATAAGTTCCGAAATTCACACAAAATAGTACATAATTTATTTATGAAATATAATAAATTTAGAAAAGATACATACATATTATGAAATGTTGAAAAATTTAATTATTATGAAATGTTGAAAAATTCCATTTTAAAATAAATTTAATAAGTAAATCATTTACGTTTCAATTTAATTTTAATTGCATAAATATTAGTGTTTTTTTTTACAAAATTTTATTAATTAAATTACACGTAAATTTCAATTTTAATTTTAATTTATTTTAAAAAAAAATATGTAAAATAAAAATATTAAATTATATGAAAATAATTGAAGCAATTAGTAATAGCAATTATTGCATAACATTTAATCAAAACAAAATAATTGTTATTTTGTTTATTTATGTAGAAATAAAATAATATTTTATTAACATAATTTAATTTTAAATTTCAATTTATTTTAGTTAATTATTGGATAATAATTTTATTCCAAAATTTTGATATTTTAATAAAGTCTACAAAAAAAATACAAAATAATTATTCAAAAAAAAAAAAAAAATTTTAATATTTATTATAAAAAGTGAAATATAAATAAATTTAACAGAGCAGTCGTAGGGTAAGTATTGTTGTGCCACGTCAAGAAATCAGCACTTAATTACGGGCCAGAATAAAAAACATAGTATGAACAAAATGTATTAATCGTGACTTGAATTTTCAATTTTTATTTTATGAAAAATTGCTGGAGAATACATTTCAAATTTATTATACCACTTAGTTAGAGCGAAATGAAAGAATTAGGTTGAAATGAATGGGCTTAAATACTATTTCACATTTTATCACTTTTATTAATTTATAAAAATAAACACAATAATGCGGATCATTTGGAAGAACAAAGTGTCTGTTAATTATGATAAATTTTCTTTTCAGGTTCAAATATAGTTAATATATCTTGACTGCAATATTATTAAGTATTAGTTCTATTTTATTACGAACGTATTAGTACCTAAAACTACTTTATTTCAGTTTTCCACTCATTAAATCGTTTTTTTTTTGTTAAGTAGGTTTTGTGACGAAACTAAATTTTCTTATAAATTATGCTGTACAGAAAATGTACCACTTTAAAAACCATGGAAAAACTTCCTTTAAGGTACAAATTCGATTATAAAAGTCTACAAATAATCTAATATTGCAAATATAAAAAACTACAAAATTTTATGTTAAGTTCAGTTTCCATTTCAATAAAAAAAAATCTTAAAAAGTTTTTTTCTCATATCATTCAATATTATAATCGATAATCCTTTCTATATGCACTTTTTTTTGCATTTTCATATTAGATTTTTTATTTTTCAATAATTTTTCACAAAAAAAAAACTAAAACTATTCCAAATTTTCATATATAAAAAAAACTGTCAAAATATATTAAAACTATTTAAGTTGAACTAGATTTTTTTTTATTTTTTTGGTCTGTTGCCCTGGAAAATTTATATGCATATGTATAATATTAGAACTTTTACTATTATTATTAAGTGTTTTGGGTGAAAAATGTAATAAAAAAAAAAAAATTGTTGAAAAACATATATAAGTGATAGATACGTGAATGAATGACTTTTATAACCGCGTAATATTCACAAATTGCATAAAAAAAATATAATAGTTTAGTATAAAAAAAACACATATATTGGAAAAATTTATTATTTGCTGATAGTTAAATGTTGACATAGATATTTGTTTAGTCTGTAGAGTTATTTAAATATCATATAAAAATGTTTTAAAATTTTCAAAATTGCCATATGAATAAAAAAAATAAAAAAATTGCTGACAATATTAAATTCGATTTTTATATAGTATGTACCATACCATACTTATGATCTGAAACATCAATTCAGGGTAAATTTGAAATTTTTCACTTTTATTAGAGTTTTTAAAATAATATAAAAATTTGGTAAATTTAAATGTGGTCTGGAAGACTGAATCCAAAAATTTAATATTTCTTATAAATTTAATAAGAATTTTTATTACTTGTCGATAATCAAGAATAGTCCTGATTTTATTAAAAAACGTATATTTTGAAGAAAATTATTACTTATATATTTTTGCTTCATAAATAAAATATGTTGCAATTAAAGGGATATTTGAAATGAAATTGATAATTTTTCAAGTTTAATTTGATATTTATTCTGATAAAATCGCTTGAAAGATGACGAATTATCTTGAAAACTACCACAGTAATTTCAATTTAACTTGAAATATTACGAATTTAACTTGAATAATGACTTAAATTTGAACTAAAAAGTAGTCATTTTAATTTAAAATATAATTTTGAATAAGTTCAGCGGTAACTAAGTGGTAGTGGTACTATCTTGCAGTTCAGTCGCGCTCCAAGCACTGGGTCCGATCGATTTTTCGGGTGTTGGTTTAAGCTTACTCAGTTTTAAATGGTACCAGTAATAAAATTAGTAAAGATTAGGAAGAAATTTAATCCCTGAGGCCATCTGCTAACAACAATGACTTACAAATAAAACCATTTAGCTGGTTTCTTCACTTTATTTATTTTAAACTATTCAAACTATTTTGAAATAGTCATAACATTAGCATAATTTATACTATTTAAAGTTAATTTCTTTGCGCTTAAAATTAATTACTACTTTTATTAGATAAAAATAATAAAATTAGATTTTATATTTTAATAATTCATTAATAATTAAATTAAATAAATTTTATAATTTTTTTCATTTTATATGCATTTGAAGAATTTTGTAAAAATAAACAAAAAATTTAAATATTTAATAATGAAAAATGAAAATTATACATAAAATCTCAATTCTTTTATTTAATTTTTACATCTTTCTATAAAAAATACACATATTTTTTTTCCAACAAAATTTCAAGTATTTTTTATCTATAACTTTGCATATTTTTATGAAACACATGCTTGAAAAAAAAAATAATAATTTTATAATAAAAATGCACATTTTCCTTACACGAGTACCAAAAAAATATAATAATAATATAAATTGTGAAAATTCTCATAAAGAAAACTTGAAATGTTAATACATAATGCGTCAATAATAATATTTTTTCTTTTTCTACTTTCTGCCACAGTAATTGTAAAAATGTTTTAAGATAGTGAAGAAAACTTGGAAAATATTATATATACATACATACATATTTGAAATTTTTAAGTTGTTGGAATGTTTTTTTTTTTCCTACTTTTATTTAAAAAAAATATTCATAGAAAATAAAATGTGTTTTGCCTTGACAAGAACTTAAAAAGTATTCGAAGGAAAATAAAAAAATGACATGTTATTTGGAACAATTTTTTTTTTTTTACCTTACGTTAGCATACTGGCAAATATCCTATAAAAGTTCACAGATTCAATAGAATTTTTATCTGTATGTATTTTTCAGTTTTTTTATTTTTTTGAAATATTTTTTGGTTGTGAAAGAGTAAGAACTTAAGTGCTCTTACAAATGCATATATATTGCATAGTGTTGTTTGCATCATCGTTCTACACATTGCTTGTCATGTAAAGTTTAGTTGTTTTTTTTTGTTCATGTTGGATTTATGATTCTGAAAAAAAATGGCAATTCCACACTAAAGGAAAATTAAATTTTTGAAAAATTTTCCTAGCTAGTTTCTTTAATTTTATAGTATCTTCAATTAAAATGATTGAAGATCAAGTCATAAAAAATTTAAGAGTGGCACAAAAAGCTGCGGGCACGCAAATATTCTATTTCCTAAGCAAATAAGCTATTTAGAAAAATTAGAATGTATACAAGATGTTCTGATTTTGATAATTTAATTATTACAAAATTAATGTCGATTTTAAATATAAATAGTTAGACAGTTTTAAATATTAGTGAAAAATTACCAGGTTCTATACTTTTGAAATTAGTAGGTTCAAAAAATATTTACGTTATAATTTATTTAAACACAATAAAGATAACTAGTATAAGTAACTAGAATTTCCAGTGATATTCTAGCTAGATTTATTTAACTATAAATCTAGTTTAACTAGATTTATAGTTAAATTTAAATTTAAATTAAATTTAAATTAAACTAAATTTACTCTGCACTTAATAAAAGTTGTTTCGTTCAATGTATCTTTAGGTTAACTAGAAAGTATTTTAATAAGCTAGACAATTATTATAGTCGAAATTTATAAGCAGATGCTCCAATTAATAAAACGGGGTACGGGTAACGTTTCTAGTTCAAAAAATGTAATTACCACAAATAGAAACTAGTAAAATATTTTCTGATATTACGATAGAAACAATTCGGATCTTTTTTTCGTTACTCTAATTTATTTTTTAACTATATCATTAATATTAATTAGCAATCTAGCCAATTTTGGTTTAGGGAGTATAATTTTATTACGAAATTTTTCCGTAAACTAAAAGAATACTAGATCTTCTAGCATTTAGTACGTTACTTTCAAAACAAAAATATTTCATATTTTGTTAATGATCTAAATTTTCATTTATCCACGAATATCATGAAAATAAAATAAATTTGAGTAAGCATAAATGTATCTACATATTAGCATTACTAGGAATAATATGTATAAAAAATAAATTAATTTTTCATCAAATTTATAATTTTATTGGTTCAAATATTAATTCTGCTTGAATTTATTCTCATTAAATATTGAAATATTTTAATTTCATTCACTAACAACAATTATACTTCATTTCACTGGAATTGCTCCAGAAAAAAAAATATGTATATAATTTCAACAAAAATGTTTAAAAATTGGTAAAAATTTAAATTTTTTACATTTTTTTTTTATTAAAGTTGTTACATATTTTTTGACATTCCTTTTTTTTTCATATTATTTTATTTTATAAATGACAGAATGGAAAAAAAATAAAAATAAATGGCGTTACTGGTGCATGATTGTCGAAAATTATTACCCTAAAAAAAAACATATAAAACAGAAATAATAATATATTTTTTTTCAAAGTGGGAATTACAGTGCAGAAGAGGATATCGAATTTTGTGTAGCAATGACAGACCCAAAAAAAAAATGTACTTAAAAATTAGAAAAAAAACACACACAAACTTGTAACATTTTAAAAGAACGTGAATGAAAAAAAAAAGTCAAGAGTGAAAAATATATAAAAAATATATAAAATATTCCAAATAAACTTTTTTAATTAAAGAACAAACTTTTGATTAATGAAATATACTCACAGAAAAAAAAAATCCATGACGATTCATTTATGCTGAACAAATAAAATGAAAAAAAAAATTAGCTATATTTTGTATTATTAGGTCTTTGCACGGACATTTTCACAGATTTTTTTATTTTATTCTATTTTTTTTTCTGCATTATTCACAAAGGACTAAAGGGTATTTATACTCGTAATAAATACAAAAGTTTATAAATATCTCGAAGCATTTCAATTATATTAAGTAAACAAGTTAATTTTTTTAAAACTAATAATTTCTCATTCAATTAGTTTCCATTAATTTCTGATTAAATGGCCAATAGTGTGCTTAAAATTGTATTAAAATCAATTACAATTTTTTTTAAATCATGAAATATATTTGAGTACTAATTAAATTTATATTAGTATGTACTGAATCTATTAAATTCTATCTGAAAAATGTAATTTAATTTTATCTTTAAGTGCATTTAACAAAAAAAAAGAACCATAAATCTTATTTGAAAATGTATCTTTATACAATTTCATTACAAAACGGATAATTATTATCCTACTTCTTTTAACAGTATTATCTAAAAGGTTAAAATATATAATTTGAAATAAAAAAGCCTCAAGATATTAAGACAAAAATTTATTTTATTGTGTATATAAAAATTATTTTATTTATTTATTTAAATAAATCTAGAAGGATAATTGTATGGAATTTATTTATGACTTTATTATTTGTTAGTTTTTGTGGTTCTTTGAAATTAATCTTTAGTTAAACAATAAAATAATGCAGATATAAATTTAATAGAACTTTATAGGAGAATTATTTTTTTTATATGTGATTCAGTAAAAAGTAATATTTTAAAATCTTATAAAATTTTTAGTATCAAAAATCTAAATTCGGCCATTAAATAATGTTTTGAACTTTATTTTCGAGGGGAAAATTTTTCTTAACTTTTACCTTTCAAAGCAAATTATTTCAAGACGGAACTGCGTAATACAAAGCGTCATTTTACACTTGGTTTAAAATTTTTACGATAATTTTATTTTGCGGCGGGCTGCATACTAAGCTTAACACAGCGCATGCTAAAATCGGTATAAAAATTATTCATAATAATTGAGTATCTAATTAGAAACAATCACCGGAGATTGGGTTTTAAGAGATTTGTGTGAGTCGAACTTAAAGCCAATCTTATAATTATTAACATTAAATTGCATGTTTGCAATTAGCATTAGGTTAGCATTAAAGCAATATTATTCATTATATTACAATTTAAATTTACAATTGTACAAAAAAAAACTTGAATAAACGAATTGCTTTTAATTTATCAGAATAAATTCCAACAATGACAGTATTGAAATTCATATTGTCACTTTCTAATATCTGTATTCATATGCCAATATGTTTCAAAAGTCGAAAAATTTAATTCAGTATGTATTTAAAATATTCAAATCTCTGATTTAAATATGTAACTTTTAACAAGTTCTTTTCAACAGCTGTCAAATGCATTTGAAATTTTTTTAAATTATTTTCCAACATAACCAAAATTATTGAAGCTACTAAAAAAACACACAAAAATATCAAACTGACAAACTTTTTCTTATTTTCATAATAAAGTTATAATTTTGCAAAAACAACTCCACCAAAAATATGTTCTTCCTGAAAATAAATTTTATTTTCACTTTAGCTGGAAAATGAATGGTTTTTCTCTCATATATTTTTTATCATACAAAATTGAATTGTTAATTTATTATTAGTATATTGAAAATAATGTATTTACATTAAACATTAATTATATACATTTTGAAATAAAATAATAATATTGGCAATTATGTCCATAAAAAAACACAATATTTTTGGCCAAGAAAAGAATTGAATGAAAGTTGTATTTTTATGAAAAACCTTATTGCAATCAGATTTATTGAATTTAGTATTTAAAATAATTATATATTACTATAAATATTTTCAAAGAATTTTTAATTGTATTTCTTGTATGTTTTGTTAAAATCTATAAAATACTTTTTTGTTGTCTTTTATTTTTGTGTGAACACGAGTAGCAACAATTGCAATTTTCTATAAAGATTTTTTGGAATGACATCAAGCCACAATTTAATATGTTTGCACATTTTCTTGTTAAATTACAAAAGTAATACATAGTAAAAGGAATAGATTTTTGGCCTGGAAAAAAAATTTATATGTATTAGTTTTTAGAACAAGAGTACTATACAAATTTAATTGAAATTAAGGCATTGTGTATAAGTGAAGGAAAAATTTTCTATGATAAGGTTATAGTGATTTTTTTTGGTGCAAAACTATAGGTTTCAGGAAAATATTTAATTTGATGACTTTATAAAGCTAAATTATTCCTTTATAATCTATTTAACTGAATTTTTTTATGTTTCTATACAGTTTTTAAGAAAAGAGTATTTAAAATACGAAATAAAATTTCATGTATCTCTTTTATGCTTTACAATGTTTTAATCTTAAAATATATATTTATCAATTGTATCAGTTCTATATAATTTCTTAATTTATTAAGATACTATTATAAAATCAATATAATATTATACTAGATTTCTTAAAATGACATTTATATCCTGTGGTTTCTTTTTTGTATCACAAAATCAAATAATGAACAAACCAACAAATAATTTAATACTCCGCAGAGAAGAATAAATATATACCTTGAAAAATATTTCATCAGAGAAGCATAAGCAATTCTTTATAATATCTTTAAAAAAATTGTTTATACATATATGTATACATAAATGAAAAACAACAATATTGAAAATACTAAAATATCTTGTAAATATCAAAATATATTTCAATCTTTTAAGGATATATCTGGAAGTTTTTCCCAAATGAATATATGGTTATTTTTTTTTTATTCTTTCCTGATGCAATTTATTTAACTTTTTATCTTAGTAAGAATTTGTCAACAAAATATGTTATAGTCAATATCTAATCTTCTCTACAACTTTTCACTTTAATTACTTTAACAAAATATACTTTTTTTGTTATGAATGTAATCTGCAAAATAGTATTATTATTTTTTTTTGTTGGAAATTTAATTTTGTTAGAAAATTTTTTAATTTTCTTAGAATATCCTTTTTTTTTAGTAGTTCACTTTAGTTTATCAGTTGCACTTGGACTATTCATTTTATATTCATTCAATTTTTGTCTCCCAGTGCAATACAAAATATATTATTGAAAAACTGATATGTGTTTACATAAAATTTTAAATTTTTAGATATATTTTATTTAATTTTTTTTTGTATTTTCAAAAATAAAAGGAGGAAATTTTGATTTTAAAATGTTTTGTTTGTTTAAAGGATATGAAATAATAATGAAAAAAAAAAACAAAAAAAGCTTTTAACAAAGAAAATATATATAAATATAAATATTTAAAAGGAAATAAATATTATAGGATCCTTTATTTATGCTAATGCAATTTCCTTTCAAATTTATTGTTCTATAGAATTTTTTGAAAAAGGATGTTAAATTTAAATTCACATATTTGTTTTTTAATATTGTTTGAAAAATATAGAGATAATTTATTTCGAATAATATTTCCTTAAATTGTCTAGACAATAATTTCAGGATAATTGTATCTGTAAGGAAAGTTTGAGTATAAATTTTAAAAAAAATTTTCAATTTAATTATATCAATAGTTTTAAATTAATTTTTGTAGAATTAGTAAAATAAAAAATAATGTTTATTGAAAAAGTTGCAATTTAAAAAAATATAAATTGTTTAATGGAAGCCATATTTTGAAAGAATTTTCAAATATTATCGAAATTAATAGGACAGATTTAAATTTTCGAAATTGAATAAAGTTTTCAATATTTCTGTTAGAAAGAAAAATTATCATTAGGTTTTTGTAAATTTATTATTCAAATTACATTACTGTCTGGCTCCATGACCATGTATGTACGTTAATTACCTACCCGGAAAGGGTCTCACATTCTATTGTAATATGGACATACTAGTTTTATAGAGATTCCGAACCAAAAATACATCATTATTAAAGATAAGTGAACCTATTGCTTTATTATTGATACATTAGTAAGACAGTATGTTTATTTAATATTATTATAGGTTACTTATTTAACTTTGAGAAAACTTATACGTATATTTTATTGAAGCATTATGCAATCAAACATTAGTTCAAGAAATAGAAAGCAACTGTTTGATATGACAATAATATTGGTCTTACTAATATTATGGTTCCAAACATCAAAATTAGTTAAAAAATTATAAGTATATCCTTATTTTAAAATTACTGTGACTTTTCCCAACGAACAGTTTAGGCAATTGGCAGAATTTGAGGTTGTTATAGAAAAATGCTAAAATTGAAAAAAAGGGGGTCATACCATAAGAAAAAAATGATAAAAGATGGACAAAAAAAGGTTAATTGAATGGACTAGAAGATAGTCACAAGGTGAGTACGTAGAGAGATGAAAAACTGGCATGATGGCTTTCAATCAGGTGGCAAAGTAAATATAGAACCTAATAGATACAGATAAGCGATCGTTGTATAAAGGTGAATGAAGCTATAAATAAAAATAATCTAATACAGGAATTGCATCTTAAAAACTTAGCTCAGAGTCTTACGAACTGAATACGAACATATGAAAGTTATCAAATTCATATGATCTAAAACTCAATATTACTTAACTAGTATAAAAATGTATATAATACTATAACAGGTATAATATTGGAATAATTTATAGCTTTTTGTATGGTGGTTTCCAATATTACGACCCGGTCTCTGATAATAATTTGTAATTTCGAATTATCTTTAATTCTATCTACAAAATCAATACAAGTTGTTGGAGAATTTTTTTTTCTTTCCATTCCTGTCTGGAAATAGTATACCGTATAGTAAAAAATTAAAAGATTAAATTCAGATAAAATCTTCTTCGCAATCTCTTGCTTTAGATACAAGTTCTTTCCTAGTTTATAACCATATCCATTTAACATTTAAAAAAAATATATTTTTGTTAATTTATGACGTTTTTGTAAAAAAAAAATAAAATAAACTAGAAAATAATTAAATTTGCATTTTGTGAATCTATCAGTTTCAGTAGTGTTATTAATTAAATTAAAATCGAAAAATGTTGATTTATTAAATTAAAATCGAAAAAATTTAATGTTTTTGCGCATTAAACTGATATCCAAACACTTGGTTTTTTTTTTGTTAGCAAACAGCGAATATATGTGTAGTAACTAATAAATCTGCAGATGAAAATGATAAAATCTAAATGTAAAAAAAAAAAATAAAATAGAAAATGTTTCTCATATAGTTTTATATATATTTTCATATACACCTGAAAGGAAAACGTACAAATAAACCAATTTTCGATCATGTTTTTGATTGAAATAGAAATTTTTTTTTTGTTCTTTATAAAGTTTTTTTATTTTTACCAACATCGGTACATAAAAAAAACAATTGTTTTTTACTATTATTCGAAATTTGCTTTTTTTTGTTTATATTCAATTTATGAAATTGTTTTAGATATAAATTTTTTTTTATAGTGTATTCTTTTTTTTTTTTGTATCCTACGTGGTGGATCCAAAATAAAAACATAAAAAATCCTAATTTAAAAATAAAATGATTTAACAATAGGAAATATAGTCATAAAAAAAACGACATGTATATATACAAAATATACATAAAAAGGATGCGTGATTAATAAATTACAAAAGGATCTGCACTATTTGTTTTGTCCGCAATAAAAACAACTTGGTGAATTTATATGAAAAATGGTGAATATTAAAGATATTATAGCATATTCCGAAAAAAAGTATAGTAATTTAGAAGTATGTACATGTAATATTGTTTAGAATTTGTGATTTATTAACTAAACTTTCATTATTAAGTGTGTTAGAGTTGTAAATTTGTAGTATTTTTTGTTTGGACATAAATTTATTAGTTTATTCTTAATAAAGGAGGTTAATTTATTTATTTAGATATTATAATATTATAATTAAGTGTTTATAGTAACATTTTAATTATAGTAAATGATTCATTAGAATTAATTTAAATAAATAATGCAGAAAAATTAAGTATTTAGATAATTTTTATATGGTGACAGGTTTCATTGTTTATTTTTTTAGAGAAATACATTTATTGGTGTTATTTAGTACTGTACTTAAACTCTACAAGACTCTTTAGATTCTGCTACAATTCCTTTAATCAGAATTCCAGAATATATTATCGACTTACTCCAGTTTCAATTTTAATAGACAATTTAAAAATACACTTATTACCTTTTTTCCTAATGGCATAGAAATTTTCTAGATTCTATTAAGAACATGAAAACGAAGAGGTGCCTTTTAAAAACCAGCCTTTTCCTAAATGTATATGAAACCATTTTTAAATTATAAGCCAAACCTCTTATCTCCATTTTTTAAAACAAATTTTTAATTTCATTATATTTTCATATTTATATTTCTAAACTTAAAAATTAAATTTTAGTAAAATAATTTTTTGCAACATAAATTTTCTCCATTTTTTTGTAGAGTTAAGAGGTTTGGCCTATATGACACGTCTATATGTAAAAATAATCCAAATAAAAATTTCTAGTTTGAGTAAAAATTTTCATTTTAAATCCTTAATAATTAGGAATAATTACGGAATTTATCATCTAGAAAATCTTTATAATGTTTTTGGAAAAGGTGTCATTAATACTGTTGTGGCTGTCATGGTTTTGTTTTTTGGTAGATACATATTTATGTATTTTTTAGAAATTGGGTCTAGACTTTTGTGTTCAATTTTAAAAGGAATTCTTTTTAGATTAAACAAATAAAATTTTTCCAATAAAGTTATTTTTTTTTTATAATTTTCAGGTGGAACAAATGTTACCTTTTTTTTCTTCATATTTTCCAAATATTGCTTTAATAATATTCAACAATTTTTATATTTAAAAATATACAAACCATTAATCGGTAAAATAAACTCATATTAAAATAGAAATTTCTTATATTTTCATTTTAAATAAATAATTTAAATTTTACCTTATGGTTAAAAATTTCCCATTAATTTTATGTAACCTTATGTGCTTTGATTATAAAAGAATATGTATATGTTTTTTTTTCGTTATACTGTCGGAAAAGTAATAACAGTTTGTTTAATTGTTAATAGGATATTTTAACACTTTTCTTACTTCTTTTCTATAAATATATACATTATGTATAAAGATAAACAAATACCCACAATCCTTATGGAGCATAAAATATTAAGGACTATAAAATTTCACCGTATATATAATACATATTACTCTTCAAACTCATTGTGAATATATAGAATCTATATAAAATAACAACTTTTAGGTTTTTTCTATTAAATTGAGACAATACATATATATTAAGAATAGACAATTTATATTATAACTATACATGGATATGTGTATCAAGGATAATGTAAAAAAAATAAATAAAATAAAAACACATACTGTGTGTAGAAACAATAAAAATATTGTTTTGAGACACAGGTGAATGTGAGTTTATTTAAGTATTTTTTATTTACTCGAAATCTTAAGCATAAAGAGTACTTAACTTTATATGCACCTGCTGTTATAACAGTGTATAACATCTACACCTATATTATATTTTATGTATACATATATCGAAATTTTTCATATCCTTTCATGTAAAAAAAAAATCTTAGCATACTATATGTAGAATAGAAATTGTCAACACCTTTAAACATGGAATATGAATCTTCATTACTTAAATTTATTAGAGTGGTTCAATTTAGTTATAAATTCGCCCATAAAATAAATTTGTAAAAGTCCATACTTAATAGTGTAGATTTATATATAAATTTAGCTTAAATATTTTTAAAACTATAACTTTATAATGACTGACAAAAATATATCTTTTTTAATGACATATCAAATTTTGTCACTCCTAAGGGTGATAATTTTAAATGGCATCGACCGCTTAAAATCCTAATCTTAAATTCAATGTTATTGTTAAAGTAAATACTGGTACTAATATTTGTAATCATTTCAACCCGAGTAAATTTAGACCAACATGGGAGTTGAATCTAGTAACCACCACCCACAATATTACATAACCACAGCCGATATTACATAACCACAGTCGTTTAAAGCTGAGTAAACTACCAACACCAATGTGTCGGACCAGTATCTATTGCAATAAAACTTTGTCCACTAATACTCAGCCATCGCCGGTCGACATAAATATCTTGTCTTATGGCAAAAAATTATATATCTGTTCTGGATCAAATATTGACAGGTTCAATTTTTTCATAAAAACTAATTGAACCAATCTAGTTTATTTAATTTTTTTTTTTGAAAAAAAAAATCGTTGTTTTGATAACAAATTTTTTGTTCTTTGAGCAATTTCCTTCTGATTTTGGTATAAAAAAAAATTGTTATATAAAAAAAAATACAAGTTGTTCTTTGATATAAAAAAGGAAAATTGTTAAAAGAGGGTTTAAATATGAGATAAACCAATATTAAGATATGTTTTAGGGAAAGCTTATTTTTTTTGTTATTTTGTTTTATTAGATACGAGTATATAGATAGGCTATAGTAAGAGTAAGTTTGAAGGGCAAATCAAGTATATAAATAGGAAGCATATTGTAGAAATAATTCGTGCTTCACGTACCTCCGATTTTATTATCTTATTTCCGATGAGTTTCATTTATTTCTTCTTTTTTTTTTTTGCCTGGATATTTCTTTTTTAAGAACTATGTGTGTATTAAAAATATATAAACGAAATAATTTATGTCAGTCAGATAGTAATTTTAGCCAATTGATGAATTCACTTAAATAGCTACATAAGAAATTAAGTGAATAATTCTTTGCTCTAAAAATGCGTAAATGAAATGTGTTTGAACATAAAAATATGTTCAAATAGCTTTTGGTCCAAAACTAATATACGAGTATAAATGTAGTTTAGTACATTAATTTAATTGACATGCCGTGAGCAAAGTTGAAACTAATGTAATAACCAATAGAAAAATCTTAACTAAAGGGTTAACAATATTATCAGCTTATATTATTTTTTTTACATAAAATGAAAATTTATGATCATGTGTGCATATTAACTTATTTATATTTTATTTTTATGTTTTTATGTTATAAAAAATATTTTTATACATAATACTGAATTTATGTGTAATAATGTCAGTATGTATATATTGATTATTTGTTGTTATTAACATATTGAAGGAGAAATCTTATAAGGATTATATCCTTGAGACTTTTTTTTGTTATTAGTTTTCTTGCTATCAATTTAGAAAATTTAAATTTAATTTAGATATAAAAAGAATAGTAGATTCAAGTAATTTTAAATAAATCATTTTAATGAGTTTTACTCTTCAAATATTTGGATAGTTTCAGTGAAGTATTTAACTGGTATATCTAAAAATTTATCGAATACTTTTACCAAAAAAACTGCTTTATGTATAATACAGATTTCTATAAGTGCAGCTAAGAAGTTCAAAATTTTTATAAATTTCTATAATTATCTAAACAGTATTTAAAATCGCCTTATTAGTTGAGAATAATTCTTTGCTCTAAAAATGCGTAACCTTTTCTTAGAAATTCAGACACACAAATATTGACAGATTGAAAGGTTTCGTGCAACAGATATAATTGTGTGAAAATTTGCCAAATTATGATGTATCTACAGTTTACATTATTTTAAATTGTGAGCAGAGAAAATTTAAGAAAATTTGCTTGAAACGTGTGACAGCATTTGTCTTGTAAATTCAAGTAAATTAACTCCGAAGTACATATTTTAGCAAATTTCCACAGAATTATTCATTGTTTATGATTAAATTTTCTAATTTCTAAATTTCAAAATAAAATCTTTTACTGATTAGAAACTTAAACAAAAAATCACCATTTTATTTATTGCTAAACTAAAATATTTTTGATCTATAAAAAATTTTTATAATTAGATAAATATTTGAAAAATAATTAGAAAATTTCTTAATTTTCACAATACACATAAAACAAGTGTAATTGTTTTTTTTTTTCGAAATTTTTTCTTATAAAAACAAAGTTTTTCTTTAAAAAAAAAGTTATATCCTTTTTTTTATGTTGTACCGTATAAACTAATTTATTTTGTAAATTTTCTTTTATTTTAAATGAAAAATTTTATTCTTTTATATGTAAAATATTACAACATTGTGAATTTTTGCAAAGAATTTTAATTATATGGCTAACTTTAAAATTGGAAGGAACAAAAAAAAAACTAATTTATTTGTTGTTAGATAATAATTTTCTTTTAGTTTCTTGTTGCTTTATTGTTGCCTCAATTTATTTGTACAGAAAATAGAAAAAGTAAAATAAAAATTTTCTTTACAATGTATATATGGATAAGTTTAGTTTTTTTTTTATTAGATACATTGCAATACATATATATATATAATGTAAAAATGCAATTTTCTTATAAAAATCTTTCCAAGATTTTGCAACATAAATAAAAATTTAATTTATTAAAAGTTTTATTTTGTAAATTTATTATATTTTAAGGTTATTAAAAAAGTAAAAGAAAAACAATTTATTATATAAATGATAAATATATCAAATTTTATGTACCGAAAAAAACTACAAAAAAAAATTGGGTAAATTATCTAAGAGGATAGATTTAAACATATACCTAACATAAATTATATAATATTTTATATTATTTATAATAATTTAATATAAAATTTCCACTTACCTAGACGACTATAAATCTAGTTCGAACACCGTCACCTATCAAACTCTCATTTCATCCATTGCTGCCTGCGGCACCTGTTGTTGTATATGTGAACTAGTTGTCATTGCTAAATTTTGACCAATACCACTATCTTGATGACTATGTTTAATTAATGTTTGTCCATGTTGATGTTGATGATGACTTTGATTTTGATTTATAGTATTATTATGTTGTTGTTGTTGTTGTTGTTGCTGTAACTGTTCCGGTGGGCTAGTCACAACTGTTGAAGCTGTTCGTATTGGTGGTCTAGGACCATTTGATCTTATATGATGTATACCACCCATAACACTACCATTTGGTTGTAATTTTATTTGTTGACTATCTGTTAAATAAAAATTTATAAAATTAATAATGAAATTTGATATTTTAGTCAATGATTTTATTAGATATTATGATTATTTATGGGAAACTAAGAAATTTATATATATATATATATTTATGGATTGAATTTCATAATAATATAAATAATATATATTTTTTTTTCAATGTTGTACTTGTATAAATGGCCAATTTATACATTAACATTCTATTTTAGAAATTCATATTTGAATAAATAAATAATAGGAAAATTGAGGAAAGGATGTTTACTGATATGTTTTCCGGCAGGAAAGAACAAGAACATTTTTTTTTTTCAAATCAATTGTTTGGTTATTGTTATTCATATATAGATAATATAGTTTTAGGATGATAAGTTTTATGTATATGTATTTCCCTAATAGATTTCTACAATAAAATAAATTTAGTTATCGGAATCGTAAGGACAATTTTTTTTAAGTGAAATTTTAAATATTTAAGTTTATTGTAAATGTTGTTAATTTTATTACCCTGATGTCTATTTATGCTAAATCTTTAAAAATATACACTTTAAATTATCGACAAAATGTTATTGTAGATACTTTCTTTAAGCAATTATATAAATTTTGTTCCAGCTATCAGATGCCAGAATCAAAAGATATTAGATAAGCAAATATATTCTGAATACATATATATTTTTTTGACTGTAAAAAACTTTAATCAAGATCCAGAATTTCTAATTTATATAAATGTAATTTTCAAATTATATAAAATTCTGACATAATAATTCTTTGAAAATTCTTGCTAATTAAATGTTTTTCGAAAAGTTTTCTAATATTTATTGATTATAATTTTATCACAATTTTCAAAGAAAAATAAAATGAAAAAAACATAAATTCAATAGAGTTGATTGATAATAAATAATATTAATGGAATGAAATTGGTTAGCATACATATTCAAGGTTTCTACGAAATTGAAATCGATTTTTTTTTTTGTGTATAAAGTATATTTAAACTAAAGTATATAAATTGAATATTTCTGGAGAAATTGAAGAAAAGGAAAATAGTTTTCTAAGTTTTCTTGCCATTTTTTTTAAAAATAAATAATGAAATTATTTTAAAAGTGCACTTGAATATTGTAAAATAATTTTATAAATGAAATGAAAGGTATAAGAATATTGGTTAACATTTTGATATTTCAATCAATATAGTAAATTCTGACAATCAAAATATTTAGATTAAATTAAAATTATAAAAAAAACCAAAAAAGAAAAGAAATATTTGTTTAAGTAATTCCAATTTAATTTAATATCATTGAATTATATATGTATATACATATTTTAATAAGATTTTAAAATTAAAATATTTCAATTCATAAGAAGATAATGCCTGATTGAAAGTAATTTTACTGAGGATTAATTTGTATTTTGAATACAATTTTCTTAAACAAATTTTGTTAAATTTACCTTGATTAATTAAATTAGCTATTCATCTGCCAATTTTATGTCTTGTACTTCGACAAATGTCACATTCACATTTATCATATTGACCTGTCTTAATTTCAAAATATTGTGGATTCAAATATTTTAAATTAAAGTTGTTCTTAGATTGTCCTGGATAGCCAGGTGATGAATGCCATACTGAGAAACAGAAAAATTTATTGCTCATCTTGAACTAATCAAAGATTAATATAGACATTAATATGATTTTTAATTAAACGTTCTGAAAGAATGTCTCTGTAATTGATAAATATGTTAGACATAATTTTTTAAAATTGACAGATCAAATTGATAGCTATTTAAAAACATATTTTTCTTTTGTGCACTCTTGATTTAAGAATTAAGGTGAAAATTTAATTTAACTGTGAATTAATAATAAATATTATTGGAATTTTTTGTAATTTTCTTGACCTTAAGATTGTTATATTTATTTTTTTAAAATATTATATTCTTGGTATTTATTCTTTGAACAGTCCTTCTAATTTTAATTAGATGGACTTTTCCAAGAAATATTCTAACAATTAATACCTCTTTAACCTAAATTCTATATTAAACCTTTTAAGTTTTATTAAGTGTACCCTTGTCCAATACAATTTCATTCCTGGAAAAAATAATTTCATTCTTCAGGAGAAAAAAAAAACTGATAAATTAATCGAACACGTGCGAATTTTCTAATTTTTCCTTTTTCGTTTTTTTTTGTCTTTCTCCTTAATTATACGTAAATTGGAAACACTTGAATATCCTCCAATTTTTTTCTTCCTTTATGTTTGACCAGAACCGCAAAATATAAATTTATTTTTCATGTTGCTTATTTAGTTTATTTTTAGGGATTTTTTAAAAGAAAAAAATAATTACGTTAGCACTTTGAAGTCCGTCTGTCCGTCTATCCGTGTGGACAATCTTTTTTGAATTATAATTATAGTAAAGGTATGTATGTACGTATATAAAATATGGCCGGATACCACATTTAAAATTTAATCAAATTGCTATCAGAGAAAGGTAAAAATTATTTAAAAGCATTCCGGTAGGCGGCGTAATTCACATATTGCAAAACCGTATATTTGAATGAAAAATGGCAATTTAAGATAGTAAATATTCTCCAAAAATTAATAATAAACAAAATATGTTGGAAAAGGTATTAAAAAGTAGAATAAAGTAACACTTTTATTTAATTGATATTTGTGCCAATAGAGGTGCTAGTGTGACAAATGTATTTATAATAATTTTTGGTGTAATTTTACATGGTATAAGATGTTAGAGCATTCGTTAGAGATATAATAAAAATAGAAGGTAGTATTCACGCCTAGAAGGTGAAACTGCAATCTCATATAGAAAAAATTCGACAAGTACCATGATACGGTAAAAAGGTAATGACGAGTAAAATTTAATAAAAGGTTTTAGAATTTTTCTGTTAGTCACTAGAGGGCGGTACACTTTAAAATATAAAAATATTCAATGCAGTTTCCTCAAGTACTTATTATATGTGCAGATATGAAAAATCTCATACGTATAAAACTATTAAACAATAGTTTTGCTGCACGACATTTATTCTTCTTATTTTTCCTTTCTCTTATTTATATTTTCTTTTTATAAAATAAAAAAAAAAAGAAAATTGCTAATCTTCGAGTCATTTAATTATCTAATAGGCCAAAAGTTTAAGTAAAAAAATTTCCTCAATAATATTTTTTAAACATTTTTTATTTTCTTTGTTGGACAATATTATATATTGACTAATAGCAAAATATATACATATATAAAAAAAAAGTATAATTTTTTTCAACAAAAGATTTTTTTTAAGGATATCTTAAAGGAATAGAAATTAATCTAAATATATTTTTTTTTGTGCAAAGTTCGAGTAGACAAAAAAATACATGATGGAAAATAAACTAGAAAGAATGAATTTTCAGGAAATTACCAGAAAATTGCTTAAGGCGTTAGAATAAATTTTAGATGAATATTTTTCTGTATTATTTTTTTATTCGTCTTTGTATTATGCTCCTTTCAATATCCTGTTTATATTCCTATAAATTTTTATATATCCCCACATTATTGCTTTTGCTTTTAATAATTTTTTTATTTTTATTTTTTGCAAGATTTTCTATTATTTTTCCTGTGATGATTTCAGTTTTTTTTTGTGCTTTGTACTAAAGCTAATGCTCTTCACAATTTTTAATGTTCTTTTGTGAACTTTATGGTGAAAAGGATAACGACATAAAGCTTTGTTATGGAAAAAAATGAAATATATAAAAGCAAGTCAAACAAATTTTTTTTTTTCAAATGTTATTTTGTGGCGTAGTTAGTACCAAAAATAAGTACAACTGACAAAAAAAAAATTGCTTAAGGGAAAAAACTAATCTTTTCGAAAGAATTTCGAAAAAAATTGTAAAGTATTAATTTAAATTTGTATATGTGTTAAGGATTGACTTTGGGATCAAAAGTAATGTGTAATTAAAATTCAGTCTTAAAATAAGTAGGAGTGTCAACAAAAAGAAAATTTTTAATTTTATGTTTTAATATTTAAGGATATTTTTTGTGTTTTGATTGGTTAAAGTAAATCTCTCTTTACAGCAAAGAGCTTTTAATTTTGATTTTTGTTAATACGCTTTTTAAGAGTCAATAACATTAATTTGAGATATCCTTGAAAAAGGATATCGTACCAGTATTATGATTTTTGGCGATTATGATTATCTATTATAGAATAGCGAAACTAACTTTTTTACTAATATTACTACAAATGTTACAGAAAAGAAAACCAATTTCGGGCTGAAAAGCGTTCTTACGAGGGCAGATTGATAATTACGTGGACTGACACAGAAAACACAGTATTTTTGGTTTTTTTTTAAAATTATTAGTTTTATCAACACACGAAATTCGTTTTTATCCATTTTTAAAAATTCACTGAGACTTGTTGTTGAAATATTGATTTAAAAGTTTTAGTTTTTTTTTTTCAACAAATTATAAATTTTTCACCATTTCAAATATTGTAAATTATGAAAATTTTCACTATATTTTGTGTTAATGTGTACAAAAAAATTGGCAGAAAAATTTAATTTTCCAATGCTATTTATATATGACATTAATGATTAATTTCCATATTTCTAATATTTCCAACAGCGTACAATATACTCATCTAATTTATGATCCAAAAAATAATTTATCTAAATACCCAAACAAGCCAATTTATATGTGCAACATAAAATAATTGTGAACATTTTTCACGAATATAGACAAATTTTGGAAAAATATTAATGAATTTCCTATAACAAAAACAAAATTGTAAAAATAAATAATATTTTTTTCGTAAAAAAAAATTAAATCTACATCCTTTTTCAATTTATTTATTTTACGCTACAATATTACGTATACATAAAAATAGCTTTCCTAACACCTGAATTACAATCTATATATTGTCAGATGAAGCATTATTATCATTCTTTTTTTCCTCTGACAAATTGATAAAAAATAAAAAACAAAATAACAACAAAAATCCTGATTACAACAATAAATTCAGTTCGACAAGGACGACGACAAAAGATAAAAAACATATTTTCAAGTAGAATTTTTTTTTTGTATTTCTTGAAATTTAAATTGTATTTATATTCTTCAAGGACATAAATGAAAAATTGAGGATTCGTAGTAGCAAAAAAAAAAATATTTAAAGGAGTTATTATTTTAACGAGAGAATAAAGTTTTATGATTAACTTTTCTTTTTTATTTTGGTGTTGTAAATTTTTTTTTTTTTTTTTTTGAGGAGGTTTTCCAAAGAAAAATCAAAACAAAAAAAAAAAATTTCTTATTGTTTTATCGTTTAAGGACAATATTAATGTGAAGTTACTGAATATAGAATCGAAAGAAACATAAGAGCACTTAAGTGTTTTGTATTTTTTCACTTGTTTTTTTTTTTTTTGTAACTTTTTGAAACACAATATTTTACCATAAATATTTTTTAGTATTATCACTGTTTAAATTTACTTTATATAATATATAAGTAAATCAATTTATTATGATATAGTAAACTAAAAATGATTTTTCCTACTTGCCCTCCTATCAATAAAGTTTTCATTATAATATTTAAAATTTTATATCCATAGAAGGGATATCCTTAAACAGAAAATCCTTGAAAATAATATTTATAAGTAAAAAGCTGTATAAATATTATATTTTTATAATAATAAATAATGAAGACATTTTCAATTATATTAAGATAATTGACAGTAAAATTTTCCTCAAACATTTCTTATCATTAGAAAATCCCCCCCAAAAAAAAACATAACTAAACACCATGTTGTATATATATATTTTAAGATTGAAAATATTGATTTAATTTTCAAATTATAATTAAAATAAAATTTTAATATTTTTCTTATTAAAATATGGAAAATATTTTTTTTTTTTTAATTTAATATTTCAATTAAAAGTTTTTCATATTTTTTTCTTTTTGTGGATCATGATGAACAAAAATATTATCATTTATTTGGAAAATTAAATTTATAAATATATATTTTTTTTAATTCATCTCACACCTTTTTTCTTTCATTATTAAATATTTAAATAAAAATTAATTTTTAAGAGTTTTCCCTAAAATGGCATTATTTATAAATAAAAATGTTCCGAAAAAGTTTATGTTTTTTTATTTTTTGCTTCTTTTTTATATTTAAGTATTTTCAATTTTAATTTCCTGTTCAATATTTTATCACCCCATAAATTACTAAAAAAAAAATTGTTCATCCATTTAATCATATTTAATTCTTAAAAGGTTTTTTTTCAGAAAAAAAATATTTTATCTTTACTGAATATTAAAATATATCTAAAGAATAAAAAAAAGTTTGTAGGAAAAAAATTGAAAAAAAAACTTAAGAAAAAACCATAAAATTAAGGGATGATTATATGCGAAAAGTTATAAGTTTTATTGCAAGTGAAATACCACACGAAAGATGGCACTTAAAAATATTTTAGAAATAATATTATTAAAGGTAGTTTTGAATATATAATTTGATTGAGACAGTTTCGAAAAGTTGGATTGAAGGAAAAATTTAGTTTTACCAATTTCAGAAGGATGTGTTAAAGTTCCACTAAATACTTAATAGGAGATGTTAAAGAAATTGATGACTTTAAATAAATGTCTAATCTTTCATTATTGAAAATTACAGAAACTTGATTTTGTAATTAAAGAATCTTAATAATCGCCTCGACTACGATTAAAAACAACGGATAAGCTTAACAGCCGGTTAAAAGAAATTTATTTACTAGGAAAATTATAACGAGTGTTATGTGTACCAAAGACAAATAATTGATAACTGAGTGCCTTAGTGTAGAATCAAACTTAAAACTAACAAGATTTGTGCACAAGCAAGCTTCAATTTTCATCCTTGCAAACCAATTTTTAACATTTCACTTAATTTTTTTTATCACTGTACATTTCCTAATGTTAACTTCACATACAACTACAGCCTTACAATCAATTATTAAAATTAAATTTGAATCAAAGATTTACTGTTCTTATTGTTAACTGATGGCAACAAAAAAAACAGAAAAATTTTCAAGGAAGTTTTTTTTTCTCGTGAAAAAAAGGAGTTTTCCTAAGAAAAAGAAAATCTATCTTTTTATTTTTGCAAATATTTGTATATTTAAAAAAGAAAACAGTTTAAATATTTATAATTTTTTTTTTAATACTACTATAATTTTTTTTATTGGTATATTGAGTGTTCTTTTTTATTCTGACATTTATCATACTTGAAATTTTCAAATATTTCATATCCGGCATAGACATTTTTGAAAAAATCTTTATGTATAACGCATATAACACATGATCATATAATTTACATAGTCGCCATAAAACGGATATTAAATTTTATAACATGACTAAATTATGTTTTCCTATCACAATCCAAACTTTTAAAAAACATTTTTTGCTATTATTTTTTGGGGAAATGGGATTTTAAAATATTGAAAATTTAAATTTAAATATATATGTATATATTGGAAAAAAATCAATTACCTGTTTGTCCTACATTTGTATTATGACTACCAGATATATTTCTAGGCAATGTCATACAATCTGTAACTAAACCAATTCCACTGCTACCACCACCACCTCCACTTCCTGCATTATTATTATTATTACCACCACCACCGCTACCCGAATTTCTTGTATAATTCATTGATGTTGAATGATGCATAGTACCAGCTTTTGGTAATGTCATCATTCCAGGATTATTATAATTAGGCCCACCAACAATATTACTACATTGATTTGATCGTCCAAATGTTTGATTATTACCAATTTTCATTTGAATATGTTGATCTTGTCGATTATTTGATTGCTGTTGTTGTTGCTGTTGCTGCTGTTTAGTGTTATAATTACCACTTACTGAACTATTATTTTCATTTAATGGCATTTTACCACCACCACCACCACAACCACTTGGATTTATTTGCATTGTATTTGAACAAATATGTGGTGATTTAACATCATTTGATAATAAAATTGTTCCCTGATCACCAACATGATGATTTTCAACATCAACAATAACATTACCAGTTTGTGTATGACCCATATGATAATGGGCATGTTTAATTGGATCAAATGGTGGTACTTGCTGATGATGTATACCACGTTGTTGATATTGTTTTTGTAAACTTTTAACTTCTAAACGGGTTTTATCACGCTGATAATAAACACCAGCAAATATTAATACATTTAATATTAATAAACTACAACCAATTGCTATTGTAACACTAAGTGCTGTTGAATATGCTGCATAACCGGCAGCTTCAAAACCAGATAATGTATCTGTAGTTGCATTAACAATTGTTGTTGTTGGTGGTGAATAACCAGCCGCAGCTGCTGATGTATAATTACCAGCTATTGGTATACATGTGGTAAATGTACCAGGTTCAGCTGTTGTTATTCCTTACATTGATGTATAGAAATATGAATTTGCGAAGATGGAATTATATAGAAATTTTCATGAACCGAATATGTAAAAAAAAAAAAGAAGAAGGAAAACAATGAAAATTTTTTTTTTTGATTTAGTATTAAGAGCGTTTTAATGTTTTTCTTTATATAACTATTTATGTAATATGCTTATTTATACCTTAATTGGTAAAATTTTTTTGAATAATCTGAATAGAATTTCTCTAGGTCCTACGAAAATTCTATTCCAGTTATTCAAAATAATAGAATTTGAATATCTATGCTATAGTGAATTTGTAGTAGTTTATTTCTATTCAATTGGAATGTTCATTAATGTGAAAATTTCTATTGAATTGCAAAATGCTTTTTTTTATTGAAAAGGAAAATATACAATGAAAATTTAGTGACAAGATTTTCATTTATTAAATTGTAATTCACTTTAATAATAAATACAGGCGGGTATATGATAATAATTTTTAACTGAACTTTGTTCAATTTTCATAATTTAATGAAAATTAATTTATGCTTAGATTCTTTAGAGAAATTATATTGAACAAATGAAATAGATTTTCAAGTTTTGTTTTTAATTTTTAAAGGACAACAAGAGAATGAAAAATTTTTTTTTTTGGGTCATAAAATTTTTTTATATTAAGCAAAATCAATTTTAAATTATTTGAAAATATCATTTAAAATAGGCTTTTATTTTAGATTATTGTTTAAACTAATTTTTTGAACATAAATAATAATCTTCTATTGATGTGAATGTTTTGAATTTAATATTTTTCACTATAGTTTGTTCTCTAAATATTTCTCTTGGAAACATAAAATAATTTGTTCTTTATTAAACCTCAGGTCATGGTCTTCCTAAATTAAATGTTCAACAAAATATGTTTTTAGGGTCAAAAAATGTGATAATCTTTTTAGAATTAAAATTCTGATCAATTTTAATGACATATTAGTAATTGGAATTTTGATACTGTTGTAAGAATTTTTTTTATTACGTAAAGTAAAAAAGATATTTAATTAAAATATTGAAAAGAAACATATCCCCTAAAGAAATTTCTTTTTATAAACATGTAATCATTGACGTAAAATGAAAATATATGAATTTTTCTTAACATTTCTAATTAAATCTTTTTCATTATGATTAAAAATTTTACTTTTTTCAGAAAACTAAATACATAACATATATTTATCATCTGGAAAACTTTACAATGTCTTTGAAGGGTTAAAATTAAAACATGGAAAATATCCAACCTCCATGATTTCTTGTTTTTCTTTTTACAGTCAATGTTAATAAAAATTTTTTTTAAAAAAAATAAAAACTAATATCCATAAAAAATAAACCAATTTGTATGTCCGACCAAAAATAAGGATTGTTGTTATTAATCATAGAAAAAAGGATCTATTACGTGCTCAAAAATTGAAATCAGAGAGAAATTTATTATTGGATTTTTTTGTTGTTGTAAATAACTAAAATTACGGTTACATTTGTTACTTTGATTAAATTTGGTTTGCCTAGAAATATGCAAATTAAAAAAAAAATACAAAATAAATTCCTAAAAGCGCGTAATTTTGTATATATTTGAATATTTGTAAAGATTTTAATAAAAATTCTTATTTTTGTTGAATATTTCATGCATGCATCGTTTTGACACCAACATAAATAAAATTTTGACACAAATGGAAAAAATTAGTTATATATTTTCTTTTTGTAAAACAAAAATTCTTTCTTAATTTATTATTATTACTCACCATTTAGTACACCCATTAAATCAGTTGAATTGCCACGACTACGTTTTAAAGCATCTTCTAAATAATTTAATCGTGTTGATAATGAATCAGGTTTAACTGGTCCATCATATAAATTAATATCATCATGATTTCGAAATAAATTATGTCGAGCAATTACATCTTCCATACCAGCTTTATGTAATTCTGGTATTAATCGTAACCAAATTGATAACTGATGTGCTCGAAAATGATTTTTAATGCGAGGTTTCATTCCTATAATCATAGTGACAAAAAAAAAAATTAAATAATGAAATTTAAATTTTATGTGCACTCTTTTCATGCATTGTGTTCTTACCAATTTCAAGATATTTTTGATGAAGTGAATCATATTCTTCCCAAGTTATACTTCGGAAACGATTTCTTTCTTTAGATGCTGGTAATACAGAATCTTGTCGATGATGTTCATTTGGATTACTGTTCAGGCATGAAACAAAACAGCACGAAGGTAAATAACATTGTATTCAACAGTTTTTCGAATTAATTTTAAGAAAATTGTAAAAACTTTATTTGCAACAATATTAAGTAATTTTCATTTCTCGAAAAATGTTGTTAACATTTTTTTACAGTTCCGTATTTTTTCCGTTTGATAATCTGACTTTAAAATAATTGTATGTGCGATAACATACAAGAAGGTAGCATTTTTAAGAGCAGAATTATTCAAGAATCATAAACGCCTTAAAAATCGAAATGAAGATTAACAATTTCTATAAGATTCGTAAAGAAGATTAGCAATTTTCCATTTTAACTAGTTAAATGTCAAGATTCACATTTCAAATTTCTAAATACATTTCCGACACGAAATTACAAAGTTACATTTGTAATGGAAAATAAATCAATAGAATGGAAATTTCGGGGAAAAACAATTAATATTAATTATATTTTTTTTTTTAAATTATACCTTTTTTTTATTACAAATGACCTTATTTTTTAAAACAATTTTTCCAACAAAAACAAATCATCAAATGCAGTTAAATTTTATATTTTACTTCTGGGAATATGGAAAAAAAAATATGAAATTAAAAATTGTAGAATTACCAAAAAACTTCAACAAAAATATATGAGCATATTTTGAAACTCTAAAAAGTTTTCATGTGGAACTCACGTACGACATTTAAATATGAAATAATTTTTGTTTTTTTACTTTTTTTCTTTTGGATATAATAATTCAACAGAAACACACGAAAATACAATGTTATAAAAAATTTTCATTATAATATTTTAAGGATAATAATAAAATTTAGGTCAATATTTCATATTTCCTAATTTAAAGTTATAACAATTTAAAATTCTGTATAGCTAGCTGTATGTTTATATTATAATTTCAGGTTAACGATAATAAATTAAATTTCAAAATTTATAAATCACGAAACTTATTAAAAAAGAAAAAAATTTAATTATGTTCAAAGTTATAATTAAATTACTTTAATAATCATAATAAAATATATTTTCAGAAAAATATAATTATATTATAAAAATTAAATTTGAATATAATTTTAATTGAAATTTTTTGTTTGGTAGAAGGATATGAAATAATCTTAAATCTTTAAGATTTAAATTATATGATATTTTATAAATGTGAAACTAATTCAAGTATCTAAGTACAATTTAATGGAAATTAGTAATTTAAACCAATATATTTTTGATTGAATTGAGATTTATTTATTAATAACAATTTTGTGCAAGCTCAATTACGTGTGCATCCTCAAATTTAAATTTAAATTCAATTTTGGACACCATAACCTCGTATTCCTACTAAATCACATGTATTTTAATTTCTAATTTAACATTAAAATTATTAACTTTTAGATAATTTTTACTTTTTTTTTGTTAGATATTATCCAATAAGTTTATTTAACTTGATAAAAAATCTCAAATTACTAAACATACCCCAAACAAAAACCAATATTCATCATTAAAAAAAAACTCACCCAGTTCTAGCAAAATTTGTCCAATATATCATAACAGCTTCAGATAATGCTACTTCAGATTTAGTATAATTAGTTGGAAAATGACTAAAACCATCTACTAATGGTGCACCAAATATATATGGTAAATCTTCACCATGTACAGTACCCATACGTTGTGGATAATCACCATCTTTTGTTTGATAATCAAATACATAAAAATAACATCTGGGTCCAGTTTTTTCTTGACCCTGTGGTGTTGGTGGTGGTGCTAATATATCACCAGTACGTATTAAAGGTGCCACAAATTGTGCATCTGATAATGCTGCTACAGCTGTATCTCTTGTATTTATTGGATGTTGTGATGTTCTCTCCCAATCTGTATACTCGTTAACAATCTATAAGTATAACAACAACAACAACACCAACAAAAAATAAAAATTATAGTGTAGTTTACTAAAAATGGTGAAAATTGTAGTTATGGTAAAAAAAATAAATAAATAATATAGATACCCTAATAATAAACATTTGCTATATTCTAGAAAGGACAAAACTACTTACTAATATGAACTATAAAAAATATTTTGTTGTTAGTTTTTTAGATGATGATATTTTACTGTTGATGATGATGATGATAATGATGACGATAATCGATAAGTAAATTTAAGTTTATATGTATTTTATTTTAGGGTTGGTTTTGTTTTATATATTATTACTAATATCTGAGGTCATCGTAATTTTGTGGATTTTCACCACACAAACAAAAACAACTGAACAACAAAAAAATACAAAATTAGGAGAGGTGGACCAAAATAATATGAAATTGAAGGACCTCTGTATATAAAGAGATTTTATTTAGTTTCTATAAATACAATTTTGTTGTTTTTTTTTAGATATTATTGGAAATTTGATATTATGTCCGCAAGGATATTTATTATAATAGTTTTTCCTTTTTAACTTTAATAAATAAATATTTTGGAATTGTAATTTTCTTCAATTTTTTTTTCTGTTAATATATATATTATTTGTATTTTATTAAATGCAGATCAAATTTATTTATCTAATAAGTTGAAATAAATAAATTTATATATTTGTTTATAAGATTCATTTTTTTCTTGGGTGGGTTTATAGGATTTATTATTCGGTATTAATTAAATTCAAGGACTTTTTTGATTTATTGAATAAAATTAGTATTACATATATATTTATTTTTGAAATTACTTTTTGAATTAGAAAATATAAAAGATTAATGTATAAATTCTATTTAATTTAATTAATCGTTGTTGTAGGTTGAAGATTTCCAATTAAAAATTTTCATATTTATAAATACATTTTTTTTTATATGTAATCATAAAGAAAATTGAAAAGTTTTATAATTAAAATTTTAAAAATATAGCAAATTTAGAAAATATAAAATTGAATATTATAAATATTGTAAAATGTTAAGTTAGATTACAAAGAAAATTTTTTGTTAATTAATATTTATTTTAAGTTTTCAGTTGTTGTAATTAGAATTTCCTTACTAATGGTAATATTTATTTTCATAAACATTTTGAAATAATTTTGTAATTATAATTACAATTATAATAAAATGAAATAAATTCTTAAAACTTGTACAAATTCTTACAAAATTAAAATTTTTTTAAATTTTTTTTTAATGTAATTTAAATATTTTTATATTAGATTATATTTTATTTTACTTACCGTATAAAATATCTCATTTAAATGATAATTATAAGCATTTCGAACATATGTTCGTATAATTTTATCACGTCTTTCACCTTCAAAACCATTTTGTATATCATGCGCACTAAAACGCCAAATTGCTTCACCAGTTACAACACCAAATAATACATCATAACGACCTAAATTCTCTGGTGTACGTTTTGAATTTCGATTAACTGTAATCGTCATTGTTAGTTCATCTGAATCTTGATTAGAATGACCGGGACGTATAACAACTCCATCAATCTTTAAATAAATATAATGTAAATATAAGTTACAAGGAAGATATAAAAGGATATATAAATATAAGATATATACAAGTAAATATATTACATACTATGAAAGGAAAAATTTTATGTAAAAAGTAATAAAATTAAATGTAATATATAAACTGTATACTGTTTAGAATGAAGAGGTTATTAACTAAGTTTCAAAAGTAATAAACTTTCTTCTTCAAATATATAATATTAAAATGTAATTTTATTAAGATTGTTATAGTTTATTATTCTGCATATCTTTTTTATTGTAGTTTAAAGAAGAGTTATCATTATAAGTTGTTGAATGAGAGCTAGTAGATAGCCAATGTAATAAATTTCAAAATATAGAATCAAAAAATTAAACTTTACAGAAAACTTTATTTATTTATGCTCCAAATTCTAATCTTATTAATTTGGAAAATTAAATTCTAAATGAATAATTGGCATAGATATGAAAAGTTGACCAAGTTCTACTTTTAAGATTTCACTTGAATTCAAGTTAAAAAAAAAATGTACTTTAAAATTTGAAAATTATCTTATATCTCACTGTCTTATCTGAAAATTTATAGTTTTGAGAAAATCTAGTGTGAAGTTTTTGATTTACGGAAATAATCAACTTATTTAACACAGTGCAATTTTGCAAAAGTCAAAAACCATTTTATTTTAGACTTTAACATTAATATTTCTAATTCATTCCCCAATCATAAAATGCTATATTTTTATATTGTAATCGGAAAATGCCATATTTTTCAAAATGGCCATATATATTACGATTTTGAATCATTTAGTTTAAAGCTATAAGGCTACTTTTTGGGCAGTATACTATTATTAATGGTTAAAATTGTACCAAACAACCTTAGGTATTAAATTGTTAATTACTTAGCTAGATTTGTACTTTTGTCCAAGCAAACTATAGAAAATTCTTAGTTGTCAAAATTTAATTTTTTTATGATAATTCAGTGTTTTATAGGTGGTGCGACAAAATAGAATAAAATAAAAATATTTCTAATCCCTGAAATCCGATTAAAATATTATAATAAAAAAACTTTAAATTGCACGTAAATTTCGGGATACCAACACAAATATAATTCTCTTACTCTTAAACTATGTATTTTTTACTATGTATAATCATTAATTTGATATTTACAAAAAAACTTATATTTCTTAAATATAATGTAAAGAAAAACTTACGGATGGTCCAAAAGCTGTTAAAAAGTTTGGTGCTTGTATATCTGTATTATATAAATCCTCTAAGGATATATCACGTAAACAATCAACAATTTGTTCATGATGTTTTATTAAATCTTCTGGTATTGAACAATTTACTTCTTTAGCTAATTTTATAGCATATATAACTGGATCATCAACTAATGCCCATGATGAATATGCTGAACCACTTAATAATATAGCACGATGAAATAAACCTGGTACCATTGTTGGTGATGTCATTAAAAAATTAATACAGGCAGCACCAGTTCCATGACCAGCTAATGTTACCATATTTGGATCACCACCAAATTTATTAATATTTTGTTGTACCCAATGTAGGGCAGCCATTTGATCCATTAAACCATAATTGGCAACACGAGCTCTTATTTGTGGACTTGGATTTGCATTTAAAAAGCCTAAATAAATAAATACAGAAAAATAGAAAATGTTATTAATTTAATATAATCAGTACGTATAACGTATAGGAAGGAAATTTGTAAAAAAAATCCGATTTCGTTTTATGGGAATAACAGGCTTAGGTAATTACAAAGCTTTTGAGATAAGTGGACTTATAAATATAATGAAAGCCACTATGGAAATGGAATAAATGGAATTAAGTACACACACACAAAGTAATTGTAATAAACAATAATGGGTTTTCTATATATTCGTAATAACTAATGATAGTAGATAACATAATATTTACTGCAAAGGATATTCTTTTACATCCTTATATATTTACTATAATTACAGTGTTATTAGTGAGTATTGCTTTCAGTTTATTCCATTTTATTTAACAAATTTTCAACTTTGGAAGAGTTTTTTTAGTTGGAATAATCCTCGAATTAGTGTAATTTTACTATTCAAATAAATGTAGTTTTAGAAAATTAATATCTAGTTATATAAACCTTCAATTTTTGTATTATTAAATTAATTTATGTTAAAAGTATAACCTGTTATAAATGTATCTTAAGTTATTTATGTTTTTCCATATTTTTATGACATTAACAATTTATACTTATATATACACACCTAAAATTCCTAATCGATAATTAAGCGTAACAACAACTACTTCACCATAACTTGCTAAAACTGTACCATCATATGGATTACCACTGCTCCATTCAAATGATTCACCATGTAGAAATACAATGACTGGTAATTTCTTGTCAGACGTTGCCGCTGCAAAAAAAATAAAAAATCAATAAAAATAAATTTATGTAATTAAAAAGTTTTTAATTTATAGTTTTTATAATAAGAAACTGAAAAAGTAATTGGAAAATTAGTGGTTAGCTAATAAAAACACCAAAGACAAAAGGCTCCACTACCACATTTTTTGTCAGTGGATAAATAAAATGGATATTTTTTGTCAAAGGTCTTTTTTGTCTTAATTAAGTGGTTGCTGGTTTGGTTCATTGTATAGTTGGTAAATTCTATAAAGAATCAATAAATTTTATACTGTGGTATAAAATTATAGCCGATTATTAATAGATTTTGTGAAATAAATTCCATCCTGTATCAGATTATGAGTTGGCGATAAATTTGATTTATAATTGATTTCCCAAACAAAAGTTCCAATTAATAAGAAATGATTTATATATTTATATTTGTATATGTATTAAAAAGCCTAGTTCATTCTTAAAAATCAATTTGAACTTCAAAAGGACATAAATAGGATTTTGTCTATATACATTTTCAAATTAATATTTTTCTCTTTTTCTTTACAATTATAATTTTCAATATATGATTTTGAATTGACTAATATTCTATTGTATACCGAAATATCCAATGAATGAACCTTTTTTTCCTTCTTATTTTTCTGCCATCATGCATGGCATCGAAAAGTATTCAGACGAAAAATTATAATACCAAACGTTTGGGTTTGTTAGATTAGAAATTTAATTATAGATTAAAAATTAAACCCAAAGAAAGATCATTCGGAAGAACTGCCAATTATTGAATAATTAAACATAAAAATAGTGATCTGCACCTTGGTCCAGAACATCTGTATCTTGGTGCACACTTTGTCCTGAACTTTATTGGATGAAATGACTTGACAGCATAAAATTAATATTCCTATTTTAATTTCTTAGCATAATTTAACAAAAGTACTTAAAAGATAAGCAAACTGTTTATCAATTCCAGATGACAACTTAGACAATGTAGATTTTCTATTAATATATATGAATATAATTTAGCCTGATAAATGGGAAAGACATTTTTTCCTTTTTGTATTTTGGAAAAATGCATAAAATATAAAAAGATTTTCATTTAAAATAGAATTACTGATTTGTTAGAAGTTAGACAATAGAAAATTAACTATATTTTTTTCTACTCCGTTTTATAGTAGTTTGTAGTGATGCAAATCTACATAGACAATATAGACAATAATTGTATTAGAAGTATATTAGAAAAAGTTACGAAAATAGGATAAATCATAGTTTGTTTTAGAATTTTATAGAGATATTATAATTCATTTAGATATTATACTTTAAGTTATACAATTTTTTATTGAAATTAATACTAATTTATTTGCGGAATGTGCATTATTAGTTGGAGCTACAACATTAATTAAACCTACAATACTAGCTTTAACTTATATAAACCTAAGTCATTTTATTGATAAAACGGATTGACCTACAATCTTAAATTAGTTTTATAGCAAATTCAGATATAAGAGTCATTTGACAAAAAAAAAACATTTTTCAATTTCTTATTAAAATTAGGAATAAAATAAGTTTAACAAACCGAAAATTCTTGTTTTTTTTTGGTTTTGATTATTCTAGATCTAGATATTATAAAATTATGGTTATGTATGATAAATGGAATAGAAAATAAAAACCATTTTCGTTAAGTGAGATATCATATCCACTTAATAATATTTTTGAAATTTTCTTTCTTAAAATTAATACAATTTAATATCTTTAGCTCTTAAATTTTTTTCTTTTATTTTGCTTTAGATATCTTATTTTCTGTGAAAGGACGAATATTATTTTGAATTATTTGAGTTAAGGTTGCTATTTTTTTATGTTGAAAAATTTGATTTATATACATATGTATATAAGCTATAAAAGTTTTTCTCTTTTCGAAAATGATCAAAGTTAGGTTTTTAATATAATAAAGCAAACTAAGTTGAGCTGATGAGAAGAAAATTGGCAGGATTAAAATTAAGTTCTGCATAGTATATTTTTTTTTCTCGAATATATCCTCAAAAGAAAATTATTTCTAAAGTTTTTTTTTTCTTCATATATTAAGTCCTTGGAAAATTGAAGTAGAAAAATATATTTTTGTCGTCTATTGCTTTTTGCCAATAAAAAACTTTACGAAAAAAATTAAAAATTAAATTAAAATACTTTAATATAAACTAAAATTATCCAATTTTTAACTTTTCATAATTAAATTTAATTTAAAATACTTAAAAAAAATTTTTTTGTTATCAGAAAGATACTTTTCTTCTAACATAAAAAAAAAGTAATTAGTTAAAAAAATTTAAAATGTACATATTTTATGTAAATTATAACTGAGAAAATTTCTTCATAAATATATTATTTAAAAATTTAAATTTATTATTTTATATACCGAAAATAAAAAAAAGTTTTCATCTATTGTTTTCTTGTTTTTGAAAGTAGTTTCCTATTTCTACGAAAACATAACAAGGACATAATAATAAAATATATAAGAAACAATATAATCAAAAGAATAAAAATGCTTTTGTATTTTATTATAAAACACTGGACTAGATTTCGTAATTATTATACTTTCTATGTCCTTGTTTTTAATTATTCAAATATACTCTAAAAGAAGTTTTCTTTTTCACTGTTTATTGTATTTGTAGCAATGACCATGAGATGAAAATGTTTTTCATTCCTTTTTAATGTTTTTGTTTTTTCTTCTTAAGTTTGACCAATTGTTTTGTGAATGAAAGAGTCCTTTTTTATAAGGGAAACAAAAAGTAGAAATTATTATTTCATTGGATCAATGCAATTTTATAAATAAAAAATGTATGTTTTGAAGTTTGTAAATTTATGTAAACTTTTTTTTTATGATTTAAGTAAATTTAATATTGAATTTAAATTTTTAATATAATACAAAATGTACATAAATAGTTATTTTATATTTATGTACATAAACCATTTAATTTCTAATGGTCAACGTATATAATTTTCACTGAATCATTTCCCCCAGTTTTTTTTCAATTTAGTATTAAACATAATGAAAATTTTGCATAAAAGAGATATGATTGAAATTTCTATAGCAAGCATTTTTAACGTGAATTCTTTTCGCGTTGAATATGTACTGAATTAGCTCATTTGTTCATCAAAAAGTTTGTTTTTGTAACTTGATTCGATTGTAATACGATCCGTTTACATAATGAACAATGGGAGGACGTAGAAACAGAAAATTTTTACGTAGAAAAACAATATATAAACTGAAATAAAAAAATATATAATTAAATGTTTACACGAAGTTAAGCCTAACTTTAGAATAAATTATGAATTCACTTTATTGGAATAATTTTAAAATGAAAATAGAAAATTTTAAATAGGAAATTGTTATTATTATGTATTTGAAAGAAATCAATGAATTTTTGAAATGAATAAAACAAGTATTTAATAACTAATTAATTTAAAAAAATTTTTTTTTAGATATTAGTTGTGAGAAGAATTAGATAAATAATTTAAGTGGCATTCTCTATTTTCAAATACCTTTAAGAAAACACTTAGAAAAACAGAAGTGACCGTAACTACGAAAAACCAAAATATTTAAATGTTATATAACAGAAAAATTATTATAATACTCAAAAATCGACCAGATCTGACAGATATATACCAAAAGTTGATCAAAATGAGATTCACTATCGAAGCTTAACCATTTTTTTTGTGTAAATTTCGTTCAACCAAAATTGCTTAGCACATGTCCACGGGCAGACCGACAGACAGACATCAATTACTGGTGTTCTGTAAAAATTTCGAAAGCATAAATTAGGTATGATACAGTATCTATGCATCGGTAAAAACAAATATAATATTTTTCATAATTTTCCATGGGTAAATTTAAAAAAAAAAAGAAAAACTTTTAGATTAAAATAAATTTCAACAGTTTAGCTATTATCCAAAAAAATGACAGATAAAAAATATAAATCTTAAAAAATATTTAAAAAAGAAAGAATTGTTTTACGAAAATTTCTCTTTTTCATGCGACTATCTATGATAAAATATTTCTTAAAGTTTCCTTTTAAAAATTAAACCAAAGTTTTAACATAAAAATAATGAAAAAAATGTTTATATGAAAAGATTTATTGCTTAGAAAAAAAAATGTGGTATGAAAAAGTCTACTAAGATATAATATTAAATATAGGTCACATGCCATACTTTAAATATTTATTTTTTTATATGAATAATGTCATGGTTACCATACTAGAGATTCTCAATAATATTTAAATTAAGCGGTATATACTTGAAAATATTTATATAGTCTACGAAATAATTTTTTTTTGCTTCTTAACTTTACTAAATTGGATAAAAATTCTTTGAAAATTTGATATGAAATTATCTTAAGTTTTAACCCTTTTCTTCAAAGTGATAAAATAAAAATTTTGAAAACTTTTTAATAGATTAAACGAATAATTTTTAGATTCTGTTTTTTTTATGTTTTATTCTTCACTGCTAGTGTAAAAGTTATTTTTAAAACTACTTTTACTTATATTATAGCATATAAAGTTAAAATTTTCAAGTAGCTTTTATGTAAACTGTTTTAAATTTCAAGAAATACAAAATTATTTTTCCTATTAAATGGTAAAAAAATAGCAATGCATAACGAGGTTAAATATATGTACATTTATATATAAAAAAAAGGAAATTTTTTGATATTCTGAGAACTTAAAAGGATATAATATACTTTTGGAATAGTCATTCATTTAAATGTAGTGTAGTTTTTTTTTTTTGTTTTTTTTAGGTTAGAATAGTGAAAACTTTCCATAAGATAATTTTGAATTGTGTATGTATTGTGAAAAAGTTAATGCATTCACTTTAGTTTTGAATAATATTGTATAATGTATATAAAATGTTCAGAAAATGCTTGTAAATATTTAAATAATAAAACAACATTTTATTGGAAATATTCAAATTGTTAGTTTGTAGTTTAAAAATATTGTATAAATATTTATTATGCTGCCATTTATAAAAGTCAAAAATTATATTCACGAATGTGTAGTTAATAATTGACAAGGATAATATAAGACTTATAAAGGTAAATAAACATAACACAAATCACAATATTTATTAATTATATTGGCATATATATGATAAAGTATATAGAAATAATTATTAAATATATAGAGGAGAGTTGTCTAAAATGGTACCATTTTTCAATGGTCTGATAGTTTTGTGTAGAAATCATTTTATAAAATCCTAGAAATGTCTGCTCATGTTTTTATTATTTTGCTTACGTCTGTATGTTGTAATGAAAAATTGTTACTGTGTTTCTCTCGCATCGCATAGCCACAGAATTAAGTGGTTGTGAGCTATTACCTTCTGTCCTCTTTATAAGCCAATAACAAAATATTTTTTCCAAAAGAAAAATCATTAGTATTGCCGCAAAACTTCTGATTCTGATATTTTTTGTATACATTTTAAATTTATGAAAATGGGACCAACTCTAGTCAATCTTTACAGCAATAGATATTAAACTAATAATTATAAATAAATTTGACAGTTTAATTGACAGTTGTAAAATATAAAAAAGGTTAAATCTTACGATTTCGAAAACTCTACCCTATATTTGTAGAAATTGAAGAAGGAAAACAAAATAGAAAAATAAATCTAAAATTATAGTTCCTCAAAAAATATATAAATTTTGAGATAAGTCAAATTCTATGCTCTATAAATGTATGTACATATTTAAATTTTTTTTTGGTGATATGCCCAAAAGATTTTTGAATTTCTTCACTTAAAATGGTTTCCGAAGTTTCTAAAATATAAATTTTAAGATAAAATATCATTTCTAGTTCATATTTTAAAATTGGGGTTAAAAAAAATTTGAATTTCAATTTTTTTCGTAAAAATTTTTTATAAACAATTTTCCATTTATACTTTTCCACAGTATAAGAATTTTTCTTTTTTATATAAAAAATAAAGTATCTTTCAAGGAGTCACAGTAAAGTAAAATGTAATAAATTTTCAATATTAAAATATTTTTAAGTTAAATGATCTTAATTAAATAATAATTAACTTACCATGAATAGGTGAGAATACATTTAAGTATAAACAATCTTCTGATTGATTTTGTAAAAATGGCATTAAACGTTTTAAATATTCTAATCGTCCTTTTGGCATTTTTTCTAACGCAGCTGTTTCATTTTGTATATTTGGCAATCGTTGAGGACATACTGGACTATATTTATCTGATATTCTTATACCATCCCATGGTGCTGGTGCTCTTGTTGGACTAAATCTATAAATATAATAAAGGAAAAAAAAATCAAAATTAAGATTTCAATTTTATCCTGAAAATCGTTTTATTTTGGATAATTCTCTTTGTTATTTTTAAATTAGATTTTAAATTGTCTGATTTTGTTGTTATTTGGCTATTGTCGTTTTCATATGGATGGAATGGCGGTTTATTGACATTGGAACGAAAGAAAATGATATTTATATAGGCTAAAAGTAAAGGCCACAAGAAAATTACAAATTAAATTGATTCAATTTAGAAAATATTCCTGACAAAAAATAAATAAATAAAGATCCTTAATGTATTTCTAATTTTCTAATTTAATTAAATCTGAATTGAAAAAGTTTTTTTTTTATTTTGGTATTATGTATATATTTTATTTTTAATCAATTACATCAGAGGGTGTAGTATAGATTTAATTTAGGACATTTCGCAAAAATAATTGTAAATTTATTTAAATTTTGTTCGATTGTCTCATTTTTTTTGGGGTCAATTACAATAATTCATGTTTATAATACAAACTGGGAAGTTTAGTATTGATGGGATATTTGTGATTTAGTTCAAATTAGATTCGGTAGATTTTTAAAATACAGATTATTAGGATAATTCTAATAAAATTTACCTAATCATTTTTTAATATTTCAAGATAAATTTTTTTATTTCAATCTTAACAATTTAGCATTTCACAAGAATTTTATGATAAGCTGTGATAAAATTGTCTTAAATTTGTTCTGCTGAATTATGTATAAATCAAGATTTGGAAAATTTTCACAAAAGTAAAATTTTAGGAAAATAATATTGATTTCAACTTTTATTTACTGCGTGATTAGTTTGATTTGTCCCGCTTGACCGCCGTAATTGCCCACATTCGGTCGTAATTTTAATTAAGTGGGTAGTATTCGTGACTGTCAACTATTATAAATCAAAATTTAGCCTCAAGTAGCAATTTATTATGGTGAAAATCATGGTATAAAAAAACCGGTGTATGGCGATTATTATATCACATATTACTATTTTGATAGTTCAAATTTAACTGAATTTTGTTTTTTTATCAATTGAAAAATATTTCTGATCTTATTTCGATAATATAATACATCAAATCACTATACAGAATATAGCTTCTGATTACAAAATAACATATATTACAGTTCAAAGAAATCTAAGCAAATTGTTTTCACGATTATGAATTAAGGAATTAAGTTTATTTTGTTTACTTTTATTATGTCAATTATTAATTTTCACGAAACCTAAGCTGTATCTTTGATGAAACAGTTCTGATAAAAGTATGTAAAGAATAGGAAAAAACTTTCAAAATATCAAACTTTGCATATTTTTTTTTGTTTTCGAGGAAAGATAAAACCTTTTTTATATAAGTTTCTACTAAAAAAATTTTCCTCTATAAGGAAAATTTATATTGATATTATTACATACAACAAAAAAATTAAAATTCAAACATAAAACTTAATTAAAAATTATAGTTTTCATTTATGTATTTTTTGTTAAAAATATAATAATTTGAAATTTTTTATGTGCAAAAACTTTTCATAATAAAATCAGACTAAGAAAACATTTAATTATCGTAAATTGAACAGGAAAAATACAGAGAAAATTAAATTTAACGAAAATATAATACACAAAAAAACAAATAAAAAACTTTATAGGAAAACTCTTTTCTCTAATTTTTTTTCTTCTTCTTTTCGTTATTAAATACTTTAAACACAACAAAAAAAAATATAAAAACTTTAAGAAAAGAAATTGAAAACTTTTTAATAAAGACATTTTTCGTGGTGAAAAATAATTTTCTATATTTATACCTTTTTTTTAAGGGGGTTGGGTTTGAGGATTGGTAAATATGTTCGTTTGAGGCATCTTAAAAAAAATATTTACAACTAAACCGAAAAAAAAATAGGTTAGAAAGAAAAACTCATAAGAAAAACAATAAGAAAAATACTTTATGTTTTTGTGGTTAGATTTTTATATTTGGGGCGTGGAGTAGAGGCGGAAATCTATGGGAAACTTTTCTACAAAAACATCATTTTTTTTTTTTTTGGTTTTGTAAAATTATATTTAATGAATTTTGTCACATTTTTTTTTTTTGAAAAATTTTCACTTTAAAATAACACAAAAATACAAAAAAAACCTTTTGAAGGGCGAAGAACTTTATCACGTTTTTCATACTCTGTTTGCTGGGAGGAGTCAGATCACGATAAAGATCGTGATAGTAATTTTTTGTTTTGTTTTGCTTTTAGAAAGGTGTTCATCGTAGAGTTTTGTCAGCAAAAACTGAAATTTTTTTTTATAAAAAAAAATTTTGTAGGTGAAATTATAATTGAAGGTGAGGTACCTCATTAAAAGATTGTGTTTGATAATTTATGTCAATAACAGATTGTGCTAAATAGAAAATTTATTTTCAAAATGGAGGTGCAGGGTATTTAATTACATTTCATAATTTTGTACCGGTACGGAGGTGTATATAAATAGATTTATTTTCCTTGTTTACTATTTTCATGCCTGGTTGACAAGGCCTCAATACACAATTATCTATAATTAATTGCAATTTGAATCTACTAATTTAATATGGAATCGTTGTTGTTAGCAGATGCAAGATAATTGGCATTTCTGGGATTTAGATCTGAAAGTTAGTTTAAATATTAGACAGCCTTATTTTTTCATTTCATGTGCTGCTGAATTTATTAAATTCTGAAATAATTTAAAACATTTTGTCGTTACTTATGAATTATTTTGTCCTTATTTTAATTATAAAATCAAGTTTCAGGAAAAATAACAAAATATTGCCATAAGTTTTGAAATATTAAAAAAATGATATCTTGAAGTTTATAGAAATTAATTTTAAAAAAAAGTAGTTCCAAAAAATGGAAAGATAAATCATCATTATTAAATATATATTATAGTCCTGAAAGTAAATATAAAATTATAACTATTAGACATATTTAAACAAAAAGTGTATAATATAAAGAACTTTCTGCACCAATTATACTATTTTCAGGAACATGCAAAGTCAAGAATCTTACCATACTATAGACTTTAGTTAATTACACAAAGGAAAAAATATTAATTGGTTCTTAAAACTTTTTTCTAACTAGACACACAGAACGGAACAATAGCAAAAAAAATGTATTTGCTTTTAATTTTAAGGATCTTAATGTCAAAAGCTTATAATATGCACCTTTGACTTGTTTACTAGAAATTGCACTTTATATACTTTAGACCCAAGCAAACTTTCAATAGTTGTTAAATAATATTTTTCATTTTATTCAATTTAATTACAACAAAAAAAAAAGGATATCATAAAAAATTAAATTTAAAAAGACTTCATTTTTGTATAAAAGTAAATTTTTGAAATAATATTGAAAAGAAAATGACAAGAAAATATCATTTTCTCTTATCTTTTTTTCCTCATTTTAAAAGTAGAATTTTAATTTTCATTTTTTTTGTTATCCTTTTTGAGGAAAAAAAAATCAAAAAACAAAAAAACAAACTATTTTTCATTTCACTAAATTTATTTAGATTCATTTTCCCAGATTTTTCTTCTTAATTTTTTATCTTTCAGCACATAAAAAAGAAATACAAAAAATTGTCCTTTTTCACCTTTTTTTTTGTGTGCAGTTGTCTTCTGCTCCTTTTTTTTAAGACAATCAAAATGAAGACTACAAAAAAAAAAACAGAAATAATGTACAAGACAAGAACATGATTTCCTTTTGTATAATATTTTAATAACAAGGGACAATGACATAACATTTTCTTCTTATCGTCATCGTCATTGACTAGAGAATTCTTGGTGTACACTCATTAATGAAAAATAACACAACCGAGTACAGTAAACAAAAATAAAGAAAAAGTTTAATTTTGTTATTTATAAAAAAAAGGAAATTTGTTCATTGCTCTTTGGAATTATTTTGTTTTTATTTTTGTTAAATTTTCCTCGTGGAAAATCTTAAAAAACAACAGAAAAAAAAAACTAACCATAATGAATAATTATCTCAAGTTATGTTTTGTTGTCAAGTTTGTCAAGCTGTTGTGTGGCTGTATTGTAGCTGATAGGTAAAGTTTAACTAGTATGCAATTACAATTATTATATATATCTTTTTGGAGCAACCAGAAATGTTGACAGGTCAATGCTATAGTGAAAAATGTATGAAGGTAAATGAAAATTTTTTTTTTATTATAAGACCTAAATTTAGCGTGTCTGGGTATTTGAAAAGTATATATAGGGGCGATAGTTATATTATATTTGTACATTGCAGGAAAAATGAATGGCTTTTAAACTAAATTTCTTAATTTTCACGTAGGGAAATTGTTGTACTCTTCATTTTTTGTGGAACAGAAAGTCATTTGGTCAATATTATCTTCTAGCTCAGGCCGTTAAGTCATTTTTCGACAAGCTAAAATATAAATTCAATGGTAATGGGAATAGATTTGACTATAGTTCAGTGGAAATGTCAGTAAATTAGATTTGAAAAATGTCTGTGAAATTGTGATTAATTATACTAAACTTTTATTGTTGGTCAGAATTTGATTTTTTCAAGATGATTTATTTCTATATTATTTCCTAAATATTTTTTACAACAGATAAGTTGTCTCGCCCTAAATATTCTTACTCTCAACAAGAAAATAGTTTTTCTCTATAATAGATTAGTTTTTCTTAGGAAATAGAAATCATATTCCTTAATTTTCTCTGCAAATTCAATTATTGAAACAAATATTTAACCATAATATATAAATATTTCCAACTTTAAGGATATTCAAAAATTTAAAAATTTCCGGCATAAATGTTCTTGTGAAATAAATTATTTTCATTTACTTTTATTCTGATATTTGTAGAAAGTTAGTCTAAATGTTCAGGTCAACAGAACAGTAAAAAAACCAATTTAAATTAAATAATGACACTGTTTTTTTATGATTATACTTTGACCAAATCAGCATTTTACTGATGAAAATTTTTTCATTTAAATTTTAGTAGCGACCATTAAACTTTGCTGACTTTTTAAGATTTTTATCTGTAAATAGCGTTCGTAACAGGTACTAATTTGACTTTCAGACTAATTTGAACACTTTGAAAATTTTATTAGGTTTTTCAATGTAAAAAAAAAAAATTACCAAAAAATTATGAAGCTTAAGTTCAATTTGCAAAAGTTTTAAAATTAATGTTATAATTTGCAATAAAAAAAAATAGACTCTTAAAATGAAAAATTAGGTTAATTTGTTTTCTGTCATTTTTTTTGAGCTATTTTTTCTTTTTGGAAAAAAATATATTTAATAAATATTAAGTAATTTTTATGATTATTTATTTAAACAACAGGTCAATTAGTTAGGCTGATTTCTTTAGAAAACGTGTGTGTATTTTTTTTTAGGTCAACAGTAGGAGATACTGGTTGGTAGGATATACAATTTCTTTTTTTAGATTTGAAATTTGTGACATTTATTTTTAATCAAAGCTAAACAATTTTCCTTATATAACATGAATGTATGCTGTGTTGAAAGTAATTGTTTAATAAATTGCTAAAAGACGTCTTAGAAATTTATGTAAGTAATATAATTTTTCTTTCGTAGTTTTTTTCAAAATTATAATCTTGATTAATTTTTTATGATACCCCATTGGGTTTAATATTTCATGACACCACCCATTGGGCTTAACAGCATAAAAAAATATATAAAAAAAAGAATTGAAAAAGTTTTCATAATTTTATTAATATGTAAAATTTTTATTTTATTTGATAATTTTTATTTGCAAAGATTTCCTCATTTCGATAAAGATAATTTTCTTGGTAACAAAAATAAATTTTCTTGCTAGAAAAAATAATTTTCCATTGTTTTTCTTCGAAATTCTTTTCTCAGAATAAAAATCTTTATATTATGCTGAATTTTATATTGGAGGTTTTTTTTCCAGTAAAATACATGACATAATAAATTATTAAGGAAGATTAATGTATTAATTAATTATTTTTCACATAAATTTCTAAGAAAACGTTAGATTTGAAAAGATTTTATGAACTTTGACCTAGTTTGTTAAGTCAAGTCAAAGATATATTGATTGTTTGAACTTTTTATCATGAGTGCATGTAGTAAGTAGTTTTATATTGGTTATAATTTGAAAAAAAATACATATTTTTCTATACAAATCTGAAATAAACTTTTTGCAAAGGAATTCAGTATTTTATACTCAGGCTTTTATTGCTGAAAAACAAAAAAGTTTTATACTTAAATAGTGAACCCAGCGTAAATAATTAAATTTCCTGTTCTAAGTTTTAGAAAATTAGGAAAATTTTAAAAATGTAATAAAGTTACTGAAGTATTTGTGCACTGCTAGCGTTAAAATATTATGATGCGTGAATTTTATAGCTAGACTACAGTGGAGTACGTAAAAATTTAAGAAAATAAAGGTCACTAATATTTATAAAACAATTTAAAACTGTTTTCTTGCTATTTTTTCGACAATTATCATAATTTCTTGATAAAGAAAGTATCATATTTGGCAAATGTTTACTGAATTTTTGGCTTCAACCTATAAAAAATTATACAATTGAAAATACAAATCTAATTTGATATTTGAAACTTCGTCAAAATTCTTGAAATGAAAATAGAAATAAAATTCAAAATTCTTGAAATTAAAATAGCAATACTTGATTCGAACTTAAATGAAAAAATCTTAAATATGAAAATTATAGCATTATAAACATATGGTGTAAGTCTTTTAGATAATTTAAAACCATTTATCCAGGTAAACGTTAATTGAATCAAATTGATTCAGTAATCACGGAATATAATATAAAGGATCATTTAAAAACTGTCAGTTTTTAGTCATACTACAAATAGTACTTCCGTCTGTAGGCGAATATTAACTTCTCCTTAAACCAAATCAATTACAATTGCAAAGTTTTAATTAAAATATTAATTATATTAAAATAAAATGATTATAAATAAAAAAAATAGTATATTAATTATTATTTCATTAAATCTAATAATAAATTAAGAATTTTATTTTTAACCAAAATTAAATTAATTTTCTAATTATAAACAAGCTAATATAAACAATTCGTATATCATGTAGAAACATTAAAAAAATTGCATCAAAAGTAATTCTATGAAGAGATTTAATTTTCATGAAACAGGAAAATTTGCTATCATCAGTATACTACTCTGCTTCGTGTACAGTTGGAAACATCATAAACTTTCTATAGCAAAGGGAAAAAAGAACAAGCCAGCATAAAAAAATAAATAAAAAAGATTTTTCCTTCCGGGAAAATTAGGTCAGCTCTGTCGAGAAGGAAACGCAACCTAGAAATAGTTGTATGCTATGTAGAAAAATTATGGTAGATTTTGTTGGTTTTTCATTTAAAAAAGGAATTTCATATCCTTATTTCCTTTCTTAGTTCTATAAATTACGTAATAAAGAAAATTTATAGAAAATTTTTTTTTGCGCCAGGGTTTTTTTTTATGTTAAATGTGCATATTTCCTTTTTCAAAAAGACATACAGAGAGACAATTTTTTTTTCAAGGAGTTTTTCTATTTTTTTTTGCATACTGGAATATGAAATTATTTATTTTCATAATTGACGTTAATGTTTCGTCTCTAATGTATATGTGTTGTTTTTTTTTGTTTTCTTTAATTATCAACTTGAAAATGCATTAGACATTTGAAAATACAATTAAAGGAAAAAAAAAATGCAATATTTTGTCGACTGGTGGATTGTTATTTAGTTTTTATGAAAAATATGGTTTTAAAATTAAAAGGTTTAGATTTTTAGAGATTAGAATTGTTTTAATTTCTAAATATAAATTCTTGTAAATAGTTTTAAAAGTGCAATAATTTGAATCATATTTAAGTTATTCAAAATTTCAAATTAATTGTAATAAAGTAGATAAAGAATTTTTACAATTTACATTAATCGATGATTCTTTATAATGAATTGTGCTATAGTTTTTAACTCTTTTAAAACTGTAGAATTAGCTTTTCATATTACGGTTTCTGTACCAATTTTCCTTTTATAAAATAAATGAAAAATAGATCTTCCGTCGAAAATTGATAAGATCAAAACGTAGCAGATAGCCTGATTTTTGGCATATACCAATAAAATTGTATATATATATATATATATATATATAAAAATAAAATAATTAAAATTTTTACTTACCTATTTTGTTTAGTTGGTGGTGTTGCATATGGTACACCTAAAAATGCTTCAACTGAACGTAAAAAACGATAATTATCTAATGGTAATATTAGACCATGTAAACGTCCATAACGTGTCTGTACAATACGATGTCCTAAACGTGCATTTTTATAAATATCTAATGTTGAACTTGTTACTAAATTAATTATATAAAAAATTATAAAAATTGTTGTTGCTAATTGTTGTCTTTTGAACATTTTTCTAGATTTTTTATAGAAAATCATTTTTTTTTATTATATTTTTGTTTTTCCTTATGGTTTTTTTTTATTGTTCAATTTTTTTTTAATTTTTAATTTTTTTTTTGTTGTTAATTAATTTTCTTGGAAAATCATCTTTTCTTTATTTTTCATTAACAAAATCAAAAAACATTATAACAACCAAAAAAAAAAACAAAAAAAAAATTTCGTTTATCTTTGCATTTTTCATGAAATTTAATTTTCTTCTGGTTTTCGGTTTTTTTCTTTTTTTGGTTTATTATAAAATTTTCTTTTAATATTTGTTTTTATATTTTTTAATAAATTTTTTAATTTATTAGTTGTTCATTTCAGTGTTTTTCTTATTTTTTTTTAATGTTGTTTAAGCCACCAAAGAAACTGATGATAAAAACTGTAGGCCATTTTTTATATCCCAAAATTGCATAAGTAAACAATTTTTTTTTAAGTTAGTTAATTTTCTTTCCTTTCCAATTTTAGTTATTTAAGAAAATCAGACGAAAAAAATATTGAAATAAAAATAAAAATATTTTCTTTGTTTTTTTATTTTATTTTTTATAAATATTTTAGCTGACAAAGAATAATTGGCTTTTCTTCGAAAGATTTGTATTTTCTTTATAAATTTTATTCTTGTTGTCTTTAAATTTTTCTTTCTTTTCCATGTTTTCTTTACTTGATTTTCTTTTTTCGGTTTTTTTTTTTTTTTTTTTGAATTGTTAATGGAAAAATAATTTTTTTTTTTCGGTATATTATTTTATTTATTTATTTTTATTTTCATAAATTTAAGTTTTAACTGTATATATTCTCAGGACATTTTATAAGATCTTTTTTTTTGTATTGTATTTCCCCAAAACCAAAGAAAAATTTAAGTTTATTTTTCTTTCTGTGTATTTTTAATTTTGTGCAATTGATGGGAAATTTTTGATAATTTTTCTTCTTATTCTGTATAATATTTTATTTTTTATAGAAATTATCCTTGATATTTTATAAATATATCTTCCTTTAATACAGACAAATAGATAGAATTTAAAATATCTGGCAAATCATGTTGTAAATAATTTTCTGATGTTATTGTTTTTGTTATTTTGTTTCTGGTTTTTCTGGTGAAAATAATCTGAAAGTAAATAATAAATTTTCATGTCATATTACTAAGCAATTTAATATTATAAGAAAATTTTTTTATATACATATACAAATGTTTCGTTTAATAAATAAATATGTTTTTATATTTTTGGAATTCCGAGGACAAATACGTATATGTATATATTTTAGAAAAATATTACATAGGGTAGTTAGGCATATTATTTTATGGATAAGTTAAGATGATAACTTTTTGTATCAAAAAGTTATTGAAGTAATCATAATTCATTAAGGTTTGGTTTTCTTGGTATGGGTTTCATTTACAAATTATTCAACTAAAAAAATTTTCAGTATTTTATTACATATTTAAGAAGGGCATTTTAAAATTTAATTTTCACAGATTATGATACCCGTAAGCTTTGGAATATAAACCAATTTTAATATGTTAGTAATTTTAGTAATTTTTATAGTTTTCATTCAATTCCTTTAAAATATTTAGTTTATTCCATACTCAAAAACTTTATAATAATTTACTAAATAAATGACAAGAAATTCTATACAAATGCTTATATGATTTTCAATTCAAGAGTTTAAACGAACAACAGCTTTAAGTGGGAATTACAATGATTTTAATTCGTTACGGCGCGTTCGAATCGAAAATTTCTAATTTTCATTCGGAAAGTGTTTAAATTGTTTTATCTTTGCCGGTTGTGTCGAATGGCATAAGCAAAATATTATAATTTGAAAATGGAAATATTTATTGAATATCCGCAATTGCATAATAAAGATTACCTTAATTTTAAATTTTTATATATGTCGAATTTTCAACTTGTCAAATGCCAGAACAAAAACGTCGTGACTAGCATTCCTTTCGAAACGACTGGATCGAATCCATACGGATAGAATTAATCTTTGTGACTGCCACTTAATTTGCTTTGAATCGCAAATATTTTAATATGATCAGATTTTAAATTGCAACAGATTAACTCGCATCGAATTAATCTGTTCGAATTTATTACTGGAATTTGCATTAAATTTACTATTTTAAACCTATTTTAAGTGTTTTTTAATTATCTGAAACTCTCCTTCAATGAAGTGGCTCATTTAAAACAAGCCTAGCTCTTCGATTAAGGACTCCAAAACGTTCTATTGTAATTTGAATCTTGATATTTAAAATTTTATATAATAGGTATAAGTTAAAATTTTCATGTTAAGCTTTATTAGTGATAGATTTGCTGGTAGCATATGGACTCGTCAGTTAGCATTTTATTGTCATTTAATTACTGGTACTAATTTAAACATGAGTAAATTAAGAGCAACATCTATGCTTCGGGCGTGAGTGGAGCCCACAGTTTAGTAAACTAACCCACAACCACTCTAAAACTCTTACAAAATCTTATTCTGTAATGTTAAATATTCTTGTACGACTGGTAGCATTTCATTCAATGGAATTACAAGTAACACGACTATTTGTTTCAATTTATGCGGGTTCGAACACTTTAACTAATTTAAATATTAAATATTTTAATAAAACTATTTCTGGTCTGACTAATCTCAAACAATTATTATTTGAAACTGACTCAATTACTACGAAGATTTTAATACTAAGAATGGCCCCTATATAAACATAGTTTATGTATTTATATAGATAAAAAATATGTTCTGAAATTTACATTAAATATAAAATAATATATTAAAAATAAATTTATGTATATTATGTTTTTTTTTATAAATACTTATGTATATGCTATAGAAAATAATTTGTCTTTTGGATTAAATTGGGTCAAAGGATTATTGAAATATTAAATAAAATGTATTATGTATGTATACATAATTATATATTGCTTTTGTTTAAAAACCAGGACAAAACAAAATGCAGAGAATAAAATTGGAACAAATGAGGGAAATTTGAATTTGAATAATGTTGCAAAAAAAAGGAAATGTATTACAGTCCTTGACTGTATTTTAAAAATTACATAGAAAAACAAATTTCAATGTTGTTAATATATTTATGTTTTTGCGGGATTAAAGTTAACTTTGTAAAAACAATGAAAAAAAAAATTGCTGAATTATGTTAACAACTTATCAAAATTTATAACAAACATTTTGTATTTCTTGTAATTTTTAACATTTATCATATATTTTCTATTTAATTTCAATTTATGTGTAAAACTTTAACATGTTATTCTGTATTGTTGAAAAATAAAAGGATATTTAAGTGGAAAAATTCAATAACAAAAAGTAAATTTTGTTTGTGTGGCGACAGGTTATAGAAAATACATGCTTATGGCAAATGTTATTATTTATTCAACTTTAATGGAATAACATAGTTTCATGTGTAAATCGATTATTTTAATATAATTAAACTTATTAATAAATTAATGTCTTTATTTTTGCAGTGTTTAATAAAATGGTATGTCATTTTTATTTTTAACTTTACCAATAATTTAACTGGAAAAGCTTTTTTTTTTTTCATTTTGAAATATACTTTATTTTGCAATAGAATGAAAATGAAGTTTTGAAACTACATATCAACTACAACTACATGCGATGAAATTCAATTGGAAAACCAATTACTTATAAAACGATTTAAATTATAAACAATATCCTTAAGAAAATTTAGAAAAAATTTACTAGTGCTACGTTTTACTCTACAAAAAAAAGGAAGGAAAATGTAAAGGAAAAATAATATTGTGTCGTAACGACGAATCTAGAGAAGAATTTTTATTTTCATCTATATCTCAATTTTTCGCTAAAATACTACAAAAAGGACACAATAATAAATAAATAAAAAGTTATAAAACTAAATAAAAAAACTGTAAAAGACTTGAAGATTTTTTTGACTTTTTGATTTTATATTTTCATAGTTTTTTTTCAATTCCTTTTTTTTGAATGAACATTCGTTTTTTTGGTCCTGATGTTTAGTCTTCTTTAGACTAAAAGAACTCAATAATTTACTAAATAAAAGCGAGTAAATAAAATAGAAATTTAATTTTTTATGGTCTACTTTCTGTAGACAAATATTGCTTTATATTTCACTTCTGCTTTTTTTTAGTGTATTATTTATTTTTCAGATATTTCAGATAAGTTTCTTTGATTAATCTGTGGATTGTTTGTGTGTTTTGTTTCAATATTGAATTGTAAAGACGAAAATATCAAATGAAAAATTAAATTAACGTGTTAATAGATTTTAAAGGATTGTAGTTTTATTTATAAGATTTAAAACTAAAAGAAGAGAAATTTGTCAATTTAATTAGTTTGTTTATTAATTAGTTTTGGGATGATATTGTACCGTAACAAAATAACATAATTAGCGTTATTAGTAACAGTAACGTTCTTTTTTGGGACTTTTAAGTAACGTTACGCTGTATTTTTATTTTGTCCTCATATATCCAAAACCATATTGATTGACACCAGCATCAAAATGGATAACGTTACTAAAATGGTTCGGTTGTATTGAATCTTCTTATTAATTATTTACGTAGGTAAAAATATCAGTAATTACTAATAAAATTCAATATACAATATATTCTTATTACATATATGTACCGTAATTATTTGTTAATAGAACACACAACAAGATATAAGCATAGACAGGTCAGATTTAATATTGAAGTATTACTAATAAAAACAAATTTGTATAATTAAAACTTTAACTTCTCAGACCCTGGTAATCGTTGGACAAGCGTTGGAGTTAGCACCCAATCAGAGAATACTTCACTGATTCTTACCCAAACTTAAACTTTCCCCTGTACTATTTATCTTATAAAGTGTACTGAGAGAAGTTTTTTTTCTATAAAAATAGGTTAAAACGTAGAAAATTCGAAATTTTGACGCTATAATCATAAAAATAGTATCAGTCATTTAAATCAGTTACTTTAATTAAAACTATTTTTAAACTTAATGAAAATCTTAATAAATAAAAATACAATTTTCTGAAAACTAATTAACTTTAATCGCAATTGATATAAATTAAAAAGAAAACTCATTAATATATTCGAAAAAGGTGATCATAAACATTAAAACCAAACGAATAAAAAAAAAGAATAAAAAAAACAATTAATCTAGAAAAAAAAAAACATAAAAAACCACAGCAAAAAAACATATAAATGAAAAATCTAACAAAAATCCTTGACCTATAACAATTAAGCATATATTGTTTCTGACGTTCAATTATTATTTCTATTAAAATTTCCTGCATACCAATTTATTTAACGTTTCAATTTTAATTACTATTTGTTTATAATGTAACTACATAAACAAACCATTTCTGTTTTTTTTGAATATTTTAAATATACATATGTAGAAATCATTAATGGTATACAAGCAAATATTTGAATATATTAAAATACCATGATTAAATAAACTTATCCTGACCACATTTTATTCATGCGGTGACTTTTGTACATTTTTACTATTTAATAATATAAAAATTACTAAATAATACTATGCTTTTGTTTTATTGAAATATTTATGAGAATAATAATTGAAAAATAATATATTTATGTATTTTAATCTGAATTTAAACATTGTTTACGACATTGTCGAGAAAAAAATGGTATTTTATGCAAAGATATTACTTACTAATTAAAATTATAACATATACAACATTATTCAAATTCAATAATTTGTCTAATTCATGTTCTCGGAAGGAATTTTCTTCGAATGGATTTTTTTGATAACTCGGAAATTTATTTGTTATTTTATTTTTTCCTCGAATCGAATTAATAAGAAATCCCAGATTTTCGATATTATATTTTTATACGAATTATATTTTTATATTGTATATTAAAATCAGCTGCTTATATCAAATATTTTTATAATAATCCAATCACAAATTTTTTAAAAATCTATCAAAAATTTCAAATAAAATTTTTTTTTATTATCACTTATATTTATATACATAGATTTCCCTGGAAAATTCTAGATGAATAAATTTGAAATTAAATTTCTATTCGGAAAATTTCTGTATGGTTTCTGTTCACTCGTAAACTAGAAAAAAGAAATTTACAAAATTTGAAAGACTTAGTTCTGATTGTTATTACTATTTAAAAAAAATATTTAGAAATATATTTTAAATCTGCTTTAAATCGGAAACACCTACTAATTTGTTATTCCCACAATTTTTTTTAAAGAAGCGGAAAGTTTGTCTAGAGAAAACCGATAAATAAGATTGTTAAATCTGGTTTTCCTAGAAATTGTGGAAAAAAAATCTTAGAATTTTAAATTTCTACATTTTGAATTGTGGAATTATATAAAACATATACAGTGTATGGCCGATCTGGTATTATTGGTTCAGAATCCGGTATTAGGATAGTATTAGTATTAGTACAGTAACATATTTATAATTCATAAAAATTATCAATTGCAGTGTATTTATATAAAATATGATTAATGTTAAAAATACCAAAACTTATTTTACATCTTTATCATAACTTTTTAAACTAAGCTAAATAAAAAGTTTTCCTAATTTTTTGAGTCCTTTACGCCACGAAATTCTTGTGTTTTTGTTTGATTTATTAATTAAAAATTAATATTTCTATTTTAAGATAATAAATCCTCAGAAAATCAAAAATTCTTAAAAATTCAATTTAATTGTGCTTTTTAATTAATAATTTCTGAACATTTCAGATTGTTCTGTCTTAATAATACAATTATTTTCAATTTCAATGATGCAAAATGATCCCCAGACTCTTAGCTATTTACTTCACATTTTAAATATATCCTTAAAGTTTACAATTGGTTTCAAATTTGACAAGGGAAATGTGATATATAATTCTAAAAAAAGTCAGATTTTATTGTAACTGCTCGTTGACTTTATCCCAAATAGTAAATGAAAAAAAAGGTTTTACAAAATATACAATGTCATGATATTTGATTAGACCTCCTTTGAAGGACATTTTTTTTTTATTTTTATAATAAAATATTTTTTTTTTCATTTTATGTTGTTCAAAACTTTTATTGTGGAGAAATTTATTCGACTAATATGTTGACAATAAAAAAAAAGAGAAAAAGGGTTTTCTTGTAAAGTACCAGGAAATACAATCACAGGTTTTATTCTAACAAGGAAAAACGGATATAAAATTTTCTTTCATTATGTTTTTTTTTCTTGTGGAAATATATTTTCAAAAGTATTTTTATCGGTTAAAAGTCTTTATTTAGTTTGGTTGGATTCAAAGTTACATATTTGTAAAAGAAAATTAATCCTTTTTTAAAAGGAAATATTTATTTTAAGGTTTCATAAATAATAAAAATAGAATAAAGAAAATTAAATTGAATAAATAATCAGAGTAGAATAAGTAAAGGATATAGTTATATATTTTATTTTTTTTAGGATAAATTGAAATTTTTAAATTGAAAGTAAAATAATAAAAATGTAGTTTAAATTAAATTTTCAATATTTTTATCTTCTCAAGTTTTTAATTACTTTTTTCTGCTGAAAATATATTTAACTAACTTTAACTTCAGTTTTAACATCCAATGATGAAATTTTTTTTATGAATTTTGAGGAAAATTTGATAAGAAAATTTATTATTTTTAAATTTCCAATATAAAAATTATTGAATATTTTTCCTTTTTTTTTTTTTTGGAAAAAAAAATCCAATTAACAAAAATGTCATAAAAGATTTTCATTTATTTACAAACAATTTTTAATTGGTTCAGTTTTTGTATTCACTTGATGCTTGACCTAATTAGTTTGTCAAAATACAATTTAATAAATAAATAAATTTATATAAAGAAGGAAAAAAACATAGGAAATTAATGAATATATTGAATTTTCTTTACTTGTAAATTAGAAGGAAAGGAAAAAATAAATAAATATATTTTATCGTGAAATTAAGGAAAAAGGAGCATTTTATTGAATTTGTTTTCTTTTTATTTGTAAAAACTAATTATACTCTTTTGAAGTTATATCATTAATGTTTTTTGAAGTATATCCAAGTACTTTTTCTTATAAAACCTCAATTAACTGGAAAAAATATTTCATATTTGTTTTTCAGATAAGAAAAAAATATTAGTCTAAATTAAAATCTATCCACATCATATTTGTTTATATATTAAAATGTAATTATAGAATATTTACTGAATAAGAATATAACATATCTAAAAATTAAAATTTATATTAACAATATTTGATATTTCAAATTTTATTTATAAAAAGGTAATTTAAATTTATCTACAAAATTATATTTAGCCTACATACAAAGTTATAAGGTAAACACCTACACTGGGTTTCTTAAATTTTTTACTTTTATAGATATTTCAATTTGTTTTCAATTAATAACTTTTGAGATTAAAAATATAAAAGTGAAATATAATGTTACTGCCAAATAATGTATTCTGCACAATAAAACTGACAGAATATGTACGCGGTCCGTAAAATAAAATAATTTTCATAACAAAAAATTATGTGTTACCATAAAGTAAATAGAATTTTGAATAACGGTTTCCAATACTACGACCCGCTCTCTAAAAATAATTTGGAATTTTGATTACTTTAAAATTTTACTTTTTATCCTCTCAGGAGTCAAATGTTTTTCTAGGATTTTATTTTCGAAAACTAAAATGAAATGTTCGGGGCTGGCCATCAGATTGTTTACTTTTAAATCCTTGTAGTTTACAAAAATATAAACTAAACTGTAGGTACGCATTTTCAAAGAGAGTTGAAACCGGTAGGTCGAGTTTTCTTAGAATTTCGTAGAAGTAAAAATGTGACTTGTGGCGTAATAATTTTTTATTACGATAAACTATCATTCTGCCTGTATACATGTTTCGTCACTTTAAGTACTCATTTTGTTAGGCTAAAAACTGTTTACCTCAATCAATAATATGATATTTTTGGTGTTAATTCATCTGCTTTAAATTTAAGTTCTTAAATTTCCACTAAAAAATTTTCTAAAGCAATCTTAGGATTTATATAACTATAGTATACTTTTATGTATATATATATATATATTTTGAAAGCAAACAAAGAGTGTATGTAATTGGTCTTAGAAGTTTATAGATTTTCTTCCCATATCCTTGCTTATATATTAAATCTCTTTGTGAAAGAAAATAAATTGAAAAAACGAAGTACTTGCAATTTAATTTTTTCCAAATATTTTGAGTATTTTTTTTTTGTTAAATTTATCGATAAAAAAATCCCCCATCAACCCCATCGGTATCCTTTTAAATCTAATATGTCTTTAAAGACAAATGTTTTACGTTGTTATCGGGGTACAAGAAAAGATATTGATCGAATTTTTTTGTGTCGTATTTTTTTTTTCAAATTTACGACAGATCAAGGACTACAATATTTTCAGAAAAATCTTTAAAGGATTTTCTTTTTATTATAATAGAAAATCTCAAAACCCAGTAGAATTTAATAAGAAATATTATATGAATTGAAATTAAGTAAGAATTAAGTTAATAAATTGATAATAAATTTTACAATATATCAGAACTTATATCGAATTTTTGTAAAATTACTTAAATAATTTTCATAAAAATTTCTATTTTATGTTTGTCGGATTTGGTTTTAATATATAGCTGGAATTTACAGGACTTATTTAGCAGTTTTGACATAGTTAATTAATAGAACAGAGCAGTCTGTCTAATAAGTAATCAAGTTAAATTGAATATAATTTACGAAACTGTCTGTATCTCTATATACTCTAAGTAAAGTGAAGTGTCGAAGATGTGACAGGACAAACAAAATGACTTGTTTTACATAACACTATAAAGTATTCCCCAAACTATCTCCGTAGTGAAGCATATTTAAATAAATGGCAGCTTATGGAAGTGCTGATTTTGCAGATTTTTTTCGTATCGATTTATTTAAATAGTGTCGCATCATTTTTCCGTTTTACTGCCAGTTCGTTCCAATAATTATTTTAAAAATATTGATTTATCTTTTTAATGCGACTCAAATGCCTCGGTACGGTACGATTTCAGATAAGAAATCTAATTCATAACTTTTCAATAAAAGTAAAAATTGATTGAAAAACAAAATAATATATAAAAGAAAACTTAATTTTAATTAAAAATGGATAAGAATTTAATCAAAAAATGAAAAATAATGCCTAAGTCGACCTTTAAAATATTAATAAACGTTAAATTATAATATTTAACCAAAATATTCAAAAACTTATTTTTCATAGTTTATTTATAATACATATACATATAATTATTTTATACCTTAAACATTTTCCAAATATTTTATAAATATAATATAATTTCTATAAAGATTAAATTTTGATGTTTAACTTTGACATGATAATCTTTAAAATAAATTCTAAGGAACTATTAACCTTTTTTTTGGTTGCTCAAAAGAATTGTTAAAATTTAATAAGGAAAAGATTATCTTCGGGATTAAATGGGTTATTTTATATAAATTTTAAATAATATAATTGAAAATAATGATAAATGAAAATATTTATAGGATATTTTTGCTTCTCCGGATATGTCATAACATTATATATATTTTATATTTATGTATAGGTAAGCAAGATATATAAAATTAATTTGCAAAACTTTCTATAAAATAAATAGAAATATAATTTTTATACAAATAAATAAATATATGTATTTAAATTTTCTGACAATTTTCATAGAATTAAATTAATTCCTAATGAAAATTGAAAATGATGAAAATTTATGTTGAAAAAGATTATTATTTTAAAAATTTCGTTATCTTTAAATAATATTTGATTAATTAAATTTACAATAATTAATATATAAAAATTTAGGTGGTGTCAGAACACGAGTTTAATTTTCAACATTTTATTTTTAGCCAAATATATCTTAAATATGAATTTTCATAAATCAAATCTTTCGTTTCATAAGTCAAGCAGTCAATTACAAAATACTTAGAAAAATTATTTTCTTGTGATCTAAAAGATATGAAAATTCATAAAATTACAAAATAAAAATTACATATTTACAAAAGTTTTCGTTAAAAAAATTAATTTCATTTACAACACAAAATTTAATGAAAAAAAAATAATAAAATAAAAATTTTTATCTCTATAATGTGTGTAAATGGTGTATAATTAAAATTATATAATTTAATAAATAAATGAACAGGATGCGTGAGTGTAAAAGGAAGTTATATAATGAAATAAAATTGTCGTCTATTTATACCATAAAATTATTACATTGTTCATTTTTAGTAAAATAATTTTACTATATTAAAATTGTATATAAAAACTGTATAAGTTCAAGGATTCAATAAAGTTTTACACAAACATTTTTTTTACATGGTTTTTATGGAAATATAATTTATAATTTAATATATTTAAATGTAATTTTCACGGAAACTGAAATAAATTGTGTATATATAGTTCCTGTAAAAAGTTTAAAAAAAAATGAAGAATGCAGAAAATTATAATTATAACTATGACAAATATAATTTCCTTGATTAAACCAAAAAAGTAACTAAGAATTTTCAGAAATAATTGAAAACATTAAAAAAAACATAATTGAAATATAATTTATGTCATAAAAGAAATTATTGGAAAATACTGATTAAAAAATCTAATTGCAAATTTAATCTTTGTAAAATTTTAGTTGATCTTATTAAATTTTCTATAAATTATGTTTGAAGAAATACTATTTAATTTTTTAAACTTAAAATGTTAATGAAAATCACATAATTCAAAGTGGAATTGAAAGTGCAAAGTGTTTCATTTTCAATTAGTTTTTAATTAAACTGTAGTGTTTAGATTGTATAATTATTTACACAAATATTAATTAATTTTAATAATTTCGGTTTTATGGTATGCCAGTGTCCATATTTATATAGTATTTTACGATATTTGGAATATGAATAAGGCAATGTCTTGCATATTCATCATACCGTCATTTTGCATATAATTTAGTATAATAAAGTACATATACTAATTTTTTTAGTAGAGTTCAGTATATTAAAAGTAATTTTAATTTTATTAAATTTATATTTATAATTGGTTATTCAATAAAAAACTGTAACGCTTGGTCTTCACGACTCTGAATTTTTTGAAGTTTTGATATTTGAAGAGATAAAGATATTAAGTGAAATTTTTGTAAAATGTGTTTTTTCGCAAATATATATGTTGTAAATGTATATTTAAAATATAACCGTTTGTGTTATTTTCTGCTTTACAAAAGAATTATTTTCAAATAAAGATGTTAACTTCTTGTAGCTAATTTCAAGTAGTTAAAGCAAACTAATTTGAAATCTAAATTTATTGAAATTAAAACGTCGCCTTTAAATGCACTAAGCTACTCATTTATGTAAATTGAAAACCAATATTATTAATGGTTAGAGTACATAATTAATTAATTATTAACAATACATTCTTTTTTATTAATTAATTAATTATTTAATATAGTTTTAATTATATTAAAATTGATTTAATATAATTTAGAGTTAGAAGCGGAAGTGGACTATATTTTAATGAATAATATTTTAATAATTGCTAAGTAGATATATAATTTATTGTATCCACAATCCACAATCAAATTGGATAATTATGAGGATTTTATGATTAAATTAAAAAAATAACATTGCGATACAATTATGATGAAAATCATAATTATATCGTAATGTTAAACTTTAAAAAATATAACATTACAATGAAATTGTACCAAAGCTGATAACTTCTTTGCCCCAAAGAGAAATTATAAATTTAATCTCGCAAATTAAATTTTAATAATTTAGTGTATGTAGAAACTAATTCAAAAATTATCATATAATATTTATATATTTCAAAAAATCCACCTCGTATTATAAACACCAATATCACACTTTTGTGAAATTGAAAAATATTAAAACAAGCCTTCAAGCGTGAATTATTTAATATTTTGATATTTTTGAGTATATTTTTAACTAATTAGAACTACTTGTTAGAAAAATATGAAAATATCTGATTACACTGCCAATACAGCATTATTTAAAAAAAATACTAAAATTTTGTATTATAAATATAAGATTCCTCTACATTATTTTGCTCAGTCACAGATCTCTTGGTTCAAATTTGTCCAAGACATTAAGATTTTAATACCTAATGTTTTTTGATGCATTTTTAACCATTAATATTAAAACTAAAATTTCGTCTTAAGTAGAAATTTAGCTCTGTAGCTTTAAACTAAATTCTTGGGATTCTAAATTTATGCGGCCATTTTTAAAAATATGGTTTTTTTAGGGTTGAAGTATTAAAGCTTAAAAAGTCTTTTAATTTTTACAAAATTTTATTGTTTTCTCCAATAAACTTTAAAATAACAGTGCCGTATTTTCAAATAAATTTTCATCAGAAAAATATTAAAATAGTTTACACACAAAAATACCATACACAATGCTATTTTTCCAAAACTATAACTTTAGATATAATGCTGTCTTTTAGTGGCTGTGCGATATGTAAATAAATTAAATTATTTTTAAGATATTTTCAAGAAACTGAAAAATATATGAAATTAGTACATATTAAAATTTTAGTAATGGAAATGTATAAAAATTTAGTAATTTTTATAATAATTTTTAATATTAGACATTAACATTAAATAAATTTAAACTTAAAAATTTTCCAATTTCAAAACATTGAAAAACTTTTACAAAATAATAAAATTATGCTATACTAAGCTTTTGAAATAAACTTCTTTATGGTTTCTGTATCAATTTAAATTTCACAGGATAAATGTTTTTGTTTATTTCTTTTTAAAAATTTTCGGTTTTATCGAAGGAATTTCAGAATTTTCTTACTTATTTCCTTTTTATTTGAAAATAAGTTATTATTTTCATTTTTTTTATAATGAAAAATATTATGACACATTTATATGAGTTTCCTTTTTAATGTCCATTATAAATTTTATTTTATTATCTTCGAAATTAATTCTAAGTAAATTTAAACTTTTCAAAATTATTCGAATGCGAGAAAAATATGACAAAAACATAAAACAGAAAAAAATAGATTACCAAATAAATATTCCTTTTTTTTGTTAAAAAAAAAAAGAAGGAAAATATGATATCTGTAAGAATTTCATTTAATTTTATTTTTTTTGTTAAAGCGATTAACTATTTGCGTGTGAATTGTTCATTAAATGAAATTAAACCATTTTTGTTGTTGTTTATAAATTATATTTTATTCGAATATATGAAAAGGGAAATTTATAGTTTCAATCCAAAATACATCTAAGCAAAATAAAAAAAGGAAAAAGAAAAGAAAATACAGAAAAAAATTGAAGATTGATAAATCATCATGCAAAGTAAAAAAAAAAAGTGGTATTTGCGTTTGGGCAGTTTTTAATGTATAATTACATGGAAATTTTTAAAGGAAAGTTTTATGTTTTAAAGGAAAGTTTTACAATAAATATTGAAGTAATTTATCAAAATAAATAAATTAAGTAAATATATAAATTTTATATACGGATATTTCTAAATAAGTGGTTTATTGAGAGCACGATATTTGTAATTTAATATTTTTTTAATAGGCATAAATATATTATAGGTTTATGTTAATTAGAATTTTTCAGACGTAAACCAAAATTTTTCATTAATAATGGATTTTTTTTTTTTTGGAATTAGTAGGCACAATTTTTAACGAAAACTTATAATTTAGAAAATTGATAATATAGAATTATTAATGAGTAATGAAGTAATTACTAGGAATACAGAATAGAAATAAAAATGAAAAATCATCATTAATTCTATATAATGTTTAAATATATTATCATATTTAAAAATCGTTTAGTGCTTAGTTGTTGAACAGCAAGTTTTTCATTATAAATTTTTGTATTTTTTGATAATTATAATATTAAATTTTGGAAATTAAGAGATTATTTTTGTAGAAACATCACGAAGAAAGAAGTTTAATCACCGAATTTTAGTCATAGGTCATAAATATTAAAAATTTATAAAAACCTCACCTATAATAAAGTAAATGGTAACAACATTTGCAGTAAACGAGATTTATGAGCAGTAAGCAAAACTGTATTTGCAAGTATGTAATGTATTTTTTTTCTCTTAAATGGGCTTTTTTAAGAAACTAATAAGACGGCATTTGTAGTAAACGAAATTCTTTCGCAGTAAATAAATTAGATTTGCAACCAATTTACTTTAATTCTCTTAAAATTGCTTTTTTAAAGAAACGTTTACTGCAAATAATATTTGTTTTCTAGTAATCTTTCAAAAATTTGTAGTAAAAAGTTAGTTTCCAGAAAATGATAATTACATTTGCACTTTTTGTAGGGAAAAAATCAAACTCTTTTGTAGCAACACCAATTTCTGCGTTTTTTTTAAAGTATTTATTTATTGAAATTCAAACGAGTAAAATCCTAAACAGCTTCAAATTCTAATTAACAAATTAATAAATTTCCAATTAATTAATTACTTTATTACCTTTAATTTATTTTTTTATTATCCTTTTTGAGTTCCTGTTTCCATTTTGATGTTAACAAAAAAAAAACACAAAAAACAAATTTGAGTTTATAAAATTAATATCAAAATTTCACCAAAACCAATAAACACTTACAAAAATTTTACAATATATATTTTAAAATATTAAATTGCCTCAAAGTACAAACACCAAAAAAAAATTTCACCGCACTAGACGTTATTATTTATAATAATAATAATAATAAAAAAAATAAATAAAAACTTTTATTTTTGACATAATAAAATTCACATTTATAATTTTTTTTTTATTTTTTCCTGGTTTTGTACTATGCTTCGAGTGGCATGCAATATCATAAAAAAAAAATATATTCACATTTATAATATTTTATATTTTCAGTACATGAAATATTTTTCCTCTATTTATATATTAGTAAAAATGAAAAACAAAAAAAACCATTTTTATTTGGCTGACACATATATCCTTTTATTTTTATGTTGTTTATGTACAGTAAAATCACTTCACCAGAATAAAAAAAATCACCAAACCTGCAAAAGCTACAAAAAAAAAAATAAAACAAAATAAACACTTTTATTAATTTATACTAAAGCCCACCCTTTTTTTTTTTACCACCCCTAAAACCACACTTTTTGTTGAATGGGTGGGTAATTTTTTTTTTGTTATTGTTAAAGAAATATTTTTAATTCTGTTTTGTTGCTGTTTGAAAATTTTAAAAGAAAATTTTTTTTTAATACATATTATCCAGTCAATATAGAAAATTTCTATGCATTGAGCATAAAATCAATTTTAATTTACTTTTATGTATTTTAGCAATTATTCAAAGAACCGAATGAAAAATAACATGTTTTTTTTTATGTATATATGTAATATGGTTTTATGGTTTGACTTTTATTTGACACAAACAAGAAAAATAATTTTACAGAAACAGACGAAAATAAAAACAAAAAAAAATCCTTTTTCAATTTTTCTATTTACATGTTTTGGGTATTTTGTTTTTTTTTTTTATGTTAAAAATATCCTTTTTTTCAAATTTTATAAATAACATCAGAATTATTTCAGGTAGTAAATTTTTTTGGTTGTTTTTTTTTTAAATATAAATGTTTTTTATGTTTTCTTTTTGTGTTGTTTTTGAAAAACAGAATTCTGTTAAATAAATACATTTAATTAATAATAAATTTAAAAAAATAGACCATAATTGATGGAAAATATAAAATAATTTGGTATAGTTTTCAAAATATTTGTACAAATATTTTGTAATTAAATTAAATTTTCATTTTTTTTTGGCAAAATACCCAATTTCAATTGATAAACATGATAAATTGATGTACTAATTAATAAAATTCAGTTTAAAATTAAGGCATATATTGAATATTTTTATTTTATAGATAAAAAGGATATAAAATGTAGAACAATTTTTCGAAAATAAAATATTTCAAACTTGGTTTTTGAAGGATATTGCTATAATTTATTTAATGTTATTTCAAAAATTTTATTTAATAATTTATATTTTTACGGAATCATATTAAAAGCAATAAATTTTATGTGGCCAATAATATCAATTTCATTAAATGTAGACCAAATTAATAAAAAATAATTAATAATTTATATTTCCTGTATATTTAATTTAAAAATTGTTTTAGCAAAAAATTAAAGTAAATTTTTGCTCAAACTTTAAATATTTGTCTTTAAAATTTTCTATTTTCATAATCAAGTTTAATTAAATTTACTTCGAAGACTTCGTCGACTTCGCTGATTTACAAGAAAACATATTTACATTATTTATTTAAAATTGTTGTTTTAAAATCAAATTTACATTTTTTTGTATAATTTTATCGATTTTCCACAGTAAAATATTTTTAAGAAAATGTGAATAAACTTTTAATGCTAATTAACATTTTCTTAATGGAACAATCACACCTTCTTTCTAATTAAATGGGTGGAGTTATATGGAATAGGATGGTAGATTAAAAAAAAATTATTCACTTATTTTATAATACACTTTTCTACTTTATTTTTGTTATACGAAAAAGTTTTCTTTTCCTTTAAATAAAATTACTTTTCAAACGCAAACAATTTTTATTTCTATTATTATATACTTTATTAAATTATATTTTGAAAAACAAAAGATAAAATAAATAAATTAGTAGATATTTTTATTTTTCAAATTAATATCTTTTTACCTTTTCAATAAAATATATTTTTTTTTTGATTTTTTTTTTTGCAAAACAAGTTAAATCCAAAATGACGTATCCACAAGTTAATCCAATTTTTCTTCTGGTATTTTTTTTTTATTTTTATCAAAATACAATTTCCACTCTCCTTATAATCGGAGTATGTGTTAGAAAAATCATTTTACGGAGATTTTATCCAAAAAGGATATTTTTTTTTTATATATAGTATATATATATTTATATATATATATTTCACTACTACACTTTTATCTATAAAAGCCTATTCACGATACAAATATTATTTATATATACAAATATATATAATCATAATACACAATAATATACACACAAATTTATATAGATTTTCAGAGAATTGTACCTATATATTTGACCTAGGATAATGAAAACCCCAAAAAAAGAAGAAATATATTAAATAAAAATGGACTTTTTTCACTTGAATGCCGCTGTATTTTTATTATTTTATGTATTAATTTCGTATTTTCAATTTGTACAATTTAATTATATTTCTTCCAGTATAATTCATAATTTATTTAATTTAATTTTTTTTTTGTAACTACACTACAAAAATATTATCCTGGTTTTAAATTATCCTTTTTGTTTTTATAATAATTTTGTGTATTCCTTTAATTGAATAGAATAGTACACCAAAAAAAAAAAGATAAAATTCATCAAATTTTCGTATAAGGGATACTGCGTTACCGACATTTATGTTGAACGGAACTCCGATGACTGAAGAAATTTTCCTGTATAAACGTTTCAGGGTTACTGAGAAATGTAGAAAAATTCGTATAAATAAAATGTCTGCGCAATTTTCTACAATATAATATATTGCTATAAATAAATAAAAAAAAATGCTAATAAAGCTTTTATATTTGGAGGGATGAAATATTAGAAGCTTTTTAGATAGTTTTAATAAGGGAGAATCTTTTTTGTTTTACATTTTCTATTTAGAGCAGGACTCAACTGTAATTTGGTGAAATATGTAATATACAATATAATAAAATTATGTTGTAGAGATTTTATTATTATTAAAAATATTTATAATAATTTTTTTTTTAATAAAATTAAATAGCAATTTTAAATTAATTTAAAACTCTTAATTCGTTAAATTAATTTTTAATATTTAAAAAATATAATTTATTAAAATTTATGGTACACCAACAGATAGCACTACTAAATATGAAAATTTATTATTTATGAAAAAAAGAAATATTTCTTTTATTCGCTCTGGGAAAGAAAATTTAATTCAGATCTTATTTGTTTTAAAAATTAAAAATGAGCCTGTAAAATATTAAAAGTTAATGTTGGGATTCAGTGATACCAATTTTGTTGTTATTAAGTGTATTGCCAACTATGCTCATATTCAAATATACTGAATGCTTATAATCACTTTAGTATAGTGCGCCTATTTCACTTACAATACCGGATAAAATAAATTATGATTATCAGCGTTCTTGTAAAAGAATTAAATTGATATGCAAATTAAAACATATGTAAAAGAAAATTTGAGATAACTCACAGCCCATCAAAATAATGGATTTCAAATCAAAATTATATTATTTGGTTTTGAATATGTCAATATTTATTAAATTATTTAAAAATGTTTTTATGAAATAAATTCTAATTTTATTTATTTATTTATAATTTACCGATGACATATTTTTTTAACATACATAAAACCCTTATCAATTGTTTTTTTCTTAGACATATATAAATATTATTATTTCTTTGAACAAAATAACACTTAAATATATACCAGGCAATAAACTTTTATTTGAAGATATATGAGAGGATAAAAAAAAAGATTGATGGCCTAAAAATGAGAAAACATTTATCATAATATTTAGTGCGAGACTCTGATATTCAAATTATCACAGAAAATATGAAATATATAATTTTTGTTTTTGTTTTTGAATGAAAATTTCAAATATGTAACAAAAGATTTTTGTTATTTATAAGATTTAGATAATATATTTATGATCTGATCATCTTGAAAGAAATATTAACACAACTTAAAAGTTTATGTTAAATATTTTGAAATAACATTAGATTTAATATGTTTATATGAAAGTATAAAATAATAGCATATATCAATTACTGTATGTTTGGAGTAGTTTGTCAATTGAATTATTATTAATATTCTATGGTTCAATTGAACCCTACCATATAGAATAGTGAATATTGTTAATTAATATTAGCTATTTTATTTATCTTAGCCGATTTTCTTTAATAGCTTACCTTATAAGCCTACCCCAATTTCCACTAAACTTTTGTAGATTTTCGATCCATCTCTTGAACTGCCCCAACTCTTCTTGAACTATTTCTCGGGCTCCGTGCAGTTATTAATTCTGCGCACAATGGTAATACGACCAGCATATTGCCACTTCAATATTCTATTTTTGCGCACAATGGTCATACGACCAGCCTATTGCCACTTCAATATTCTAGATATATCCTTAAAATTTGTTCTTATTTTAATAATTCGTTTGATAAACTCTGTGTTCTGCTTACTTTTAATACGGATAAATTCTAGTTTTTTTGTTTAATTTTTCTTGAAACTTCGAGCGGCCGTATGTTTGCATGGGTTAGATGGCCCTTTCCAGCAAATATTTCTGAGTGTAATTACTAAATTTGTGCAGCAAAGATTGGACTTTAGCTTGGATATCATGAAAAATTAAACTGGATATCAATTGAATGAGTGTAAAGCTTTAAAATTATATCGTTATCTAGTCAAGTAATGGAAAAATTTCCAAATTAAATCATTAAAAATTATTAATTCTACGATAATAAACACTTTTTTAACATTTCAATTATTTCCAAATTAAGGAAATAAAATAATAACGTTTAAAATCTAAAATTTATTTACTTTTTACTTTTACTTTATGAATTTTTAGAATATTTTAACTGATTATAAAAAATTTACATTTTCTTGCTTGTTTCTTTATTCCATAATTTTTCGTTATCACACATTTTCTTGAAAATTTTCATATATATTTTCATTTTCACAGTAACATGATCTAAATTACTTACATAAATAAATATATTTATTAACAAGGATACCAAAAAAAAAAGGATTTGGTACAATTCTTTTGGGAATATAATATTCGAAGAAAATAATTTTTCGTTAACAAAAACCGACATAATATTTTTTTTACGTACATATATACATACATTCGTTATAAGTTTAAGCATTATTGTGGCGTGCAAAATAAAAGGGTGGTTTAGCTACATAATATATTAATATATTGTATGGTGGTTTTTCTTCGAAAAAAGAAAAAAAAAAAAAATGAACAAATATTTTGATATACAACGTATGTGGAAGTTAAACTGATTAGGTATCAACCCATCTGAACAAATTATTTTCTCTGCCTTATTAATTTTTTGGAATTTTCTTTTTTCTTTTCATATATATACATAATTTATTTATATTCAATCTGGAAAAGAAATATTTGAAAGAATTGTTTTTTTTTCTTAGGTACATACGAGGGCAGATTCATAATTACGTAGACTACCTGTGATGCGGGTGTTGATAAAACTATGTTGAAAATAATAAAAAAAAAAACGAAAATACTATGTTTTCTGCGTCAGTCCGTGTAATTTACAATCAGCCCTCGTATCAACGCACAAAATTCGTTTTTATCCACACGAAATTCGTTTTTATCCATTTATTAAAATTCACTGAGAGTGGCTTGTTTAAAAGACTGTTACAGGTAAACTAAATAAGATATCAACTTGAAATTTTATATATAGCCTAGTAAATGATTTTAGAGGTAAGAAATACCTACATCACAGGTAGTCGACGTAATTATCAATCTGCCCTCGTATATAGTTTTTAGAACAGATTTATTATAAATATTTTATAGCCAAAAACATGGATTTGCCAGAAGTAAATTTTTTCATAAAAATTATTGATTTAATTGAAATAATAAAATTGGAAAAATGTAAATTTAAAATAGTAGAATGAGAGATTATGGTAAATTTTCTAAATAAGCATGAGTTTGCTTTCTCTAACTTCTAGAATTCAGTTTTAATTAATTTCACATATTCTCGAAAAACGAATATTGACTGACAAAGTGAAATTCTTACTCTGAAATATTAATAAAAACTATTAAAACTTGCTAATAAAATATATTAGACTGATAGAAATTAGTCAGAAAACCAATTAAATAATAAATAATGAGAATTAATGTCGAGAAAATTGAATTTTATTTTAATAAATCTGTAACAAATATGCGGAAAAAATTATTCAGAAAAAGATATTATATTAGGAAATTATACTAGTAGAAAATTAATTAGATTTCAAATATACTGATAAGTTTATTGCGAAAATATCTTGTCAAACTGGCAAAATGTTTCTAATTAATATCATGTTTTCTTTTAAAATTTTATATTCTACTACAATTTTTTTTTCGTCCTGAGATTGATTGTATTGTACAAAAAATACGTTAATTAACTCTGTAAATGAAATAAAATATGCTGCATAATTTTACAACACAAAAAACTATGTACGTAAATTTAAAAATTAAAACTAATAAACCTTTTTCATTTTGATAACTTTTAAAATTATTTTTTCTGTTACCCGATTATTTTATAAATGTTATTGAAAATAATGAAATTTGTGGAGGACTTTAAATTCACAAGGGGGTACAACCCAACAAGGGGATACAACCCAACAAAGAAAAATTATATATAAACTTTTAAAATGTTTTTAAATTTGCTTCAATTTATATTTTAAATTAGTTTCTTTTCAAGTCTATATTTGAAAGTTTATTTTCCAACCTTTGTATACCAAAAAGAATTTTTTTTTTCAGCTGATGAGAAAAATGATGGGAAATATATTTTTATAATGGTCATTGAAGCCATTGAAAATGAAGTAACTAAAGTAAAAGTATAAATGAATTCAATGATAAGTTTAATTGCCAAATTGCCCTCATTTATAAAATATTTCTAAAATTACGTATTTTATTATTTTTCTTTCTATACAAAAACGTACAAAATTTTTTAATTTAATTAATGTAAAGGTTTTTCAGGGTTTTCCATTTTAATTGTTTATTTTTTTTCTGCTGAAAAGAAATTTTTGTACAGGAATGAATATAAATTTTTGGTCATAAAAGGATATACACTTTTTTTTAAAAAAAATAAATAAATGTAATGAAATAAATAAACTTTTCTATTTTCGTTTTATAATTAAGATAAAGGATGTTCAATAGCTGAGTTTGTGTTAAATTTGTATAAATACATATATTAAAAAAAAAATTTTTCAATTGAATAAATAGAAAGGTGAAAATTAGTTTTGCAACTACTTTAAATTTCCAAAGATTTCACTAATCACGCAATAAAGTTTTAATCAATTCTGCTTTTCTTTTCTTTGTATCTCGTTGTTTAATTTGTGTTTGGTGGATAATTTGGAATGTCGTCCTTGTAACCAAAGAGGTATTTAATATTTAGTTCTTCGTTCTTTATTATGAGTTACTCTTTCCATTTACGTGTCATGTTTAAGCTCATACCAAGATAAATTTCTGTATTTGCATATAGTATGGTGTTATCATTTAATGTGACAAATATTGGATATATTTTCCTAAACGTGAAATTGATGTGCCATGACTTAACTTCATTTAATCTTATCAGCCAATTTTTATTCCTGTAATTTATCTTGTTTAGTGCAATCTATAATAATATAAAAAATTATAATGGATGGGTGGTAGACAAAATATCTAAACGGGTCCTAAATTATGAAGTCTTATATTAATTATATTAAAATTAGTAAAATTAATAAATTCATTTCTAAAAAATTAAAAGTATAATTTGTTTTTGATTCAATTTATTTATGTCCTTAGAAATTTTTATTACACTTAATATTATTTTTAATTTAACTTCAATGAAATGAACACAAAAAGCCACTATAAATTAAATATTGGTTTTTATATTGAATTGAAATATAAATAAAGAGAGGTTGTTTACGTATTCAATTTGCACGTGACTAAAATTAGCAACGAAAATATATATAATTTAAAAACTCATCATAAAGATTTACGCAATTAATATACATATATTCCTTTATTATTAAGTTCAAAACGTTTTTTTTTTTTGCGTATACTACTTGTATAATATTGGAATGAAAATATTTCTAAATTAAGGCCATTGACAGCTTACCTTACTCATTCATTTAAACGAATATCCCAGGTAATATACAAAATAAATAAAAAGGTTTAATACGAACGTGCTTTAATAAAATCAACTCAGAGAATGTCCTTAACCTAAAAAAAAAAAATGAAAAACTATGAGAATGAACTTTTCAAGAAAAATTTTTAGTGGTCGGAAAATGCAAAAAAAAGAAAAACATTTTTGTGTTTTTCGAAAATAATATCTCTGCGAACATTTTTTGTGTGTGAAAAATTTAATTCTGGTGGTCAGGAAAAGGTCATATAAAAATTATATACGTGAAATAAATATTTAATTCAAAAGGTATAACTCAATTTTGTCTGAATGAATAACTTAAATATATGTGTGTAGTAGAAATATATTTTAAATATCCTTTTAAAAAGGAGTAAATTGACTGCACAAAAACCAATTTAAAACAAAAAGTAAAATAATATAACAGAAAATTAGAGTTCAGAGGTTTTCAGTTCAGTTAATTTTGGAATTTTTGTGGTACAATTTAATTGAGAAAATTTGTAGTGTTTCTTAAGAGTTTTGAAATATCTTTTAAGAATTTTTATATATATTTCTGTATAGTTTAATGTTTTTTTAAATTTTATTACAAAAAAATTTGTATAAATTTATATTAAAATTTACAAGAAAATGAATCACGTTTTACAGTAGATTTTTTGTGTCACTAGACGTGATTAATTTCTGCAGAATTATTTAAGATAATATCATGTAAAATTTATAATTTGAATATAAAATTATATTATTTTTGCTGAGCAATTTATTTGATAAATTGTCATACATTCACCCTTTTTTAACTTTGATTATTCCAACAATTTTTCAGAGGACGTTCACTGAAACAACGAAAACAAATAAATAGCTGCGATGAAGACGACATATTCTGTTTGGCCCTTAAAGCTTGGAATTATTTCGGGTCGCTGATGCTTCGAAAAAATTACTTTGATTTACGGAGTATTTAATAGTTTTTAAATATTTTTGGCAGTATACATCTATGAAATACTAATGATTTTTGTGGTGCAGTCTTCAGCAGCTTCTGGCTAAAACAATTTAAAAAAGAAAAAACCCTTCATTTATTATTAAAACAAAGTGTGAAATATTATTTATTTTAAACACAAAATTTATTTTTATCTTAGCACTCTTCCAAGTGAATAAATTAAATTATATAAATCCAATAAAGAAAATACAACATTTCACCTCAAGGATATTCTCTGTACAAATAATAAAAATTTAAATTTATTTAAATCATAATTTTCAAAGAAAATTTGGTAAAATTTTCTGTTTATGGCATCTTTTTATACCAAACAATAATAAAACCAAATTTTAGTGTTCAACTTCAAAAAATATAAAATAGTTTTTCAGGAAAATTTAATAGCCATTAAGGATGTTTTATCCTGGCATATGAATACAAAATATCTTCAATTGTTCTTATAATGTACAATTTCCAAAAACAGAAAGAAAAATAAACACCTACAAATATATTTTTGTTTTGCATTTGTCTGAAAATGTTCTCTTTGACAATAATTTTCTTTACCAAAAAAAAAAAAAACGTATTGTAAAAACTAATAAGATTTTCGTTGTTTGCGTATTTTTCTTTCTTTTCATTTTTCTGTGTGTATATTATTTATTTTCTTGGCAAATCCTTTAATTTTCTATATTAGTTTAACCTTAAACAATAGAAAGAGAATTTTTTATTATCCTTGATAAGCTAAAGCATTAAAGTCTTAACTTGTGGTTTATTTATTTATTAGTTTATATACCTTAGAGAAATAGCATTTATTTTTTCACCAAAAGATAAAACAAAAAATTTAGAAAATAAACTAAATAATTTCTAGATTCATTTTGAATAGAAAGTTTGAAAAAAGAAATTGAAATTTTTAGCAATGTGTTTATTGCAATTATAAATTCGCTTATTATCCTGGTTATGCACACGTTGGCATTATAATAAATAATATAACAATAAAGTTGCAGAGGGATAGATTCTGCACAAAAAAAAATGTTTTCTTCGATAGCTCCTGAATTTTGAATATGCCAGCTTTTTTTGCAAAAAAAAAAAAAAAATAAAGAAGAAGGAAAAAAAACGTTTAATCACACAAACAGAATTTTTCTGAATTATAATCGTCATGGCATACCCAAGGAAATGACAAAGAAAATAAAATTTTATAGGGATATGAAAAATAAGGACAGACAAATAAAATGAAAACAAAATGTATTAATCAAAATCATCCTGGTAATAGTTTTTTGGTTTAGATTTAAAATTTTGAAGACAATTTTTAAAGACTCTTTGCTTGAAATTTACATCAGAATAAGGATAAACAGATATAATACCTTTGACAGATTTAATTATCGTTAATGCCTTATGTTAAATTATGCATCTCTTATATTTAAGGATACTTTATATCATGATCATTATCTCGGTTAATAATCACTAAGTACAAATTAAGTACGTTCTCGAAATGTAATTAGTATGAAAATACTATCGATAGGTGCGGGCGCAGTGATCAGTATTTGTAACATTGCTTGAAAAATTGCAAATGCAAATTATCGTAAATAAAAAGCAATACAGACTAATTTAGTGATGATTATTTTATGTATATTATCTCAATTTATAATCTCATTAATGATCATAATTTTAAGTATGTTTTCGGAATCTATTTAGAATCTATCGATATGTGCGTACAGTATTAATAGTTTAATCCTCTGGAGAAGAATTGGAATTTATTTGGATATCAGCCCAACAAATATGGTTCGAAATATCAAATACAATAAACATTAGTCGTGTGTCATATCAAATACTAATGATCATTAAATTACCTTGTATAATATAGAATAGATAATTGAAAACTTTTGAGACTTATGGCATAGCTATGGAAACTAAATATTTTTTTTGTTTGTTTTTGGAATACTTTGGATTAACTTTATTTCAGAAAATTTTATTCATAATAGTGACGCAATGAAAAATTATTATCCCGGGTATGTGAATAAAGGCTCAGTTCACTAGACGCTTGGGAGTCCTTTTTGTTAAAAAACAAACAAAACAAACAAAAATATATTATATTCAGTTTTTAGAATGTCAACTAAGGAAGCATATTATTATTTTTCAGAAAAATTACATTTTATTTTATTTTTTGCAACAAGCTTAAATTTTCATTATAACACAAGTTTTTTTTAAAGTCAAAAAAAATTTTATAACTTTATTTTTGTTTTAATGCATTAGAAAGAAATCCCTTCGAACATTTATATTTAATTTTTTTTTTCAAAATTTCTAATTTCCATATTTATCAAAAAAAATAAAAAAATGAAGGAAATTCAGAAGAGGATAAAGAAAAAAATGGCTGATTATTTTAGTTTTTGTTCCATTTTCTAACGCAATTTAGATGTATACGTTTTGTATGAAAGCATACAATACAAATAAAGGATATTGGAAATATTTACTTTTCAAATTTTAATCGTTATACGTAAAAGCAAACAAACACCACAATAACAAAAAAATTTAATCAAAATTAATTTAATAAACAATAGTTCATTTTTTTGATAAAAATTAATTATAAAGTTGTTAATTGAGAGAAAGTCCTTAAAAATATCCTTAGGTACAATATCTTAGTACACTTATAAGTGTTGAAAATGGATTAATTAAAAAAAAAATACCAAAAAGAGTACAAACACAATAAACTGGTGTAAAATTTACTTATGAACTTAGATTATTTCCCATCGAAAGGTACAGATTTTAATTTTCTACATAAAAAAAGGATATAATAAAAAAAAAATGCATTAAATGCTCATTAAAAAATAAAGTGTTTTTGTTAAATAAAAAAAAACAATGAAGGATGAAAATCCTTTTACTAAACTTTAAATGAACTTTTTATGTCTTAAAAAGTTTCTAATTGCGCATGAAAAATTGAAAAAAAGGATGTCTGTATTTATAGAAAAGGGTTTAATTTAATTTTTTTCTAGTATATAATTATATAACTTTTGGTCGGAAGTTAAATAACTTAAGTACAAAAAGACTAAGATATATTTTTTTTTTATATGAAGAAATTTAGGAAAAATTATTTTCTGATTGGTAAAAATTCCAAGAACTTAAGTACTCGAGTTTTTTTCGCAAGTTTAATTAAATTACAATTTAATTTATAATTGGTTACTTTTAAAATTTACTTGCGTACATAATAGAAATAATAAAAAATCTGTAAAATATTTACAAACATTTTTTTTTTATTTTCAATTATATTTGTACTTAAAAAAATCGAATTTATTTATACTCACCAGAAACATAAATTAAAAAAAAAAAAAACGTAAACCTGAAAACATAAAATATTTTCAATTTATCACGTCCTCCTGAACTTAAAATGCCAATGGCATATTTTGTTCGGTAAAATTTCATTAATTTTATTTTAGCCAAGAAAAAAAGGATATTTTTTAATAAATATATACTGTATATAAATATATATTTTTATGAAATAACAAATCACGTCTGTTATCGTAAAAACAAAATTATTTTATATACGATAAAAATTATATTTGTCGCTAAATAATATAATAAATTTAATAAAATTTCATATAATAATTTTTTTTCATATAAAATTATAAATTTTCTTGTAGAGATATTCAATAAAATTGATTTTCCTGGGAAACATAAAAATTCGAAAAATAATAATGTTCCTTGTTGGCTTTTAAATTATTTGTTTTTTTTTGCGTACGTAGGAATAAATAAATATTTTGTGATTGTTTGTTAATATTTGTAAATATTAAAATAATTCAAATTTTATTTTTACAAAAACAGACAGGTGAGTAAACACATTAATGAGATTGTAAATTACTTTTAAGTAGAAAATTATAAGTGGCATTGACAATTTTAAATAACTAATTCATTTGACTCCTTCTAGCAATAAATTGAACGAAAGAAACTGACAGAATTGTTTCCAGGATAAATTTAAGGAAAAACTGTGATAGGATAGTTGTGACAGAATCATTTACAGTCTCAGACATGAGCAACTAAATGATGCTGTAGAATTTATCTAAGTTCCAGACATAAGCAACTAAATGATGCTGTAGAATTTACAACTCTTCAAATTGACTTTATGAAAAATTAATTTAACATCAGGCTTAAAGGTAGATTTGAAAGTAAAATCTGCAAGTAATGACTTGTGATGTCATATACCGCAATAAGCTAAGGTAATGTAGACATCCTTTTTTTTATATTTCTTTTAAAATTCTCTAACTAATTTAGTCCTTGTGAAAGTGTATATGCATTAGGATTAATTTTTAATCGTGTAAATAATTTAAAATATGGTAAATCTAATTTTTTTTAATGGATTTATAAATTTATCAACATGACATGCGATAAAATAATTTAATATTTAAAAGAAGTTCGTGGAAAAAAATAAAAAAATTACATTTCAGGATACAGGCTATAAATTAATATAAAATGTAGAAACATTGCTGACATATTAATGAAATTATTATGTACATTAAAGACTTTGAATTGACTTTGAAGTAAAATAAATGTAGTGCAGTAGAATGTTTCTAATTTTACTCAGCTTTAAAATGTGTACGATTTATAAAATTACAGTAAAATATAGTTTTAAGATTGGGAAAAACTGTATCAGTTTGATAACAATAATGACTCGCGAACAAGATCCATTTTGTTGCATTTATATGTTGCTTCACTATAAACGTGGTTTGCAGATTAATAGGTCCAAACTGTAATAAAAAAGGTTAAGAAACTTCTGTACTTGGCGCACTATGCTAGAGTGAACAAGGACAACAATAAAATAATAATCAAACAAAAATTCTCTGGTTGTCTTAAAATCAAATTAATTGCATTAAACTGAATGAAATTAATAGTATGTCTATCAACTTTTTTTTAAGTTTACTACACTCTTTCTGGTCCACATATTTATTTGTACATATGTACCTATAAACTATGATACATAATCCTAACAAACTTTTACAAAAGTCATTATTGTTTTCTTTTCGAATTTATTTACCATAAAAAGGTCAAGAGTTTTCTTACAATAAAAAAAGGGATAACTAACATTATCACTGGGTGGTTTTAATCCTATTTTCACTCTAGATATATTTTTCTTTGGTTTATTTAATTTTTGTTACGTGAAAATTTTTTTGTTTTCTGATTTCAGATTATTTACGAATATATTTGATTTTCATTTGTGGTATGACTTTTTAGACATGAATAGTATTTTCATTTGTGGTTTGACTCATTTTCTCGTTTTTTTTTTGTGAAACACATACTTTGTCAATAAGGCAGATTGTTAAGAATTTGTTAGATTAATTTATAATTAAAACCCTAATTTACATTTGAATTGGAATTCGTGTTATAAATATTTTTAAGATGGGGAAAATATTTCTTATGCCTAATAAAATAAATTTTATAAATTTACGGAAAGGATAATGAAAGAATTATAGTTTTTTTTAGGCAATATATGAAATTAAAATATTATGCCTGGACTGGAAACTATCAACGTTTTTTTCTTCTGAAAAATATTAAGTAAATTTTATTCCGTTTAAACAAAATAGATTTTCTAAAGGACAATTATATATTTTTTGTTAGTTCCAACTTTATATTTTTTATTTCCAAATAAAATGTTTAGGTGCAAAAAAATATATTCTTTGACATAAATCTAATAATAAATTATTTAAATTTGAAGCGGACTTTTAAAATTCTGAAGAAATTATTAAATCATATAATTTATTTTTAAAATTATATTAATTTTTATTAGGTTAAATTTTTGTCGTACGAAAAATTATAGGCTTTTAATCTGTAATTTAATTTGTACGTGACTTAATTAAATTGTTTTTGATTTTTTGAGCTATTTTCAATGTGTCTAGACTAAAATAATTTGAAATTGTCAATCTTTATTATATTCTATTTACAAGTATAATAATTTTCTTTCAATTATAATACTTTTTTGAACTGTGGAAATAATATTCTTTTCAGATGTAATGAAGTTTGAAGTACTTAATTTATTTCATGATTTATTAAAAAGTTAAACAATTTATTATTTTGGAAACTTTACGTGAAGTTAAACAATTTTCATTCAGTTCCAATATTCATATATTTAATTTCTATAAAATTAATTACTTTCACTTGTTGCACTTAAAAATCAACATTTATATTCAATTTTTAAATGTTCATTTTATTTTCAAGGCATAGTTTTGATTGGGACAATAATGAAAAAAAATGTATCAGATGAATTTTGAGTTCTAAGCAGGATGGAATTAATTCCATGTTTGTCCAAATCAACAGGAAGGTTTTTGTTTCTTATATACAGGAAGTTCCGGGATTACTTTTTGTATTACACATAAAATTGTTTTTTTTTTTTAATAATGGCAATTTCTTGAGATTAAATACAAAATATAATACATATTTGTTTATTATAGAAAGAACAATTTTATATATTGTATTAATTTTAAGGATATTTAATGGTCACAGTAAAAATTAATATTTTAACTTGTAAGACTAGTAATTGACTTCACAAAATTTGTGAATGTAAAACATAATTTTCAATTAACTTCATAACAATATCGTATAATAAAGTACTGCAAAAGCTCTGTAGGTATCTGTCTTATTTTTTTTTTAATATTACTTATCAAGGATTTTTGCTTTTTTAATTTAGTTATAAATAAGGATTATACAAATTGCATTTAGTTCAATTCTAATAAAAACAATTTAGCAAAACTAAATTCTTGTTATTTAAAAAAAAAAACTTAATTTGTTTTTAATAATTAAAATAATTATATTTGGCCAAATAAAACTTTTACTTCTTAAGAATCTTAAACCATAATTAAGGATAATTTTTGTTATAAGGATAAAATATTTTGTATTTTTTTTCCAGTTACATTTGATAGACATTTACTATATTTACATTTTAAAAGAAAATGAAATTTTCAAAACCAAATATGTACCATACACTTGTGAATATTTATTAACAAGGATAAAAAAAGGATCTTCTATATATTCTCTTGGGATAATATATATATAAAGAATATATATATGTTAAAGAAAAGGATTTTCTGTCTATGTACATTTTCGTTAAAGCTTAAAGGATATATTGTAATAAATATAATGGTATGAGGTGGTTTTTATTTTTGTTTGTTTATAAATAAATTTATTTGTGGTTTCTTATTAAGAGAAAATTATATAATTTTATGTACATTGTTGTGTGAGGGTTAAACTGATTAGGTATCAAATTGTGTGTGGGTAAATTATTTTCTTTATATATTATTAATTTTATATAAATATATAAATTTTATTTGTATACATATATACATATTTATTTATTAAAAGGATACGTTGTGTAAAAAACCGAATATGTTTTTATTAGCTTTAAGTTAGATTATATTAAATAATTTGAAATAGTTTAGTGAAAAAAATTATAATTTATGTTTTAATTTTATTTAGTAGATTTTTTATTAATTTTTTTAGTGTTTTTAGAATTTTTCGTTTTCCGCTTTGTTGATAGATTTTATTTTATTTTTTCCAGCACGACGCATCAATGTTGGTCTAATTTAAATCAACTTTAAATGAGAACCAGTAATTAAAAAAATGGCAATGAAATGTAATTTACACCAATTTCAAATTAAAGTAGTCGTTTTTTTACAAATTACTAATTATTTTTAATAATTAAATTAACGTTTAATACAAATAAAATTTAACATTTTTGTCATATTGAAATAATCAATTTGTAAATTGATCAATTCAAGTTTAAAAAAGTTTAAATTTTTTTAGAAACATGATCATTTCAGTTTGAAAAAAGGCTAATTTAATTTGAAATTGGTATAAGACTGAGAAAAATGTTAACCATAATGAGTGGTCGATTATTTAATATTATTAACTTATTTGCCATAATATAAATGAAGTAAGTGAGTATAACAAGATAAAGTTACTAAAAAACGACTGAAAAATCAATTTAAATAATTTTCAAATTTGATTAAAGTACTATTTTGCTTTATATCCTTTTAGTTGTGAAGATTTTTAAAATGTTTATTTTAAAGTGTTCTTTTCCGATGGCCAGTCTCTATTTACAAAATAAACTTAAAAAATCTTTTTTATATTTGAAAGTTATTTTAAGATATTATTGTCACGTCCAATAACACAATATACGTGATTGGCTATTTTAGTTTATAAATTTCTGACTATTTCTATATAAGTGAAAAGAAGACATATTTTTTATATACATAGTTACTTTAGAATAAATTAAATTTGTAAAAGAATTTTTATTATTATTTTCCAATTTATGATTTTCTTAATAAATTCATTAAAATATATATTTATTTTTATGATTTTTAAGAAATTTGTTTTGATTTTTTATAATTAAGAAAATTATAGATTAATTCGAAGAAAAAAAACATAGAAAAAGTAATTACTATGTTCATAACATGACGTTATTAATTTCTTCCTACAAGAATACAATTAGGTAATATTTATTAAACTACCAACTAAATAAAATTAACATTTTTGTAAAAACATTTTTTTGCAAAAATTAAGAAATGGTCATACGTCTATCTTATCCGAAGCCTTTTGTATCTCTAGTCATAAAACTTTTTTTTTTTTATATAACTACATAATACATATATGTAAATTATGAGAAACTTTATTTTGAATGTTTTTAAAACTGAGAAATCCTATGGAAAATAATTTAGATTATGGAAACGTTTTAGATTATGGAAACGTTTTTATGCCACATAAATACTCTTGTCTTATGCATATGCTAATATATCGATTAAAATATTTTGAAATATTTAACAAAAATTTTAAAATACTTTTATAAATTGTAGAATTATTGTAAACCAGACAAACTATACTAAATTTTATTAAAATTTTGGGATAGTAGGACAAAAACAAATTTATGTTATATGTAAAAGTTTGCACTTTTCAATTTATATAATCGTTTCTATTTATTTTAAGATAAAGTTGAATCGTAAACTTTAAAATGATTAATGTTCTTTAGAACCACTTGATTATAATTTTGAATTTGTGGAAATTATTAAATTATAATTAAGTTTTATTTTAAACAATTAATATCAGTTTACTTATCTCAACATAATTTTAATATTAGAAGAACTAATTCTTTTAGAACTTATTAAATTAAACTGAAAATTTGTTGATTGATTTTCAATTTTGTAGTTTAATTTTATTTAAATATTTGGTTAAAAATTGACTTTGTCAAAATATTTAACCCTTTTTTTTTTAAAAACTTTTATTTATTGTTATCCTTGAGTGGACTAATAATAATATTTTCAAAAATCAATATTAAAATCAAATTTCTCGTAATAGAATATTTTCTGTAAAGATCTTATTTTAAAACATATTTTGTTTTTTTAAGTTGATTAATTAATTTTATGGAGTAAGTTGGTACTCAGGAATATCTTAACTTCCCTAGTACTCAGTTTTGTATAAGAATAAAAAAAAACTGTTAAGCAAGATATAAACTTAAATTAATTAACTGAAGCAGTAAGTAATTTTTCTTCGTCCATCATTTCAAGTTTTTTTTATATATTCAAAGCTTTCTAAATAATTGGTTTTCCTTAATATATTTCTGCCGTAATTTCGGAATTTTTTATTTTCTCTTTTTTTTTTGCATAGTTAATTGGAAAAATCACTAGATCGACATAAAATAATTTATGTAGTGAAACTAGAAGGTTTTCTAGAAATAGTTAAGGTAAGTTGATTCATTAATTGAACTAATTTGCATTCATTAATGGAATTTTATGATGAAATTGTATACAAATTTTATTTTACGATAAAGATGAGAAAAGCTTTCATTTTTATAAGTATATAAATACTATTATAAGGAAATTCCTTGAACTTTTTAGAATAGTTAGTCCACGTTATGTTTAAAATAGTGAGTATTGCATGTGAAATTAATTTCGGTTTTCTATAATAGTTAATATATGTATGTATATGTTTATTAAAAGTAATAATAGAAAATTTTATGTATTGATGGTGAGAAACCTTTTTTAGAATTAACAGGAAAATATATTAAAATATTTTGTGGAAAAAAAACTTTAAAAACTAACTTTGAAAAACAATTATATTATTTAGGTTGAAAAAGTTTACACAACGCAAAAGCCAGAATAATTAAAAGTGATATAAATTTTTGGTTGAACATAAAATGTCATTTTACAACAAATCTTATATAAAGAAAAAGGGATAAAGATTTATGTGATTCTAAGGACTTTTAAAGATTTAATAAAACAAACAATATAATCCGCCTTTGAAAGGCGTATACAACACAAAGTTTTTCAATTTTACATTATACTCCCTAAGGTAGGAAATTGAAATTTTAATCAAAAATTAGAACATTATTTGAGGAGAATTCTTTGTGGTGTAACCTAAAATCAAAAACTTAAATTTTTTATGATAAATCTATTTTTTTTTTAAAAACCATTTTGTATACAATTTTTTATATTTTGTCATAAATAAAATAACAAAAATTTATGTACATATTTCTAAATTAATTTGATAATAACATTTTTAAACTCGTAATAATATTTAAATAAAATTTATTTTAAGAATTAAGGATTCTACAATAACACTTATCGAAGTAACTATTTTTATTATTTTAGTGTTTTACTTATTTTAAATTTCAAATCTTTTCACAATCTTGTAGTTTGCGTGTTTTTTACTTAACATATATAAATTTTTATAAAATTAATTTTTAATAAAAACCATTTGTTGAATTATTTAGCCAACTCATGTTGATCCTATAAATTATTAATAATCAAAGTCTTTGAAAAAGGAAATTATTCTTTACGAATAATATAATTTTGTTGTTAAAACCTTTTTTTATTAAATCTACTAAACATCGTTTTTTTTTTGATAAAAATAAGGATGATTTTTCGATTTTAGTTCATGTATCCTTGAGCATATTAGTAACTGAATATTAGTAATTGAACGAATTATTGGGCAAATAATTTTCGGTTAATTTTTAATTTAGAAAAGTCAAAAGAATTCAAATTAAAATTGAAATTAGCAGTACAGTAAAAGTAGTAAAATTATGATGAAGTAAAACTAAATTATTTATTAGTTGAATTTAAATTTCATATTTAAACTAAAACTTTTAGTACTTTCTTTCAGAACTTTTTTTCCGAATTAGGTAAATTGTTCGATAAAACGAAAAATGAGAAAAGTTTTTAAAGAAAAATACAATTTAAGAATTAAACTTTAGTATAAATTCAAGTTCAGATTATGTGTGAATAGCTCAATCAATGAAATTGACAAAATAAATTCTCAATAATTAATAATAAAAGACAATTTATTGTAAAACAAAATAAAAAAAAAATGCGAAAAATGTTTAACTGAACTTCTTATATGAAAAACTAAAGCTAATTTTAGCTAAAATGTCAATCAAATTGAATTAATGGTCATTTATTCTTATATAAAAATGTAACTTGGTGACAGCTGTCTAAATAAGATTTCTACAATTATTTTTTTTATATTATGTATTAATTTTCATTGATACTATAGAGATTTTAGTGGTAATGAATATCTAGTTATATAAAAAATAAAATATTTCAACTTAGAAACTGTTTCATTTATTTAACTATCGGATTTTTATTTTTGTTCGTTTGTTCACGCCACATTGCGGCTATAGCGTCTCAAGTGCAGAATTATCTGTTTCTTTTATTGAAATTTGGACTCCTAATTTTTATATGGATTAAGTTTATGAAACTTTAATTACAACAAACTAAAGACTTTATTTGGTATACATTTATTGGTACCAAATTTTTCTCAGTCGGAATTAACTTACAATTTATTGTAATTTTATTACTGGTACTCATTCATTTAACGCTAAGTGAACTTCGACTCACCTCGGACTGGAATCGAACTAGAATCGAACTAGAATCAAACTCAAGGATCAGGATGTGGGACACGAAATATTCTTTCAAACTCACAGAATAGGATGTTCTTTGCGGTTCTCAAAGTTCTTACTTAAAAAAAATTTTGGTAAAAGAACATAAAGAGATGAACGGGGCGTGCTGGATCAGGAACTGAACTAAGCAATTGCCCCCAAATAAGAAAAATGTATTAAGAATTTTCGAAAAAAAATATCATTTTTTCGGGAATCGAGAACTCCCGAATGTAATTATTATATCGACACAAGATACATGAAACATTAAAATTGTAAAGGTCTCGAGAATTCTCGACAAAGTCTCGATTCCAATTTCTCCAACTTAGTACATTAACACAATTTTAATATTGTAAAAAGAAGTAAATATATATATACAATAACATTTCTCTAAATTTTGAAATTGATATTTCTCGTTTATTTCATTACAAATTTTTATATTCTTAGAAATTGATAATATTTAATTAAATTTATTTATAATTAATTAATTTAAAATTTAAATATTGTAAGTAAGTACATATAAGTAAAAACTTTTAAATAATCTAAATTGTTTTCTTTTTTGGTTACTTAAATTTAATATAAAATTTTATTTTATCACATTTATATTTTATGTTGTTTTTATTAAAAGAAAATATTAAATAAAAAAATAAAAAATAAATTTAATTAATTTTCAAGGCAATTTATTTGATTAAAATAATTTCCAAATTTATTATTCAGGTGTTTGCATAATATTTATAAAGTAAGTCGATTAGATTTGTGTTTTTTTTCTGTAGATAGATTTAACTACAAAATTGAAATACAAAATCTAAGAGATTTAAATGATATTTTAAAATCAATTTCGGAAATTTATCATAAATTAATTTTATAATATTATTTAAAATAAAATTTATTATAAAGAAGTAATTTAAAAATGTAGAAAAAAAATTGTTGAAAAAGTTTATAATAATTTGATTATGCTTTAAATAGACTGACTGTGAAATTTTCAGGAAAGTTTTACATTTCGTATGGTTTTCTATGAAAATATGATAAATATATATAAAAATTATTTTGAGGTTGATTGAGGTTAATTGTGGTGACCTTCGTCTGAGGCACAAACATCAAAATTCCATAATTTATTTATTAAATTAAATAGTTATATTATTTAATTATCTATTTTAATTTTTTTAGAATGAATGAATATGGATTTCACCAGTTTTAAATTATTTTGTAACTTTGGTTTTTTGAAATTAGGCTTTCATATTTCTAATTCTCCAATCGCAAAATGCAATATTTTAAAATGACTTTTAGAAAAAAGAATTGCTACATATTAAGTTTTACAAAAATAGTAACTTTTTGAATTACAAACAAATTTTTCCAGATACAAATTTCTATAAAAAAAAAATTCTATTTTCACAACCCCAATAGGAAAAAGAACAGAAATTATTTTTTATTAAGTTTTTTTTTTAAATCCTTACAGAACTAATATGAAATATAAAAAATGCATAAAAAATCTTCTAATATCTCTACAACATTATTTTTATTTCCTATTGTCCGAAGTTTCAAGTTAAATAAAGAAAAAGAAAAATTTACAATTTCCTTTTATATACTACTCCTACCACGAAAAAAAAAATAGAAAGCATAGCAATTTATTAAATAAAAAAAAATTGTAAGGAAATAAATTAAGATAAAGCTCTCGAGTTGCAGCATAACAAATCCGGTAATAAATTTCATCCAGCAAAAAAAAAAGTCGACTTTTGGTTTCGGATTATACTTACTATAGTACTGAATAATAAGCTAACAAAGCTTTACAGCTAAAATTCTGACTTCATGGATTTTAAAATAATAAAATTTACTTAATATGTTTTTTTTTCTTCTGTGGTTCCGATAAATTTCTTTTAGAGGATCACAGAATATTTTTTTTTTAAAACTTATTTTCTGTATTGTTGTTGGAAAATAGAAATTGTAAATGATTTACTTTATTTGAAAGATCACATATGTCTTGTAAAAATAAAAATAATATACTTTGTAGCAGTGGCGACACGTGAGCGTACAAATAATTATTCGGATTTTTTTTTTATATATTTCAGAGAAAATCTTCAATTTATTTGTTCGATAACTGACATTTAACCTTCTCGATTCTAAAACATTATTATAAATCTGTTGAAAACTATTTTTCACATATAGTATTAAAATCCAAATTCTTCATTAATGCAACCTAAAAATATGCAAGAAAGTGGTGTCACAAATTTTAATTTATTTAATGATTTAATCCGCAAAATAATAAAAATATATGCTGAACAATTTTGTAAGCACCTAAGAATATGCAAACCAAAACCAGTGTATAAATATTTCTTTATATTTGGGAAGCTTGAAATTTTTATTTGAACACCACTGCTTCGTAGATAAGTTAAAAGTTTCCAAAAAAAAAGAAAAATGGATTTTTGGAAAAATTTTTAAATGTGTTATGAAGTTTAGTAGAATTACAATAGATTAGAAGACTCAGTATTAAAAAAAAATTGAATTACTGGTTCTTATACACTCAGTATTAAAAAAAAATTGAATTACTGGTTCTTATCGTATAAATTAACCCTCTCATATATAAATTTAATGCACAAGTATATAAAAAATTATTTTACCCCATTTTCTGAAGATTTGGTTTGGTTGGGTTGCATATTTCTTTTAGAGGTATTGTGAGAATATAGACCGAACAACTAAAATCACGGAAAACATTTTTTTGGGACATTTTTTGGGAACAACTAAAATCACGGAAAACATTTTTTTGGGACACTAATAATATATTTTATAATCTTGGGTCAATACCTATGTCATTCACTAGTAACATATATTTACTTTTCATTTTTCAACTTATCAGATAATATTTTAACCCAAAAAAAAATTAAATAAATCGTCGAATAATCGGACAATCGTAAATAAAATCTGCGAAGCTGTATTAATATTATTTAATTTAAAACATTTCACAATATACAATAAACTAATAAATCATCTGAAAAATATAATAAATTTATCAGCTAATAAATTCTAATTTGATTCTTTAAAGACTTGTAGGAGATGATGTTATTTATAAATTTAATTAGTATAATTATGCTTTGTGTATCTATAAAAAATTTAACAAAAACACCACTTTTTGAGTAAGTAATCCCAAATGAAATAACTTTTTGATGAAAATAATAATTCTATAAAATATATTAAAATAATAATAATACACAATATAATTCAACCGAAATATTTATTAAACTTTTTTTGCTGGTTGTTTGTAATTCAGATTAATCATAATAATTTTTTAATATACATATAGTACATAATTAGTTTTCATTCTCATATTTTCATCAAAAATTAAATTCTATTTTTTTAAGTACTGGGAAAAACATAGTTTTTTATTTCAATACGCCTCTAGAAATCAAATACGAAAATATAGAATATTTTCCATATGAATGATTGTTGTGAAATAATTTATAAATAGAAATAAGTAAGCAAAATAATCTGAATTTATTCTGAATTCAATGCTAATACTCTGCAGACTATTTAATTATAATAATTTTATAATATTTTCTTCATTTATCTTTAACACTACAATGTTTCTAAACTTTTAAATAACAATTGTAGTGAAAATATAAAATCCAAAAAATTTCAAAAATATAAATTTACTTCCCTGTGGTCTTACTACTTTGTTAGACTAACAATAAACTCTTTTAGATTCATAGTAATTTTTTTTTGTGCAACTCACATTTTTCTTCACTTTGTGAATATAACTTTTTTGTCTAGAAAATAGAAATCATATGCAAATTGAAGTTTTACCTGTGCAATCACATATACATATACTAAAAGGATACATTTTTTTCTTTCTATGAATTTTAAAAATATTTTATGAATAAATAATGAATTTTAGGATTTTTTGTTTTTAGTATTAGAAAAATAATTTTATTTTTTAATAAAATTTTATTTTTTTCAGGATTTTGGTATCGTACACAGAATCATAAATATTTAAAATTGAAATTTTAATAAAAATCAATGAATTTAATTTTAATATTAAAAATGACAAATAAGCAAATATATAAGATAATTATTTTACACAAAAAAAAAATGAATTAAATCAATATTATTCATTTACATATATTTTTATGATATGTATTATTAAAATGCAAATATTTGATTATGCAAAACGAGATTAAAATATTCAGTTTACAATATTAGATAGGTTGGAATATTATGTTATGCATAGTTTCATCTTTTATTGACTAATCATATTTTAAGTCACCTTTGAGGTGACGCAAAGAAACATTAATAATTTTGACAAGGATAGTTTATTGTATCATATACGAACGACAAACGAGACTATTTAGTGATGCTTTAAGTAAAATTATGGATCTCGTCTATCATCTGTAATAATAGTTTATCTCAGAATGTATTTAGAATGAAAAATTTAGTAATAGTAGCGCTTGCAGTTGTCAATATTTGCATGTTTGCTTGAAAAATTTGAGATATTTTGGAAATCAGCAAAAAATCATTAGAAATTAGCACAAAACAATTGCAAATCAGCCGAAAAAATAATAGTTTCAGATAACAAAATAATTGTGAAATACAAATATTCGTGTGTCTTGGCAAATATTGAAGATCATTAATGGCCAATTATTATATAGTGAACAGTAGTTTCTATCAAATATATAAAACGTTATTTTTGCGAAATAACTAATAAAAAAATTAGTTCAATTATAAATAATACATTTACCTGGAAAAATACTTTTCATACTTCAATTATAAATTCAATTATTTCGCTGCATTATTTTAATTAACATTTTAACTTCAATTTTTAGATAACATTTAACTTGTTGTTATGAAATAGTTTCGTAGTTCAATAACTAAATTATTGAACTACGAAACTATTTCGTAGTTGAAATTTTAGCAAAGTTCTTAAAGTATTGATCAAAGAATTAGAATCTTGGCATATTTTCTATACACTTAAAAACTTTGTATAAACTTTTCATATTTTTGAAATTACCATAAACAAGAAAATGTAAAATTTTTGTTCAAAGGTAAACTTTTTTGATTTCCCTATTCAGTTAAATAGTATTTTAAAGCTATCATTAGAATATAAATTCCTTTTAATAAAATGTAAAAATATTTTCAACTATTTATAATAAAATACTACTAAGTTACCATACTTTTGAAAGGAAAATTTAAATTAAACTTTAAATTTTGTTAAGAAAATGTATAAACATCTTTTTTTGGTGGTTAAATTTTGACGGCATTTTATAAAACATAATACAAATTTTTGAAATCATAAATAGGTATTTCTAATTCTTATGCTTGTACATAATTATTTAATACAAATTTAGCAGTTTTTAACTTAATTATGATATCTTGTGTGCAATTTTTTTTTATTAGCTCTAAAATTTTAAATTTATATAGAACAGTCATATTGTCACCTTTGTAATATCAAAAATTATATTAAATTATTTAACTGGTTATTATTCATAAACGTGTGTGCACCATATTATTATTATTCTCTTTAGATGGATTTCGTTGTGCATAATAATTTATATCACAAAGTATATTAATAATAAATGTCCTTTTCTGTTATTGCTTTACACTTTTTAGAAACTCATAACCATTGTTGATATTACATTACATTAAGTTTATGAATTTCATGTTTTATTTAAATTATTTGAATAAAAATTTTTGGAGGAATTTCTGAAGACCAACATATAATTTTCACATTAAAATTGTATTATTCCTATGGTTATGCTCCGTACTTATAATCACGAATATAATGCTATGATAGCATTTTTGAATATTTCAATACTTTACGGTTTAAGTTATTGTTTCAAAAATTGTATATTTATAATCTTAAATTTTATATTTATGTTTTGTTCCAGGATTAATATTAAATTATAGTTGGTTAATAACTAAAAATATTTTAAGCTTCCGGTAAAATCAATATAAATTTCTTAACTTATTTCCTCCCATCATTTCTGCCACTCATTTTTAATAATTTACTTATTTTCTGTCAATTCGATTATAGTCCTTTAAAAATATATTAAGACCAATTTTCTGCACGTATTTAAATTATAATTTAACTTAAATATTTAATTTACTAACAAAATTTATTTTTACCTTTAAATTTTTTAGTCTCCAAAATGTAAACAGATTTGAACTTTATTAATTGGATAACTTGATAAGACAAAATTAAAACAGAATTAAATTTGACAATTTATAATTTTTCTTCTCTTTTATTTTTAGAATAAATTTTTTTAAGCGTAATTGAGTGACATGGTGCGTAGTATAGATGGCAAAAAAAAAAAAAACCCCTAAAGATATGTTCAAAATTATCATACCCCAAATTTAATCTTGGAATAACATGTTTCTTAATTTTACTTTTAGCTCAAGGATATTCTTACTTTTCTCAGAAATATCTTTCTTTCAAAAATTATTCTATATTAATCCTACAATAAGAGTTCTGAATAAATTATTTAGTTAGTGTACCAGAATCTGTATTTATATGAGGGTTGTAATTTAAATCCTGAAAAAAAGAAGAAAAATTTTTTTTAATTTTTTTTTACAGAAATTTAACACAAAAATATTAATCGGTGATTAAAATGGCACAAGATTTTGTAATCAGTGGAATTATTTTTGAAAGATATAAATATGGTAAATTATACGTTGCGGTACCGTACAAAGGTTACGATTATATTTAAGATTTAAATTTCAAATATCTTATTGTGTCGTTATTAAAAAGTATTTAACGCCACAGGTAATTAATTTTGACAAAATTTTTAATTGGATAACAAATTTTGAATAATATTCATAAAATTCTGGTTTTCTTGGTTATTATTTATCAATAATGTAAATTTATGCTTCTATTAAGTTTTTTACTAATTTTCTTCTACAGAATACTAAAGATATTTCGATATTACTAACCAAAAATATATAATCTCTTTATAGTTCTTTAAAAACAATTAATTTTCAATCTTAATTTACTTACAAAAATAAATTATTTCATTTTTAGTCTTACTAACTTTATTAAAAAGATACTCAATGTACCATCTTTTTACGTACTACAGAGAAAGTTTTTTTTCTCTTTTTATAATTTTTTATACAAAAAAGAAAGAAAATTGTATAATTTATTTGAATAAATTTGACTATTTTAAATGCTCATAAATTCGTTGAAAGGATCACTTCATTCTTCATCGTAAGAAATTTAATACTTACAAATTTCTAAAATTATTTTTCACTTTATTGTAGTATACAATATTTATATATATATATACGTATGTTCATCATTCTTCAAAATTACAGATTCCTAAGAAAATTAAGCTTGCAATGTAGACATAATAAAATTTTCATATTTATGAAGTTGAATATTCTTCTATATTTTTTGTGTTTTGCTTAAATTTAAATTTTAAATTGTGATTAAAGGAATTTTATTTTCTCAGTAAATTAGAAAAAAAAATTTGATTTAGAAATTTAGTATAAACATTTAAAAGAATTTTCTATATTTTTTTTAATGTTAAATATTTACTTGTAACACACTGATAAAAAATTGTTGCTAACAAATTTTCAGTTTAATTAAATTAATTTAATATTTTTAGTAGAACAGTTTTTAAATTTAATATGAAGTGTTTTTAAATTATCAATTTTTGTATTTGGAAAGAAATATTGACGAAGGAAAATATCTTGATTATATTTTTCAAAATATTTAAGAAAAATTAAAAAAAAATGTCATTTGTAACGATAATGAATTATAAAAAGATGAAAAGGTGACAATTTTTTTATTCAAACTAATTTCATTTATTTTCATGAAAAATGTTCTGAATTTAAAATATGTATTCAAATAAAGAAAAAAAAAATGTGAATAGGAAAATTAATGAATAATAAAGGAAATATCTTTTAATAAAGGTAAAAGAAAATATTGTTTTTTTTGTATCTTAAATAGAATCAGAATCTGTGATTTCCTTGAGATTAATTGAAATACAGCATAAGATAATTCTTTACATAAGCAACAATATTATTTTAGATAGAATATTTGTCTACCAAAAAAAAATTTAAAAAAATAAAATAGTTTCAAAAATTCTTAAATAAATTTTATTTCATCGAAAATTTTTTATCTGTTTATTCATGTCCCTTGAGTTCAAAAACTATTTAAATAACAATTGAAGTGATAAGTTTTTTTTTTCGAAAAGGACCTTTTGAAATAGTGAAATAGTTACAATCTTTTTCAAATCAACAGGTTTTAACAATTGAAATAAATTGCAATTGAATTTCAAAATATATGTTTATAAAAAATATTTGCACCTTGGGAGAAAATATAACTAAAAAAAAATAAAATCGACAAAATTTTTATCTAAATTTCAAATAACAATTTGTCCCTAACAATGAATTTTCTTCTATGGGGACATAAAACTAGAATGAAATCCATAAGATTTTATTTATAAATTAATGTTACAAAAAAATGTAAATATAAATTTATAAACTCAACTTACATTTATGTATTTTAGAAAATTGTATGATTAATTAATTTTAGAAATAAGATTCATACACTTTTTAAGGAAAATATTAATTTTTTTCCAATTTTTTTAAATATTTAAAGTAAAAAATTTTACTAAAAATTTTTTTTTATAATTATGTCTAGTATGTCTCCTGTTGCCAAAACTAATTTCCACTTTTAAATTTTTTTAGAGAGATATTTTTCCTCATTAATTAACATCCTGTTAATAATGAAACTTTGAAATTTTATATCATTAGCTCAATTAAAATTTTGTCTAGACATTTACAAAAGATGATGATATTTTTTAAGATACCCTAATTAATTTGTATCACTGATATAAGCAAAGTTTATATAATATAAAAAAAAAAGTATGTCTTAAAATAGAACTTAAAAACACTAGTTTTTTTCCTGCTTATATTTGAAATATTTGGATAGAGGGGAGAAATACTGAAAACGTAAGAAAAAATATCATAAATTTAATAAAATTTGACTGACTTTAAGAAAATGTCTGTAAATGTAGATAAAAGTCACGGGAATAAAAAATTATTTTAACGAGAATATGTTGTAAGCAAATAATTAGTTTGTATAGTGAATATTATAGATAGTTTAATATTTTAAGTTCGTAAGAACTCATCATTTATGTAAATCATGAATTCACAAAATTTTTAGCTTTGGTATAGCAAATATTGTAACATATTGTTTAACAGATTAATGCTGTTAAAAGCTTGAATAATTACAAATAACAAATATAAATTTTTTGTATATTATTATTATGCGACATGTATATATAAATTATTGAAAAATAATTAAATTTTAACATATTTCCTAATCAAATTCATTATATACATTAAATAATAATATATATTTAATAAAATATATTTGCTAACTATACAAATTTAACTAATAATTAAACATAATAAAAAATGTAATTCAATACAGTTTACTGTCATAATAAATTTTAATTGGTAGTCTTGTATAACAAGGATATTTTAACATTGGAATTTTATAAATTTTTGTGTTTAGTATGTTAGGGATCCAATTAATTTCTTATATTTTATGACGGTATGATGGAAATTTGAGTTTTAAATTAACTTTAGTTAAATTTAAGGACATTTATTAATATTAATTTAATATAATATTATTTCAGACACGTTTTAGCTATTAATTTTGTAATGACAGTATTTTAGTTAAGTTAATGTAAATATTTTATTATTTATATATTTTTAAAATTTTATTTATTGTTAGGACAACATAATATTTTTTTTTTTAAATTTTCTATTATTTTGAATATTTATCAAAAATAAAATTATTGTTTGGTTAGACAAAATATGTAGGTAAGGTTAGGGGTTACTGTGGTGTTTTCATACATGCTTAAGTGGGTCCTGAAGGTCTATAAGGATACAACTATCCGGGATGGTTACTATTGTTTTGGGAATGTAAACGTTATGTTTTCCAGCAGTACAAATGTCTTTGTTTTTTCGGCTTATTTTAGGAGTCACAATCCGCTACATTTTGAGAGTTAATGTAAGTCGATAAAGATTGTTTGTCGCAATAGATTCTTTCTGTCCTTATTCCTTGCAGTTTCTGAAGGAATTGGTATTGGTTATTCTCATCCTAGTCGCATGTTTGTCAATCAAACATTTGGTCGATAAAAATTCGAATTCTAAGTCTATATTGTGTTGAATTGGACTGAAAATAGAGTTTTTTTGGCGTAAGTGATAACAGATAACGTTCTTTGCTTCACAAGATGTTATGTTCCATCAGCGCGTTTTTGCTAAAGGAAGAGCCGTGGAGTTGAAGTTTGTTTTGATCGAATATAAGCTGCAGACTCTACTGAGTGTTGTTTTCAACCCATTCTATGTTAGTATCCCTCTCTTGGAGAGCTTGGTCGTTTGCTCGTCGTTTAGTATATTGCATAATGTTCTGGTATCCAGCATAAGTAAATAATTTGACTACATGTTTACTTACAGAAAAAATATGTAAAACTAATAAAATTAAATTATAATTAAATTCTCATATTTAATTTTATAAATTTTGAACTAGAGTAAAAAAAATTATATTTACATTTTTACACCTGATATTCTATCTATAAAGTGAAACTATAACTATGCTATGAAAATAGTATTTATAGTTATATTTTGTCTTGAAATCTGCTTGTAAAATTATTATATACCTTTTTTCCATGATTATGAATAGAAGCATCCTATGATATATGAAATTACTGGCAAAAAATATGCATTTAAAAAAGGAATAAAATCATATTTCATTATTTTTCGAGAAATTTCTAGGAAAATATTATAAAAAAAAATATTTTGAATTAAATTTATAGAAAATAGAGCAAAATTAAAAGCATAGTAATTTATGACGAAAGAATCAAATTACAACAAGCTCTGATTCTAGATGAAGTTTATTTTTTCAGTAGTAATACGATTGTTAATAATATTATTTTGCATCTAAATTTTCTTGATAAATTTAATAAAAAAAAAAAGTTTATAATTTTATTAGATAAAATAATAAAATTAAAAACTTAAAATTTTTCATTCAGAAAACTACTTTTTATTGGCAGACTTTTTGTAAATATTTTATATTCTTTGTTCTTTATTAGAAGTTTCCGTTTTGGAATAAATAATCCTTACAAGTAAATAATTTAATAATCAAATTTTATTATAAATTGTACCTTGTATTTGCCAAAACATAAAGTAATCTAATAACTGAAGAATTACATAGAAATATGTCACATAATTTCCCTGATATAAAAAATAAAATATTAAATAAGTTTTTTTCTTCAATAAATTTTCCTTTAAATAAATATTTTAATGTTGCTTTCATATTCTACCACTCAATTCTTGAAGGAATCAATAATATTATTTTTTTTTTGCTCCATGGAAATAATATTCCAATAATAAGCTTTTATTAAAATAAATTTCCGTCTAGACATTTTCCTATTAATGAATTTACAAAAAAAAAAAGTTTAAAGTAATCTTGTAAAAATAATTTTCTTTTTTTTAAATCTAATTATATGTATGGATAATTTCAGATATGAAATATAAAAGGTTTTTATAATTTTGATTGACATATTGAATGGTTATAAACAAAGTAATTTTACCTTAAGCTTTTATTTTTTTTTGTAAATTTAGCAAAAATAGAAAATAAGAAGAAAAATGAATTTTCTTTAAAAAACCTTTTCTTACTACTTATCTATTTATTTGGAAATGAAACCTTTGAGTTTTTCGAAGCATAAATTTATTTCCGATCCATTGAATTTTTGTTATTTATATAAAATAGTTAAAAGATATAATTAAAATATATTTAAAAGAAAATCTTATTAAAAAAATAGAGTACAAAATAATTTAAATTATTTATTCATTTTATTTTGAATTATGATTTAATATTTAAAAAAATCTTTATTTTTTTGTTTCAAAATATATAATTGGTAAAAATACCTTCAGTTTTGCTGACAAAGGTAAATTTAAATAAAAATTATATTTATTTTATGAAATAAAGTATTGTTTGAACAGAAGAAAAGGTTGAAAATCTGCAAACAAATGGATTTTTTTCCGAAAAGTAGAATTTAACAATAATTTGTATGTTCTATAAAACAAATTACCAGTGGTGTCTTCTGTAATAATTCAATAATTAGGAGTAATTTACTAAGCATTTTCAATAAATGTTCCTACAACTGAAAATAGATCTTCAAATCCAAACCAAATTTAATTAATTTACCCAATTTTTATGTTTTTCTGTCTACAAACGACGGAGTATTTAATGACTAATCTCAAATCTGAACAAGCTCTTATTTATAAATCACATTTTATTCCATTAACCATAAGTACATGTTTATTTAATCGCAAATACAAATTCTAAACTGTACTGAAAAACTTAAAATATGTTCACTTTAACTAATTTTTATCTATTGTCACATCTTGTCACTTAAATGTCAACTTAAATAAATTATTTAAAATTTGTATAACTTAAGAAAAACAATTATAAAATTAATAATAAAATGAAGTTTATACAAGAAACAAAATATAATTTCATTTAATTTTCTGCACAAGTAAGCAATTTATTTCTAATACAATTTATTGAAATGAATAATTCTATTTTTTTCGTATTAAAATTTTGTATAAATAAGGATTTATCTTAAGAATATCTTTAGAATAGGCAAATTCTAAAATTTCTATAATAGTATATTAAAATGTTTATTATCTGGCGATGAATTGAAATCATATTAGATTAGTAATTATTTTTTTTATTATGTATTAAATTTTAAATTGGATTGTTTTAAATTCATTATATCTAAAAAAAAGAATTTGTATTGATTTTTTTTTCACTTGTTTTGTATTCTAAAAACATAAATTCAAGTACTTTTCATTTACCAATTTATCATAAATGTGCATATTTCTGGAGATGAATTATTATGCAAATTGTATGTGTAACATAAATCAAAGTTATATTAATATTTTATTTAAATTTAATTTGAACTTTATTTAAAAATATACAAATTTTTTAAAAAGTGGCAGTCTTATTTATATTGTGAATTGAAAATAAATATAGTTTTTCTGCATTAGTTTCCCAAATCCTTTTGACTTTGTTCATTAAATATAGTTATATTTTAAAAAAGTACTCAATTTCAATTAAATATACTATTTATTGATTATGAATTTTAAATTAATTTTATTTAATGTTATCAGTCAATTCAAAAATATGTAAAATAGTTTTCCAATTTGTTTTTATTTTTCAAAATTTCAAATGTTTTTCAGTCTTTTAGTTGTTTTATAAAATTCCACGTCAGAAATTATAAAAACTATATTTTTGCAAACGTGCACATCCTGTAGTACGTTATGTAAAAAACTGATAAATAATTCATATTTTGTACTTAACGCTACATAATATGTTTTTAATGTTCAAAAATAAATTTATGGTATGTATAACTAAAATTTAATAAGTTTTTAAAAACTTAGAGAATACGGCATTACCAATATTTATATCCTGATTTCGTTTGATTTTGGAGTATATTTATTAATATTAATTGTATTTACCAAAGCCAAAATTGATCAATTTTTAGAATTAAGTTAAAAAATGTTTATTCTCCAAAAACTATTTTATTAAAAGTATATCATTAAAATAGAGGTATTAGAGTAAAATTCTTATTAATTTCATAATTTTCTTTATCATTTATTAGAAAAATTTAATACAATTTTTCTTAATTCTAAAACTTATATTTTACTCTTAAAGTTCATAAAACTAGACGACAATTTTGAACTATAATATTTAATCTCATATATGTGTCAACACCACGTACTAAGGATAACACTTTTTTTTTTTTTTAAATCCAAAATTTATGACACTAATTCTGCAAGAAGCTTTTAACACCTACAAAAAATTACACTACTAATATTATTATCACTATATCGCCATTATTCAGTCTTAACCGTAAATATAAAATGGCGGGAAAATAAAATCAAGTCACGAACAAAATTTGTAACGTGATTGTAATACTTGAAGTCATATTTATTATTGTTATCTATTCTTGATAAGAATACTTCACTTTGTGGTGAAAATTAATTGGTGTTAATATAAGGGCGTTAGTAATAATTTACCAACTTTTTATGTTATATGAAACACAACACAAAATATATAATTTAGGATAAGATAAGCATTATATTCGAAAACATGAAAGCTACAATAATTTGGAATATTGACATTACTTTAATAATTTCTAATAATTAATATAAAGCCATTATTTTGTTGGAAGTAAAAATATTCTTTACTATAAAAATCATGGTTCGGAATCCATATCAAGTTAGTAGGTCCAAAATGCAATAAAAAATGTTAAGAAACTTCAAGTACATATAATTCTGCACTGAAACCTTATAATCCACACAGTAGTGTACAAGCAAAAAAAAAATTTTTTTTTAAAACAAAATTCTGCACTAATAAAACAATTTATTGCCGTAGAATTGCATTCAAATACATAGCATTTCGCTGCATACAAAATTAATAATAATCTGGCATTTGAGTAAAATATAAAATTTACTATTCAATCTGTTTAATTTAAAGATTTAACTAATCAATTCTAAAAGGACCACTAACGTACATTAGTTTTATAATAAAAGGCTTTTTGTAATGTTAACACTAGAAATCATTCTAACTTCGTATAGAACCAAAATTCTACAGCGTATTTTCTTTAATATAATTTTTAAAAAATTGAATACCACGCCGCCGCACGTAGCGGAACAAATTGAAAGTATAGATAATTTTCGAGAATACTTCCTACATGAGCTTATTCGTAAAAAATACTCAAAGAGCAACGTACGGACAGTGAACCGAGAACGATTTAAATATAATTGTATAGAAATTGTTTCATTTAAACTTTTATTTATAAACGTATTGATTTTTTTAAGATTTAAATTTATTTTTTAAAGTACATATTTTATTTTCATTATTTTTTAGGTCACAAAACAATTAGATTTTTGACAGCTAAATCGTTCAGTTAAATTAAAAATTCATACAGTAATTCATAAGACCATTTTTATTCAGCAAAACTTTCAATGTAATTTAGCATAAAGTAGTTTAATTTTTATATTATATTTTAATATCTTTATTTGAAAATTTATTAATAGATATTTATTATTATGGCTTCAATACATTTATTTGGGTTAATCGAACATTATGATAAATTTTAGCTTTGTTAGTACATATTATTATTTTATGCAGTCATAGTGTATATAAATAAATCAATCAAAATCATCAATATTTCAAATAAAATTTTTAAATTGAATAGAAAATCTGAATGAAATTAAAATGTGTGTAGCATGACCCTAATAAAATAATATTTCTTTTTGATGCATTGCAAAACTACACAATAAACAAAATAAATAAATATGCACTTAACAAATTGCCATATTTTCTAATATACTAAGTAAGTTTTTATAGATTTGTTTTTTAACAATAAAAAATAAAGTTATAAAATCTATAAAATAAATAATATATATTTTTTTAAAAAAAGGATTTAAGAAAATGATTAATATTAAAAAAAAATTGAAAAAAAATATTATAAATAAACTTATTAATACAAGGATTATATCGGGAATCATATAATTAATTGTTTAATATTATATAAATCAAAATTCTTGAGAAATAATTCGACAGAACTAAATCCACATAAGGAAAATTTATCTTCCACCATAAAAATTAAATAAATATAATAAATTGATTGAATTTTAATACAAAAGACTTTTAAATAATTGTCGTACACCTGATCTTACAGTTAAAATTGAAGTCAATTTTCAGTTCAAAAAAATGTATTTCTTGTACATACTGTTATATGTAAAGATGTGGTGGTCAATCCTGCGCGAAAGACGACCTTTCTGTTTTATATAAATCATTATTAATGAATTATTAATCAAATTAGTTGCAAAATAAATAAAATTTTTCATAAAATAAAGTAATTTGTAAACAATACAAAACTGTAATTAAAAAGTTAATCTAAATATGAAACAAATATAAAAAAAAAATATGATTTAGGAAAAAAAAATTTGGTAAATTAACTACTTATTCCTAAAATTTGAAATTTTTTAACAAAAAAAATATTCTACGTTTCCTAAAATTATTTAATCATATTATTTATTCCGAATAAACAGAAGCAAATGTTAAAAGTAATTTGAACAATTTTTACTCAAAAAATAAAAAGTTTCATAAAATTTATGTTAATTCCAGAATAATAAATATTTATTAAAATAACCAGAGAAAGTCTGTACAAAAAAAAAATTTTTACAATCAAAGTTATAAAATTTTTTAAGGTATACAAAAAAAAATATTATGTTTATAAAATTTCCATAATATTTTCAACACAATTTTATCATTTATAATTTATATTCTTTAACTTTTTATAAAGAATTTAATGCAAATATTTGAAATTGAAATACCTTTCAGAAAGATGAAAAGTTTTTTTTTTTTTAACGATACAAAATTAAATTCATTAAAAAATTTGTATTTTTTTCATTCTGTATATTTTAAGATATATTATAAATAATTTTTTTTGCAGTATAATTTAAATTTAAAAAATACACATATTTTAAATGACATCTAGTGGATATATTGTTAAAGATATTCGGAAATTGAGCGTTTAAAAAAATATAGTCAGTTGAATTTATTTATAAAGAAGTTTTATCGATAATTTTGAATCCTTTTTGTACATATTTTGAATGTTAGCAGAAATTATAGAAAACTTGTATAGGATTTACGGTGGTAGTAATAGTAGGTATAAATAAAAATCTTATCCTTAACTTATTTACCACATTCCTTACAATTAGGACAAAAAAAATGTTTAAAACTGAATTTACAATCAACGCATTAACTTTATGAAGATAATTTACTCAGGAGTAACACAACTATGAAAAATATTGATCAACTTTTCGCTTTACAAACGCTTTTAAGTGACTAAAATCATATGTCATCATTTTTTGTAGTATAATTTATAAACGAAATTTTTCAAATAAACACTTGAAGAAAACTGTCTAAAATTATTCTGCTATTGCGTAAGGATCCACTTAAGTCTTAAAAGTAGTATGCCCGCAATTACTATAGCTATTAGTTTTTGAATCAGATTTCCATCATTATTTCAATCAAATTTATGTTATTGAAGAATTTAAAATAAATTATCTACTCTTTTTTGACAATTCAAATAAAATTTTATTAATAATTTTAAAATTATTCTTATTAAATTAAAATTTAATATTAAATTAGTTACATTTTATACATAATTTCTTCAAAATATTACATTGTTTTAATAAAATTTTAATAAGTATACAAGAAAATATTATTTACAAAACATAAATTATTACATAATTATATAACATTTATACAAATTATAAATTTAATCAAATAAACATTGTACATAATTAATATAAATGTTTTAATTAAAATTTCAATAACTATACTTGAAAATTATTACATAAAATATAATTCTGTTTATTGCAATATTTATCTACATTAAATTTACTTTACTACTGCATATATACGGTATGTTATATCCACATAAATTCTTATTGTTGGGAAAATAATTGACAATTTATGATCAAAACTAATGTGCTTTTAATAGTTTTCTATATTATTTTAATTTTATAATTATTGAATAACTTAAACATTACAATTTACAAGATTTTGATTCTGAAAACATGTTACTAAAAAATATAAATTATAAGGAATTAAGTATGATTATTATTGAAATACAAATAAATTTAAATTAATGATTTTTTTTTAAAAAATATATAACCTTAATTTTTTTCGTATTGGAAATTTCACTTAAAAAAAATTATGATTAAAAATATCCTTTGAAAATCAATTTATTCCTTAAAAATACATAATTTTTAAAATATTTTTAATTTTATTGCATTATGTAAATAAAATATATATACATTTTTTTTTTAATTGCACATTAACATTTTAATTTTCTGTTAAAAAGGACTGCCTATAAATTATTATTATTATTTTTTTGTCCAATTTGGGATTATCCTTTCCCAATGGGCATTATTTTCTTTAAAAATACAATGAAGCGAATATAATTTTATATTAAAATAATTTATATATATTTTTTTTAATTTCCATGTAATGTCATTTTTTTTTGTATTATAATTAAAATTTATATATTTCTGAAACATGAAATTATATTTTTACTTTTTTTTAAAAAAACGAGAAAAAAAACGTTAAAAATATCAGTAATTTCGGTCAATTTTTCCACCTTTCTGTGATTAATATTTAAAACACTTTACTTTACTATGCTATTAATTAATTTTATGAGGTTGTACAGAAAATTTAAATTTTATGAAAAATAATTAAAAATTAAATGAATTGGAAAGTACAAAAATTGAATTACTGATATTATTTTTTTTTTTTACAAATTACAATATTTGCAAAATAATAAATTTTTAATAAAAAACAAAATTCGAATAAAATTAATATTAAAAAAAAATATAAAATACAAAAATAGTAATTTAATTAAATTGCTAAAAAACAATTTGTAAATAATAAAATATCAATTCATTTTCATAATCTCCCTAAAGAATAATATTATTTAATCGTTGTTTTATTGAAGTGTAAAGTACTTTTATGATAATTTACTATCCACAAATGGACTGGATAAACAACTAATACCTATAATGACTCAATATTATTGACCAAAAAAAAAATCATATATCATCAGATTCTATTGGTTATATCATAAATTATTATTATAAAAGGATGGCAAAAATTTTTCGTAATCTCAAATGGTCAATTTTCCTCATTTAGATAAATGAAATAAAATACATTTTTGGAAATTTTGCAAATCATGAAGATAAAATTTTTTTTAAATAATAAAAAACTAAAAACGTGAAATAAATATAAATTAATGTTTTGAAACTATTATAGGGATATACTTTAAAAGATTGTAAAATTTTCCTAAATGACATTTTATGAAATTATATTGAAAATAGTTGATTTAGCAAAAGTTAATTGAAATTTATTTCTGTAAATAATTGTTCAAGGTAAATTTTCACTACATAAGAGTCTTATTCACATTATTAAGAGGATTATTTATTAAGCTTACTTAGTTTTCTATAATATTTTTTTTCGAAAGTTTCTAATTCAAAATTTTCCATGAAAAAATATTTGAAACTTTGTTAGGTGTGATAGAATAATATTGATAATTATTAAAAAATCAAGAAGGAATTTAAAGAGTTTTCAGAAAATTATAATTGAGCAGTTTATTTGAAAGTAATTGAACTCAATTTTCAAAAGAATTAAGATAATGATAGCAACAGCTAAAATTTAGTTTTATCTTTAAGAAATCTTTAGCCAAAAGTTAATCAAAAAATTTATTAAACATTTTTAATACAATTTCCATTGAAATTGAAAAGTGAAACCTTAAATATCTCGAAATAACAAAAAATAGGCTTCACTTTCAAAATAAATGGTTCAATTAATAAAATTTGTTTTTCTGACTGGCATTATAAGAAATTAAACTTTCTTTGAATGATTTTGTTTAAACCATATTTAAATAAAGTCTGAAGTTTTTCATTTCTTCTTTAAATTTAAGGCTGTAAAAAAAAAATAGTTCCTTAGATTCCATACTCTTTAAAATATTGATAAAAAATTATTATATCTATTTTTGAAAGATTTTTTTTTAGTATGGTTGAAATTGAACAACAATCTATCTAATGATACTTGAGTGAATCGTATTCAGATTTATTTATATAAAATTTTCATATTTTCTGTATATTAAGTTCTGTTGGAAATTTTTATGACGGATAAGATTATTATTGAAATTTTATTGATCCTTAAAGAAACAAAATATCATGATTATCATGTTTAAAATAAAAATCCGTATGGTTATATGTTTAAATATACAGATTTTTTATGATCATTTTAAAGTTAATTTCAAATTTCTTTCTCAAAAAACATACTAAAAGGAAATACAAATCCATGTTTTTTAATATAGTTGTTTTTCTTAATAAAATAAACACCATTAAATTTATAATTTTTATTGATATAATATTTTTCTCGTGGAGTTTTTGTTAGTTAAAACTAACATTAGTGTAAAAAGGAAGAATTTAGTTGTATATATATGAGAGAATATTTATAGAATGATGATAATGGAGTTCCACTTGAATATATATTAGATTATAAAGTAAAAATACATTTTTTTTTTCGAAAATAAAATACAGAATAAATTGAATAATATTTCTTTGTATTGATTATTATTCTTAACTTATTGAGCACAATTTGATAGCAATATTCTTAATAAGTATAATTTCAACTGTTTGGCTGTCAATTCGAAAATACATTTTCTAAGTTTGTCAATTCAATTACTGTCCAAAAATAGATAGAAAAAATTCAAAATTTTAAATAATTGTTTTTTTCCAAATTGTGTATGAACCACAAAATAAATATCCTTATTTTGTGGTTCATACACAATTGGGAAAAAGTGCAAAGAAAACTTTTCCATTGTTCTAAAATTTGTGTTTTTCGATTCATATCCTACGCGTATTGTCAGGAAAAAAAATATCAAAATATTTTAGACAGATATGACAGTTGAATTTTTGAAATTTTTATTCTGAACTATTTAAAAACACATATTTTGCCAGGTAATTTTGTTTGAAATTGGTTTTGCTTAAATTTCATAAAATGGTATTTGCATTATATTTCATATATGGCATTTGCAATTCGTGGAATACTTCAAAGAGAACTACAGACTATAATATTGTTTCCCCTTCCATGACCACTTATTCTACGAAATAATAAAATAAATTTTGAATTTCAAATAATCCTTAGATCGTTTTCAGAATTTTAATTACAAACAATACTTCTTAGCGTCTCACATATTCCTAAGTTTTTTTGAAAAATTTGCAGTCAAAATGTTGTCCGATCAACAAACTCTTAAAAATTTGCTACAAAAATTCATTTTTAACAATTTTATTTTCATTTTCTTCTTACAATTTTCATTTATTTTCATTTATTTATATATGTACTAAATATATATATACTGGTGAAAAGCTTATTTGTAATGCAATCAACAGATGCTCAATGCTATGCTTTTCAGATTTACACTAAATATACATATATACCCCCACATTGAATAAATCCTTCTTATCATTCCGTTTAGATTATTATTTTATAAAAGGAATTGGATATTTTGTTTTTATTTATTTTTGTTGCGAGGACAGACGTTATATTGAAGAGCAATGACAGTGGTTAATTTTATTTATAAATTCAATTTAAAAAATAAAATAAAATAAAACAAGTATACAAATGAACTGTAAAGTAATGTCATTTAAAATTAACATTTATTTTGCACTGTAAATATCATTAATTAAGTAATTATGTTAAATAAAAGAAGGATTAAGCTATTATGTAATGTAATTTTTTTTATATTTATATTTAATAGATTTTGTTTTAATAAGATTAACTTTTGCCATGAATATTTTTTTAAAATATATCAATACAGATTAAGAAAGGTTAAGGACCAATTTATACCTGAAATTCATGATGAAAGCATAAAATTGAAAAATTGAAACATGAAACATTTAATTGTATTATATTTAAACAATTCATCTAGAATTCCCCAAGATATATACTAATATAAATTTAACATTAATAAGGTTTCAAAAAAAAAAATTATTTTGTCAGAAAATGGAATAATTTTGCAGCAAATTGGTATAATAAAAAAATAAGTTGCAGTTAATGAATCCTTAGTGGTAGTAAATTTCCTCATTCATATATGAAACCTTAAAAAATAAATATATTTATTTAACTTTTCAACTAATTATATATTTTGTAAATACATATTTATAAATTATTATGGCTGTCATAAATTTCACATTACATATTTTATATAATATAACCTTATTACAGTATTTGAAATTTAAAATAAAATTAGATTTTTCATAAAAATCTATTGTTAGAATATACAAAATGGATGTTTTTTAAAATAAAATTTTAGTTGGTATATTTTATCATTATTTATGTGGATAATGTTTTTTTTTTCCAGTTAGATTTTATGCTACAATAAATTTTATTTTAGTTTATTGGAAAAATTATTTTAAATTGAATTTATATTTCGCTATCATAACAAATAACAAAATAATTAAATTTAAAATTTTCATAATTAATCCATGTAACCTCAAAAAAAAAACAGTTCATTTTCCGAATAATTAATTTACAAAGTTATATCGTCCTGTCAATTAATTTTGTAGCATAGTTAAAATTGAAATTTTTATACGAAAAAATAAAAATTACTATAAAATTATGGAAATTTTATATCAAATATTTACTAATTTAATAATAATTTGAATTTTTATAAATAAATTAATGGTTTGATGTTTTTAGAAATTATGTGATATGTTGATAGTCAATATACAAAATTGTATTAATATAGTTATACAAAGTGTAATTCTGTATAATAAAAAATTAATATGTGCTGTAAAATTAATATCAAAAATTAAAGGTTTGCTTAAAATATTTTTAAACAGTTGAATTTGGCGTATAAGAACTATTTTTAAAGGAAAATAAGGAAATATTTCACTTACCTCAAACGAATATACTTTTGACGCTTATGTAATTTTCGTTTACTGGAAACTAACTTTTTACTAAATGTTCAAGAAATAATTTCCTTTGAAGTAAAACATTCTAAAAATGTACTTTTATGGTAAATAAATTACATTGCTTGCAAATACAATTTATTTACTGGTATTAAATAATGTTTACTGCAAATTATATCGCATATAAAATTCTTATCAAAGTATTTTGTATATTATTCTTCCAAAAACATGTATGTATTAAATTTTACAAAATTAGTATAAAAAAATACTACAAATTTTATAATAACATTTACAAAACAATTTTAACAAAATTTTAATACAATATGTAACATTTTTATATTATATCCTCAATTGAATGAGATTCTAATATAATCAGTTGAATAATATATATTTTCCAAAGGGAAAATTTTAAAATTCTATTGAGAAAAATTATTAAAGTAAAAAAAAATTCTAAAGATAATGAATTTTCACCCAAAACGAACTATAAATTCATGAACCGCACATCGAACCAATATAAAAGTAAAATCCAATATAAAATCCACATAAAAAAATTGTACTTTTACTTTGGTTAAAAATATAAATCAATAGAAAATATTATTAAGCAATTTATCATTCAATTTAAAGTAAAGGTTTTCCATTTTTTCTTTTTTTACGTTTGTGTAGTCCTTGAATTTTACATAAACGTACAAAAGGATATAGATATAAATAGAAAGTATTGAATTCTTCGTTGTAAAAATGTTGTAGTACAAGGAAAATTCTAAAATAATATTGGAAAATTGGCTGAAAAATAAAAATTGAAAAAAAAAAAATGAGAGTGGAACATTTTAATGAAAAAGTAAAATAAAAGTTGTTAAAATAAATGTTCATTTTCAATATCACGTGCTCAATATCAATAAAAATTATATAGAAAGGATATAATTAAAGTGGCACATAAAAACTATCATAAATTTTTTTTTTAAAATAAGTATTTTTGTTTTATGTTTCATTTATATAGATCAGTTTTAAGATTTATAATTATTAAGATTGAGAGACGTTGTTAAGTTAATGGAATTTACTCGAAATTTACTTGTGACTACTGAAACCACATTAAACAGTCTATTTCTTAATCATAGATTTAAAATTATAATTACAAATACATAAATCAAACTTTTATACTTTATAAATTAAAAGCATCATTAGAATTTATTTCCTAGCTCTTTGTCTATAAACTAAGTAATTTTATAGTTTTCGTACAGAAAACTTGAGTAAAACCATAAAACTTTTAACCATAAATTCAAATAAAGTTCTTCATCATTTTTTTAAAAAAATGAGGAACAAAAAAAAATGTGCAATTATTGGAAAATGTGTCTACATTAAGGATATTTTTTTTTTGCTAAGGGTATTTTTTTAATATATTTTTTTTAGTAAAGAAAAAATTAAATATTGCATTTTTATGAAATTTAAAAATTTAATATTAAAATATTGGTGGCCTTTTGTTTTTATTAATTGTTATTATTATACAAAAAAAAGTATAATTGTTTTATGTTTACTAGTGGAATTGATTAAAATAGCTTTCAAAAACAAACTTTTATTTTAATATTTTATCTGCTGAATATTGCATTAAAATAATAATTATTAAAGTATTTAAAGAAATTTAAATAAGGGTAAAATGTGTTATTAAATTATTGTTTAATTTTATCATTTTATGAATTTATATTTAAATTTATTAAAATTTAATTTTCATATTTTTGTTCATTTAAAAAACTATATAATTTATTAACAATTCCTTTATAAATCATAACTACCTTCACTAACTTTCTAAAACTGTGTTATTTATTTCGTCCCATTCGTATTTTATGTTCAACTCTCAGAATTTATGTTGCATTCGAAGATGCAATTGGGGATATGTTTATAAGATGCACTTATATTTCTGAACAAATAGCCGCTTTATGCAAAATATTAATGTTTTATGGTGCATTTTGTACAACTTTTCGTGTCTTTTTTCTTGCTTAATGTTGCCGTTTTTTTAAAAAGTTTAAAAATATTCCGTTTTTTTAGAAAGTTTTTAAACTATTTTATATTTTATGTCTCAAAAACTAATTGTTTAGTAAAAATAAATTTTTTTTTTGAATAAGTACATTTTTAGTATCAAATTAATTTGTTTTTTCAAAATTATGACAGAACTATGAGTATAAAGAATTTAAAATGTTTTTTTTTAAATTTATGTAACAAGTATTTTTTTGGTACATGTAACAAATTTTGTTCTTATTGTCATAACAATATTGCCCTAACTTTTTATTAAAGAATTCGTCATCCAAACTACATTCTATACATATAGTATACTGACTCTCTACTTAAAACTCTCTACCTTTCACTCTAAATTACGAAACAAGTACAATATTTTATTTACTAATGAAATAACATAGTACTGCTAAGCACTAACTCTTGGTACTTAGTACTGCTAAGCACTAATTCTTGGTAAATTTTCCAAAATATATTAAAATTTAGAAATAAAAATATATTTATATTATTGTAATATTAATTTTTCGACTACATTAAATTTCAAATAAAAATTAGAAATTTAAGAAAAATCAAAAGCAAGAAAATTTCCTTTACCATTATTACATTGAATTTTTTTTATTTGCTTTTTTACAAATTTCCTTTTCTTATCAATAAATATGTTAAAGATATTCCCATTTTCTTCAAAAAAATATTCTTTCAGTTTAATAATATTCTAACAATTTTTAATATTCTTATCTACGATTAAAATATTCTAAACTTGCTGAACAACAATAATCCAGTGTTATTCATTCGAATGTTAAATAAAAATAATATTAGAATTTTCTTTTATAAATACAACCAAAATTATTTAAGAAGATATTTATTGATATAATCTCTAATATATGTTAAATAATGTTTATTTTCTTTTATATTAAAATTTTACCTTTGCTTCCAAATCAATAATACCGAAAATACAGAAAAAAATTGATAAAACTTTTTACATTATAAAAAAAAAATTGAACGAAAAATTTCATAAAGTTCAGATTTTCATGCCATAACCAAAAAAATAAGATAATATTTTTATTTTCTATATTTATTATTTTTAAAATTTGATATTTCACGGCAGTTTATTGTTATTATCCTTTTTTTTTTGGTGTAAATAGCGATAAGAAAATTGTTTGAAATAATTGAAGCGAGAATAAAGAATTCATAGTCAAGGATATTTTAGAAATATTCTTAACAAATTAGTTCGATAAATATTTGACTATGTTTTTTTTTATTACAAAAAATCAAAATTTTTCTTCCAGCTGTAGAAGTAGTTTTGTGTCAGAAATAACACTTGTCACTAAATTTCATTCATAAGATTATAAGTAAACTCAAACTGTAATTATTGAAGAATCATCTTTGAAAATTGAAAGACTAAATGAAAATTCACCAAATAACACAAAATTCACCCGCATGCAATTGAAATAATTACTTAAAAATTCCAATAAAATAACGAATTAATGTTTATTCGGAAAAGCTAAGAAAATATAATGCCGTATCTATTAAAATTAAAATTTTATTTATTGTTCCTAATTAGAAATAGTTTATAATTCAAACGCAATGATCAAGAAAAAAATGTAAATAATATTTAAACAAATATTCAGTATAGTGAAAATTGTTAATATCCTTTTTCCCATCCAATGTAAAACTCAAAAAACATAATAACGATATCTTTATTGTAATATTCTGTAAAAATTTAACCCTAAATTGTTCAAGTTCTTACTAATATGATTAAATTAAGTGTGCATAATACTTATGCAACATATGTATTAAACGAGATGGTCTAATGTTAACTCTGTTAAAAATATGGCAACCACTGAAAAATCCTTTAGTAAATAAACTTAATAACTACCACAATACAAATAATTTAATATAAAATATGTTTAGTATTATATGCTTTCAAGTTTTGAAATTTTATATTATGCTGTTGCAAAAAGGACAACAAGAAAAAAAACTTGGTAACTTATACGTATATGTTAATCGTATTGTTGTGGCAAATGTTGTTTAGGAGGTGACGATAATGATAATATGAGTAAATATTGTATTATGTGTTTTCATTTCTGTTCGTATTATTTTAGAGCACGGTGTATGGTAATTTTCCTAATGTTTTAAATATTTAAATATTAAACTACTATATTTATATATTTATAAGCGTACTAAAGGATATGTTCATAAAATCTAATATTTAGTAAGCATAGAGAAAATATTCAAATATTTTTTACCTATTATTTTGAATTTGCATTTACAAGAATAAATATGGCGTTTATAAACCGTAAGAGTGTAGATGTATAAAAATATATCTGCCTTATTTATTTGTCTTCTATATATACTAAAATCATATACTTCCTGAAGTTGAATTAAAAACTTCAGGAAGTTTTTAATCCTCACTACATTTGAATATTTCTGTTTTACAATGGATTCATAGGGCTTATTTTACAATAGAAGTACGCAATTTTCCAATTATTATTTTACGTAAAATTAATCTTTCCATATTAATGGATAATTCTATATCGCATTTCCAGAAAATATATTACATTATATATGTGTTGAAAATATTGAATAATAGACGATAAATGTACCAGATGACCCGTTGGAAAAGTTGATAAATTTGCTATAGAAATAAAAAAAAAATATTAAAATCTTCTGCTAGGAGCTTATTTAACACAAAATGTACTTTTAAATAAAATTTTTTATTATAGATCCTTTCAGTTTCATTCAAGAGATAACAAAGAGTAGAATAAAATCGATGCTCCAGAGAAAGTGGAATACATTAAACTGCATATTCCATAATGCAATAAAGCTCATAAGTATGATACTACTACATTTTCGCAGCGCAGTATTTTTTTAATCTTTTATACCATTTTCCATTAATGATATTTAGCTCAAATTTTAATTTTTTATTAATTATTTTTGTGTGGTTTTTTTGTTGTTTGTAAATCAAAAATGATTATAAAGTTTTCAATTTAAGTGAAAATTTTTGATTGTTCAACAATTTCAAATAAAAGTTTCCATTCAAAAAAAATAAGATATGGAAATGTGAATTGCAAAAAAATAAAAATACTAATGAAGATTATAATTTATCATTTTGAATCTTTTTGTTTTTGGTTGAATTTTTTGAATTATGTTATATTAAAAATTATAGATAGTGAAAAGTTTTTGATAAATGAATATTAAAAAGAGTCAAGTACTCCAACATTTCGTAGACCTTAGAGACTATAGAAAAAATATACTCTGCACGTATATAGCTAATAAGTAATTTAAATATAACTTAATGATACCCAAAATCCTTACACATTGAAATATTTATTATTAATTGAATTCCAAATACAATTACGAATAATAATCGACAAAGATTGCTTTTTTTCATTTTATAAGTTATAAAACTCATTTATAAGTTATAATAATTAAGAAATATAAATTTAATTCTTTTTTAAGAAAATGATTAATGACTTAAAAATTTAATGAGAAATTGATTTCCTGCTTAAAATTAAAAAAAAAAAATTTCATTATGACCATTAATTAATAAAAAGAAAACTTCCAGGAAATAAATAGATTTTAATCCTTGCAGGGTATAATTGTAATAATTAAGAAAAGGGTATTAAATTCTCTAAGGTATAAAATCCGTAAACAAACGGAAAAAAAAATATAATTTTTAAGAAAATGGTTGCTGTTCGTCTTTACAAAGTTAAATTGCATAATTATATACATTTTTTTTTGTATAATATTACCCAAAAATAATAAAATATATAAAAAGTTTACAAAGTTTTACCTGCAGTAATGAGTTTACAAAAAATTTTCTGAATAAAAAAAAAAACAAAAAATTAAACCTATTAAAAACTTTATTTTTTATATTTTCCATTAAAATTGAAATATACATTAAATGTAATACGAAAAAAGATACTTTGGAGAAATATTTCACTGTTAAAGGATTTTCTTCTCTTAAATTTTCTTTTCTTTATATACACTTTTTTTTTAAGAATTTTCTTTTGCAATTTACTGGCAAAGTATGCGAGTAGCGAACCATAAATTAAAAATTTGTTTAATACATACAAAACCAGGAACTTAAATTATATATAATGTTTTTTTAAAAAAATAAATTAGTATTCCATTTCATTTATTTGTAATCGAAGCATTAGTTTCATAACGATAAACTGAGTAAAATATTTATTCAAGCATTCATTAAAATTTCAAAGTTTTTATATAAAATTATTTTTAATTGTGGCGAAAAATTAAATTAATATTTTGTAAATATATAAAATTTTTGTATACTTATTATGTACAATTCTAGGAATATTCAAGGATTCATTCAAATATTTTTTTTTTTTTTAGATAAAATTAAATTCTTCGAATTAAGACTTGTAGAATATTTTAACTTTGAAATTTAATTTTCATCAAAGAACATTACATAAATTATGTAATTAAAAATATTTATATTTATTTAAATTTATTACATATATTTGACATTTATTACTAAATATACTTACTTATATAACAATTATAATTTTACACTGAAATAAATTTAATGATGAAAAGTATATCTGATAAATATTTTTAGAAGTTCTCATACTATTTAACTTCCGGAATATACAAATTTTCAAAGAATTTCCAAATCTAATTACATTTATACAAATATGCAATTAAATATATATATTTACCGAGAAATAAAAAAAATTAATTTAAAACTTTTTCTACATTTTACTAGAAAATATATTTAATATGGAAATAAAATTTTAAAATATTTTTATGAATTAGGAAATTTTATATTTCCGCTTTTAAAATATGTATATATGTATTTTAATAATTTTATTTCCTTATTTGTTGAAACATATAAGGAAATTATTAAGGATTTATTTATTAAAAGGAGTTATTTATTTAACTGTGCGGTTTATAAGTTGGAAAATATTTATATGATTTTATTAATTTTTCGTAACTCATTTTACTTTGAAAAATAACATAATTAATAAACTTTTCATTTTTATTTAAATAAAAAATATTTTAATTTATTTCGAAATATTTGGTTTAGTCTTCATTTTCGAAATTTTTAAAGGAATATTTAACAGGTTGTATAATTTCTTTTTTACTTGATAGTAAAACAGATTTTGATTGAGAATCAGAAATAATTGAACAAGTTTAATTAAAATAATTATGTAAAATTCTCATGATAAATTATTTAAATTTATATTTATATTGTATTGGGAATAAAAAAATATCAGGTAACCAATCCTTAAATAAACATCAACGTCAAAAGAAAATCCCTTAATATCCATTGCAAAGAAAATAAATAATATATTTATATATTTCTGGATATTGTTATATGTAAATGTCATTAGAATCAAGGATACAATATGTGAAAATAGTTTAATTGTTGTCAATATTCGAAATTATATAAAATGAATATCTTTTTGGACAGAAAAATCAATTAAATAAATCTATATTACAAAAGAAATTAATATCAGTTTTATTGTAGCTATTTTTTTGAAATAATAAAACTAATTGTAAGCTTTACACATGACAAGACTTAAAAATTGATAGTCTGTAAAGGAAAGATTGCTATGTTCTATCTTATGTATCTCACAAAAAAAAGTCCTAGACACTTGAATTTTCAATGAATCGCCAAATCGACGGTATGTATACAATTCTGGAAATACTTAAGCATTTATTTGAAATTATGACATTAAAATTAATATTGGGGCGCTGCCAGTACGAGACATAAATGTTGCTACTCACCTTTAAAATGAGTGCCAATTCTAAAATTAAAGTAAAATATAATTTTAAAAGTAGGAAAAAATGATTAACGAACTAAGCTCAGCTTGTTGACTTTAAAGGGTTTCATTACAAGAAAGAAAAATTGAATCCGTATAAAATTTTATGAAACAGATAACTCTACAAGCTATTCTCCAAAGTAAAGGGAACAAGGAAAAAAAATTAAAAATATGAAAAATATTTTTAAATGAGAAGTGATTAAATTTCATCATAAAACTTAAATTCTTCGAAAATAAATTTATTATTATAGCAATAAAATATTATAAATTTCATGTTCAGATTATATTCGGTATAATTTTAATTAATTTATCATAATATTAAAATATATTATTAAATAATATTTCCATTCATTTTATTTACCTTTATTTCTCATACATTTAATATTATAAATGAATATTTTATGTTTCATTTTAATACTTCTTAATTGTAACAATTCATAAAAATTGCTTTGAATTCTCATCAAGAGAAAACCCTAAAATATATTACTTTTTAAAGCTACTTAATTTTAACACCTGATATTGTTCCCTAAACAGATAAAATATCTTTGTTTTACGAAAAAGTCCTAAAGCTATTCTATTGTAAAATCTTCATCAGTTTATGTTTAAGTATATTTTCTCTATAATTATTTTACTAAATATATTTTGGTTAAACACTCTTAACTACACAATAAGAATGTAAAACTCTTTATGTCCTCTTGGAACAAATAGAAAATTAATTTTCAATGATATTTGAAGGCGAGTTTTTTGTTTTTGTATTTTTGGAAAAAATATAATTTTCAATTTTTCATTAAATATATTTAAGATCACTTGTTAAAATTTTCTATTATATTTGCAAATAATTAAACTTGAGAGAGAAAAAAGGTTAAATTGAAAGAAAGTATGAAAATTCTAATATTAAATTAATTTTTATCATTCATCATAATAATTTTTATAATTTTAGAAAGTTGACAGATATATTTTAATTGTACTTTTAATAAGAATTAAAAAATTCTGAACAATAAAAATGAAAATAATTTTTAAAAACCTTAAAAATTATGTCTTAAAGTTTGTAATTTTATGTTTAATTTGTCATGCAGAGATAATTTGAAATTAAGTATTTTACGAAATAAGAAATATTTTATAAGTTTATCTAAAAATTATGAAACTACTAAAAAATAATCTTTCTGTAATTAAAAATTTCTTTAAAGTAGTACAAATTGGTATATACTGTAAAACTTTAATAATGCTCAATACTACTACTGACTACTTCTGTAAAATATTAATAATGCTGAAAAACTATATAAAATGTACTATACTAAAAATTTCAATAAAATACAAATATGAAACACTTTAAAATAACTTTCCTTAAAAGTCAGTATCATTTCCTGCTCCTGCCACAATCAGTGTAATAGTTTCGATGTATACCCAGATTATGTAAATTTTTGTAACAAAAATAAGACATTTATGTAAAAAATGTTTTTATATACATAAATATCAATAAATAATATTTTTCTCTACTGATTATTATAAAACTTTATAACTTTATTCTAAAAACATTTGAACATAACAAAAAGAGGAAAAGTTCTTTTTTATATAAATAATTTCGTACACTGATAAAAAAAACTTTTACCGCAAAATGTATTTTTAAACAGCCATACTTTAATGTCTGTGAAGCCAAAGAACTTCTTTTGGCGGAGAAGAAATAATTATTTTAAAAAATGTGGAAATTGCAATTGAATTTTCTTTTCCTACAAATGCATTCTTAATATTCATACTTACATTTAAAGCCGAAATTGATTTTGCCTATATGATTCTGCACATAGAAACTAGTAGGTCCTTAAGCCACCTTCAGTGTCAAGAAATTTCATTTGCATTAAAAGTGTCTTTAAATAAGCATTTTTAAGCGAAATAAATTATACATTACTTGCAAATCCAGTTACTGCTAATATATCTTGTTCACTGCATATCTTGTATTATAATAAAAATTGTTATCAGTGTATTTATAATCAATTTGTAAACCAAAGAAAAGTTGTAAATTTTTATGACCCAAACCCATAGTCAATAATTTTTAAATTAAGTATATAGCTATATATAATTTTTCGATTTATATGCAAATTATTATTATTATTATAATGACTTTAAAAAGATTTAGATTTCTCTGATATAAAACATTACTATTGCTCATAATCTTCTCTTCTTATTATTTAGTTAATTTTCTAGCTTTGATCTTGTAAAAAAGTAGAAACGACATAAGAGTATGCATTGATCCTCGAAAAATTATTAGTTTTTTTTTGGAAAATACTTACATATTATTAAAAATTGTAATCAATATTTAAGTTTATGAGATATTTAATCTAAAATTTAATTTATATTCGATAAATTATAAATTTTCATTTATCACATTTTTTTTAGTAAAATTTTCGTATCCGTTTATGTATTGAAATTGATTTAAGTAGTATTGCTGTGTGTGTATATATATCATTTAATATTCTTAAATAAATTTTCACCTTTGTAATTAATCTTTATTATAAATTATGTTTCGTGTAATTAATTATAAAATATTATATATAAATTATCAATTAACATATATATTATAGAAATAATGTTTAACAACTTATATATTTAATTATTTTGATTTATGTTGAGCATAAATTAGATATAAATTAAAACAAAATTATTGAAATTTAACTTTTGATTATTATATAGTTTATTAAGTTACAATTAATTTTCAATTACAATTCAATAAATTTTAATAATATTATAACAAAATTAGGTTATAATATTTAAATAGTTACAGTCATATATGTAAATGTACTATATGCTTTTAGTAATATTTATGATACTTTCTAGATATAAAAATTTATTGATAAATAACATATGATATATTCTTCAGCATAATATATTTGAAAATAAAGATTTTCAATTTTTTTATTATATTTTTGCAAAATAGTCAAAAATATTTAACTATATTCGTCGTAATAGTCCACAATCGAACCGAAAAATGGTTTTTCTTATCTTGTCTGCATTTTGTTGTAAAATAAATACTGCTAGCATGTATTACCGCGTGTTATTGGAACATGAAAAATCTGAAAAAAAATAAATAAAAATCCACAAAATTTCTTAAATTTGAATTTAAAGTAAAAATTGAAAAAGGATTGATATATTTTTAAATTAACCAAACATACTGTTGTTGAGGAATAATTCCAGTCTTTTTAATTACTGATGAACAAATATCTTACCGATCATATTTCCTATATCAGTCTTTTCATAAAATCGTAATTTTATTAGTAATTATTGCGAATTTTTCTTATTTAATGCCTGAATTTCACTTCTGTTTGCTTTTTTCACAACAGTATTATTCTCTTAAAAATATGGTTTTTTTCCAATTTAAACTACACAATGTTTAAAATTCTGAAAATAAAAAATAATCATTGTAATATTTTTGGTATACTAATCGAAATGTATTCAGTAGATTTTCAAATAATTAATACAAAAAATAATCTAGGAATTATGTTTTTTTGCCATAAAAATTATTGTTAGTTTAGTTAGAAAAACGTAAAATATTATAACAATGTAATAGTTCTTAGTTTATAGAGATTTAGTTCATGTTATTCCAAGTGGATTTTAATACCTGGACAATTTAACAAAAATTATTTATTGTCCTGGACAATTTAAAATAGTAATATACATGTTTAATAAATCATAAACCCTTAAAAAATTTGAAAAAAATGTCAATACCTATGTTTATATTGTTTATAAAAACATATATTCCTTATTGGAAATCAGGATTTATAAAAAAAATCTTTAATACGTTTTTATTTTTTTGCAGAACCAAAAATATAAATAAATAAAATGAAACTGAAATATTTTTATGCCAATAAAAACAATTTTAACTTCTTAATGACTTTCGTATTGGATTTTTCGACTATATACTTAATTCAGGATGTTAAGGACTTTTTCACAACTATGAACTGGCATTTATTTGTGACTAAAAAAAATTCTTTTTTTCTATACTACAGAGAAATAATTTTAGATATTAGTGTATCCTAGAAACGAAAAATAAGTATTATTTACGAAATTATAGTTGGAAATTTCTTGTCCATAATATACAGGCTAACTTAAGTAGCACAAAAAAAAAATATATATATATATATGTATGTATATAGTTATTATCCTGATTTTTTTTCTATAATTTTATTTTGTGTTATTGTTGATTATTTTATTTTCCATTATTTTTCCTACTTATTGGTTTTTCTTGAAATAATTTCCTGGCGGATTTTGGAAAATAGTTTTATATTTTTTTCTCTCTTATTGTCTTTATTTATTTTTAGTTTTTATATTTAGCATCTTTGGTACGATTTTCAGGATATTTAAGCTTACATTGAATCCGTATTGATTTTGTATTTTAAGGATTATTTCGGTGGAATAGTTTTCATTGATTTAAGAATTTAGTAATGATTTATACAGTTTTACAGTTCAATGAAGAAAATGTTGAAATTTTTTCTGTTTAGTCATGAATTGATTTAGGAAAAATTGTACTTGAAAAATCAAATGAATTTCAAATATTTGGTTAAGATTTAACTAATTGCTTCAAATTTGACGTAAGAACTAAAATCAATTTAATAGTTTCGACTTTATAAGTTTACAAAATTTCAAGAATATTTTTTAATTTCTGATAAATTCTTTAATTATAAATTTTTGTATTAACCCTTTTCGATAATTATGCACCATTAAGAAAATATATTCTTTCTGTATTAATGGAATGGCTAATTTAGATTAAATTTTATGGATTCTTAAACTCGTTGTTGTAATAATTTTTCCATGTAATAAATTCATTTAAAATTCTTATATTTCAGATTAATAGAAAGTTATGGAAAGAATTAAAAACTTTTCCATTTAGAATTTTTAAAATACTCGATTTTCCTAGTTATTTACATCAAAATTTATGTTAAATCTTAACTTACAATAAAATAACATTTTCTATTATAAAAAAAAAACTATTTAATAACAAATCTTTTAAAAGTTTACTTCAAATGTTAAGTGTGTGCACTTAAGAATAAATTTTTTTTCCAACTGAAAAAAAAAGTAGGAAAAACTCATTTTGAACCTGTGAACTTTGCAAGATCTTTTCCTTAACGTTCTTGGTGAATAAAAAAATTCTATAACAAAAAATATGAGAAATTTTAAAATTGTTGAATTCTTTTTCAGACAAAAGTACGAACATAAATTTAAAAATTTTCTTTCAATTGAAAAATGAACTTCAGAAATTTTCACAATTTTTCTCTCACTTTTAAATTGTACTTAAATTAATATGCAAAAATATTATTGACTTGGTATTAGCTTCATATTTCAATAATAATTTACTCTTGAAAGCACGAAGAATAAGGATATTTAAGAAATATTTCGAATTTTTAAGAAATATAGTTGAAAATGTTTTGCTTATTAAATGTTTAGAACTTAAATTAAAATAAAAACAAAACCTTTTTTAAAATTGCACAAAATTTCACAGAAATGTGTCCGAATAATTACTAATTGTCTATAAGATTATATCAATTTATTCTACTTCTTCTATCAAGTGTCTCATTCTTGAAATAATAATTTTTTTTCTCAACATTGAACGTTGTTAAAATTGAAATCTTTAGTGCTGTGCTGACGTACAAATTTAGGATCACATTTATTTACACATTTCGTGTATAACAAAATAATAAAATTGTCTTAGAATTTCTGTTTTATCTCACATAAAGCGCATTTATGTGAACATATAATGCCATGAAAAGTCAAGGTATTCAAATAACAAAAATTTCGGTAAAGAATAGTTACAAAACACTACTACTTTAGCAAAGATTATTACGTGGTTATAAAAGATTTCAAAACAAAAATCAGATACACGAGAAAGTAAATCTTAGAAAGTTTTCTCAAATTTTTGTCATTGTATACAAAAATAGTAAAAATTCGAGTGTTTATAATGTGTGTAGTGTGTGGCATAGTAATACTATTTAAATGCATATAAAATTTTGTTATTTAGTAGGTTTTTTAGCAGGCATTCAGACAAGAATAATATGAGTTATATTTAAATTTCAAACAAAATTTATCATAATCCTTTATTATTTCATCTTTCAGAAAAATATTTATACAATAAATTTTCGTTGGTAGTATTTTTTTTAATTTTGTAGAAAAAAACTTCTAACTAAATGTTTGAGTAAGTTTTATTGATTTGGAATATAAAATTAAATATCATAAAATTAATGAAAAATTTTAAAACTGAAAAATTTTTATAAAAAAGAGGGTTCAAAAATGAATACCAGAAAAATATTCATATTTATAAAATAATTTTTATTTAGAAGAAAATGAATTTAAACTAAAATGAAAGAAACACAAAAAAAAATAGGATATTTATATCCTTACAATCAATTCGTATTTCAAACATTTTCCGATTTTATTATTCAATTTCCGATAAGAAAATTTTTTTTTTCGTACGACTGCTTTCATATAAGTTTTTGTTATTCAATTTTCTTATTTTTCTTAAAATTGGTAGAAAAGCAACAAAAATTTTGATATTTTTTATTTTAACGATGATGTTCCTTATTAAGTTACATATTTTAAATACATAAAGATATAAATAAATTGAATTTATATTATTAACATATTGAAGTGTGATATCATAAATATTTTATTTTTTTTCTTTATATTTTCAATTTTTACCAGTTTCTATTTATAATAAAATATTTGAAACAACAAATTGTAATATAAAATGTAAATATTTACTACAAATATTTGAATTTTTATGATAAAACTAAGGTAAAAAATAAAACCAATTGGGAATAGGATTACTGGAATTTATTTTGAAGGTACAAATAAATATAAATTTTCTAAATAATTTCAAATTCTTTACTTTATGATGGTGTATAGTCAAATATTTGAATGTAGAAGAGTTGAAACAGAACATAGTATTAAATTTTATAAAATTCTTCAATCATTTTTTGGTGAAATTATGGTTAGTTTACTTTATATAAATTTATTTATCAATTTAAGAAATAATTCTTGTGTAAAATTAGTAATTAAATATTTTAAAGATTAATATACAGGACGATTTCGATACGAAACAAGAGTCAGATTCGATTGGATTTGAAATCAGCTATGAAATGTCAATTTATGATTACTTTGATAATTATTTTGTAAAAAATTTATAAATTCATTTGAAATACATACTTCCTTATTTTTATCTTAGCATTTTTTGTAAAGAATTTTTTAATTTTTCGTTCTATTTTTAAAAGTTTTATTAACAGAGTTATTTTGCTTCTCATGGGTCGTGTCGTCTCTATAAATTACCATTTGCAAAAAAAGTTTAAATATACCATGATACTTTTTATGAATATAAATTATGCTATTTATTGAAAAATATATTATTATATTTATAAAATACAAATTTCATAATAACTAATTATATTGAGAAATAATAAGTATCATATTACATATCAGTAAATACATGACTGAACCTAAGGCTATAAACGAGTATATCAATGTTGAAAAATATTTATTTATATATACAAGTGGAGTGAGTACATAGTAGTTATATATTTAAAATAGTTTATTGTTAGTTAACAAAATCAATATTAATTTAATAAAATAGTTTAATATAATTTAATAATGACTAGATCTCATAAATTATATTCAAAATATTTACAATTCAATTAAATTAAGTTCATAATATTGCATTATATAATTATTTGATATTAAACAAATAGAAATTATATTAATAAATTTATAAGAAATTGTTTGAATATATTTTAATGATATTTTACGTTTTATGCTGTATATAAACTATAATTTAATTCTATAACATAAAATCTTATTTACTGGGAAATATGGAAAAAGAAAATTATTCCTTTTGGCATAATAACATTGTGAATTTTATTAAGTAAACCAAAAATATCATAATAATTTTATTAAAACATTGAATGGTTTCAAATGAAATCTTTTCGATTTTATTTAATTATATTTCCAATTGAAAAAATTTAAGTTGCAAATTCTGATAAAATTAAAATTTAGTTATTGCACAAAGTCAACATTTACAAATTCTAATTACATTTTTAACTAATTTATAGGAAAAACACAGAAATTTGTAATGACAATTATAGTATTGTTTTAGTTCATCGAGAAGTTTTCATATGATGAATATTTTTTTCGGAAATTTTAAAAAGTTGATTTCATAAAAATCCTTAATCAAATACAGTATTTTTCCATAATATTGAAGTATATAAAATGAATGTAAATATCTAAAGGTTGTAATAGGCTGAGGTTGAGAAAAGTTAATTTATTTGTTTTCATTTTAATGGAAGCCAAAATAAGGTGAAATATAGGTCACGATTTTGAAAACAATTTATTTGTTCAAATTTTGCTTAAAGAAGTAAACATAATTTTTTTTTTCTTCTACAATACAAATAATAAATATTCGAGAATATTTTCTGTTGACAATTTAAAATACTATGTAAATTTTTTCCAAATACTCTTTAAGTTTTCCTTTTTAATGAACTATGTTTTTCATTTTTTAAAGATCCTTATTTACACAATTTCTTTGTTTTGGAATCAAACTTTTTAAGACTATTCAGTGTTACCAACAAAAACTTTTTAATTTTTCGAACGAGAAATATTATTTTTGAAGAATATACATTTTTTTTTTTTCATTTTAAAAATTTAATGTTTTATATCAATATAATATGCCAAAATATATTGTGGTCTGAATTTTTTACTCTATATTATCATCAACAATCTAAAATTCGTAAATCAAATAAGAACTTTGGAGCCACTATGATAAATGATATTAAAAAAAAAAAATTACTGGACATATGATATCTTTTTCATATCCTTTTAAATTTTTACTCTCTTTCAATAAAACTTCTAAATTACATTAAAGAATTTTTTTTCTTATAAAAAAATAATAGACAAGTCCTCTTAAAAAAGCTTTTTAAACAAAATTTGATTTATAGTCAATTTTTTTTCAGTGTTTTTATTATACATATACATATATGTATATAAATTTTTGATATAGGTATACAAGTACAAGTCCATAAAAAAAATTATTGCCAAAAAAAAAAGATTTAAGGAAAAAATAGGTCACATGTCATTTGGGAAAATGAAAAACATTTTGATGGTATCATATTAGAGAAAATTAAAATTTTGATTAAGAAATTCTTGAAATAAATAAATATTTAAAGGTTAGTCTTTATTTATATTTAATAAAAATGTCGTGCAGTAGAACTAGTATGCAGTAGTTTCATACTTTATATCAGTCTAAAATCAATGAAAATACTTGTAAAAACCGTCTAAAATCAATGAAAATACTTGTAAAAGTTGGAAATATGACATCTTACAACGTTTTCGGTGAATGTTTACTGTATGCAATAGAATATTCAAGTGGAATAAACCTTTGGCGCGCCAGGGATCTAGCAAAATTTTATATGTACATTAACTATGCTAAATTATAATTTCAAAAAATGTACATATGAAAGTACTGGCAGACGGACATATAAATTTTAAAAGTAATTATTTTTTTTGTAATTTTAATTAATTAGTTTTTAAATCAGTTCAATTCTAGTTTATTTTATTTTATATTAGTTTGATTTTATCTAATAATTTAATTTATCTCACTTAAATCTGTAGTTTTTCCACGGGTATATTCATCAAATATTCCAAATATTTGGAATGTATGACTAAGTAAAAGAAATCATCTTATATTTTTTATCACAATATTACTTTGCATGGGTTTTTTCTTCTAAATTTCAAGCTGTGATATTTATGAGTCTGCCAAATATACTTCAATATTTCAAAAAAAAATTATTGAAATTAGATTAAAAATTATACTACTTTATCCGTACACTTATCCTTGCTGTGAATTAATTTATTTTAAACTTTTAAAAAATTCGTTTTTAGTTTACCCACGAAACACAATTTTCTCCAACTTTGAAATTTTATCACTGCCTAAGGAAATAAAAATAATTATTTTGTAGTTGAACAGGAAGAAAATTAAATTTAAGTAAACTTTTTTTATTGTACGTTAAAAAAACAGTGGGGAAACTTTTCTTTTTTTTTTTTAAATATAAAGACATTTTCGTGACGAAAACAATTCTTGAAAAGTTTTTCTTTCTTGAAAGATTTTACCAAGTGAGTTTTATGGTTCTTACAAAAGTGATAAAATTAAACCATACATTTTTGTGTGAAATCACAAATAAATTTTGATTTTGTGAATGGGAAAATCAATATTTAATACATTTTTATAGATTGAATTTAATTTAGTACATTCTGTAGTTTTGATAGAGTGAAATTAGAAGAATAATGATTTAATTATATATTTTTAATAGTTTGATGGATAAATGCTTGATTTTCGGCATGAAAATTAAAAAAAATAAGATTTTCATATTTGAATTAATTATTCTGTAAAATTTTAAGGACTTTAAAATGAACTTTCAATTTAAGATTTTTAAAACCAAAATTAAGATTTGAAATAATAATAAGATTCTTTTTATTGATAAGTTTTTAAACTTTTTCGATTTTAATAATATTTCAATGAGAAATAGTTTTTAAATTAATTTTGAGAAAATTAAAGTTAATTAAATAAATATATTTTTAATTAATATTTATTTTGCAAATAATTAAACTTTTCGCTCGTCAAAAGATGTACAATATTTTTATTTAATTAAACGATAGAAAGAAATTATATTATTATCTCCATTGAAATTAATTAACTTTGAAGAATTTTATGGCTCTTTAAAATACTTTTAGAATATTTAAGAATTTATTTAGCCTGTTTCTACACCAAAAAGAGAATATTTGATACAAAAATCCTTTTTTTTGCTTCTTATTTATTTATAATTTTCAAAGTCCTTCAGGCTTATTGGAACGACAAAATTAGCTTTTGAATTTAAAAAAAAAGTCATTTTAAATATTCCATATTTACATATTTTTATATATTATAGGAAAAATTAATTGTTTTTGTTTTTTTTACTTTCATTTTGTTTTTACTTTCAACTGCAGACATTTTAAACTGAAATTAAATTTCTTACTTTCCATGTTTTTTAGTTTATTTTCGTTTAACTTTTCTTTTCCGCAAAATAAAAACCTTAAAATTTAATACTTGAATTTCTTTGTTTCAGTTTCATGAATGGTGTACATGGACATCATATTTAGTCATATTTATGTACTACTGACAACAATCCTGGAAGCTGGTGTACATTTAGGATTTTAAAGAGTAAATAAGGTTTATATTTCATAATCATATTTTTCATAAAAAATTAATAATTATACTTGTCATATGGGTTTTAAACCCAAACTTGAATTGACAACGATGCTACATGAAAAGTATAATGAAATTCTGCTGACAGGTAAATTTAAATTCTATTGAATATATTGTTACAATTTTTTAAATAAAACAAATATTGCACTAATTAACTGTGTAATAAATGGTATAATTCCAAATTAGATGTAAAATTATAATATTCAAAAGTAATTACATTTTCTTTCCCATTATAATAAATATGGAAGTAGGTCTAGTATGTATACACTGATAAAAAATAAAACTTAAAAGCCCAAAATATGTTTAAACACCCGAACTTTTATTTACAGCAAAACAACTTAATTTTTTGTGGCAAAAATATAAACGCGGAGACTGCTGTTGGTGCAAATGAATTGCTTTTACTTGAATTTAAAACAGAAATCGATGTCGACTTCGTAAATTTAACTTATTACTGAACTCTCATGTTTCACGACAATTTTTATGTACAATAGTACCCTTAAACTACCGCTTCTTTTACTACAAACTAACTTTTTACTCATTTTAACTACAGATGTTTCATAAACTACGAGAAAAGTAATTTCATTTGCAGTAAAAGATTCTTTAAAAAAGCATTTTTAATATAAATAAATTACATCACTTCAAAAATACCGTTTACTGGAAATTATTTATCAGTGTACACTCACAATTTAGTCCTTCTAACTAATTAGTTAAATTTGTTGTCCTAAAAATATTCAGTTGAGTTTTCCCAGAAAATGTAATTATCAAAATGTACCTGTTAGCTATACTAAAACTAATGGAATTTATTATGTTTCTAAATATATTTTGAATAGTGAGTCAAAAGAATTTTACAAATTATATTTAATTGAAAACTGTAACGACTTTTAGTATTTTTCCATAACAATTATCTGGAAAATATACAAGATTAAAACAGAAATTTAAAGTAATAATAAATTTTTTCATTATAAATTTATCTATTTCCATGTTTGGAATAGAGTAAACTGAGAAAATGTACACTCTTTACTTTGTGCAAAATTTCAAACAAAATCAATGAAAATTTTGCATTCAATAAGGAATCTAAATTTTTTAATTAATTTGATTTAATCAGTAAGGACATTTACCTTAACGCTGTAATAATAAATTAAAACTTTAGAGTGTTTTTTATAATATACTAATTTTTTAATCAAGCAGGTGATATCTAGATAGTGTCACAAGTTATTAGATAATGATAATTTCATTTTTCATCATTAATCACGTGCATTTTTCAATGGGAACTCATTAGCATATAATAAGGAAATGAGAAAACATGATATAGACAAGGATTAAGAGTGTTGTAATTAAAGAAATTAAATTGTTAAGAGTACACTTGAACTGTCAAGGATTTTGTCAAGTTTTTGATGTTACAAAGAAGTGAATTTAATAGATGTTACGCCAGTTAGCATTTACATATTTAGAAATACTTTTTTAACATTTAATTCGTGTGACGGGTCCTGTTTCGTAATAATTTTTCAGGCTAAAAACTTCTGGATAATTTGTATATATAATTAACAATAAAATTAAGAAAACTATTTAAATTAAATAAATACAAAAATAATTATAATTAAATGAATTTATGTATTTCCTCAATTTTTACAATTAACTATAATTTAATTTCGAATTTGTGTAATCATTACTATAATATTATTTGTTATGTAAAACCATGAAAATTGCATTAAAAGTAATTTTCAAAAAAGAGATTTAATTTGCACAAAAAAATGAAAGAATTTTCTATCATTAAAAACAAAACTTGGTTTATCATGTATAGGTACATTTATAATTTTCAGCAAAAACAGGAAAAAAAAATTATTTTGTTTTCAGGGAAATTGGGTCATCTCAGTCGAAAAGGAAGCACAACCTAAAAAGTTAATGATTGTTGAAAAGTTTTCTGTTCGTTTTTCATTCAAAAACATTTTCCTGTTTCTGCTGATGCTGTCGAAAATTAATATTACATAAATATGAAGATGCAAAAAAAACATTTATTCAGTTTTTCTCACTGTTGTTGGTAAATTGGCAATATTATATTTTTTTTGAACCAAACTTTTCATTCTTTTTATCAACACCATAGAATGGTTTGCTTTTTAACTCTTTTTATCAACACCGTAGAATGGTTTACATTAACTTTAATATTAATTTTGAAATTTTCTCTTTTTGTAGAATTTTGAAATTACAATTTTTAATTGCTTACAAATTTCTAATTATTTATATAGTGTTGGATGTTATTACACGAATTACAAATGCAACATACATAAAATTTATGTTTTCAAAATAAATTTGAAGAAATTTTTATAAAATTATTTAATATTGTCTAAGAAAAGTAGTTTGTTAAAGGATCAGAATTATATTATAATTGTAGACTAAAAATGCCACACAGAGTACCTGGAAAGGGAAAAAGGAATTATTAAAATGTGGTACCAATCTAATTTCATAATAGTTTTTATTGAATTCAACTAAATTTTCCAGCTTTTGAAAACTAAATTATAAAAAAGAAATTCTCAATTTTTGTGGCACTCATATTTTTTTGCAATATTATTTCTTAACAAATTAATCTAATATGTTTAAAGAATTGTTGCTCAGTGATTTTCTCTCACATTTTTCCTAAAAATATTTGCTATTCTTTAATTAAGGAAATTTAATTTATTATTTCTTTTTATGCAATACACCAATACCTCGCTATACGGCCGCTCTTTTTACGGCTTTTCGCTATAACGGCCTACTTTAATTGCGGCAATTTTTCGATTTACGGTCCAAAATGTTTCGTTATACGGCCCAAAAAAAAAAGAAATGGAGAAAAAAATATGTACATATTTTAATGCGTTGTCGCTGCAGTATATAATAGTCACATAAAAGTTAATATTCTCATAAGTAGAAGTGTTTATATACATATTTGTTTGCGATTCGTTATACGGCTTTTCGCTTTGCGGCCAACTTTCCCGGAACGTATCTAGGCCGTAAAGCGAGGTATTGGTGTATATTTATTTACCCAACTTGTCGTTTCAATTCAAAATAAAAGGTTTTTTTTTTAATTTTGTGTAACTAGGATTATTTCTAAAGCCGAAAAAAAGGATACAACAAATATAAAATTCTTTCTTCAATACAAAAAAAAACTAATTGTATTTTTTTTAAATTTGTTTTTTATTTTGGTTCTTTTTTTTCTGAGATCTGAAAAAATCCAGCTCGAAGACAAAATTAATCCTTTTATAAATAAAATGACATTTCAGGATTATCTACGGATTTAGCAAAATACATGTACATGTTTATTTTGGGTAAACATTTTAGTTTGTGCTTTTTCAACTTAAATTTAATAATTTTTCCAAATTAATAAGTAAATCTTTTTCATAAAATAACTTAGAATGTAATTTAAAATTAATATAATTCATTATAATAAATTATTTACTTACTTACCAATATTTTATTTACATATTTCAATTTTTTAGTTTTGAATGATTAAATAATTTCATTTTTATGATGAAAGTTTTCATATTAAAGAATATAATAAATATTATTTATAGTTTTAACCTTTGCTCTAATTTAAAACACCGTTTTTTTGTGTGTGTTAAGTGTCATATACAATGTCACACATTTTAACATTCTCTTTTCAATCTCGTTTTGTAATAAAAATTAAATTTCACAAAGTGCTTAATCGTATAAATGTATGGGTGAAAAATTTAATTTTTTTTTTCGTTTTTGGTTGGATTTGTGCAATTAAAACACTTTAACCTCAGCAACAAAAATAAAAAAAAAAGTGGAAAACAAACACTTTTATTTATACACCAAATCACAATTTTTGTATACGATTTGTTGTGTTTATTTTAATAGGGTAGATTTTTCCACCCGAAAACATCAAATTTTATTTAATATAAATATTTTAATCTATTTTAACATTTATATAAATATGCAAATTACCGGATAAAATTTTATTTAAAATATTTGTATTTTTATGGTTTGATTTTTATGTAATTGTAAAAATAAAATTTTATAAAAGATTAATTTACATTTTTATTGTTGAATATTAAATTAATTTTTTTTTTTATAGAATAATTTTAACTGTCATTATAGTTAAATAAATTAGTTTACAAAAAAATAATATGATATTTTTCAGCTAATTAATTATTTTCAGTTAATAAATAAAGATATGATATTATTTCACATTTATAATGTCACATATGTTTTGTATCTTTTACAATAAAATATTACATAATTTAATATATTTTTTATGTTATTTAAAAAAAAAATTGCTTCATAATTCATTTTTTCGTAAATAAACAACATGGATAAATTAAATTTATTTTAAGAATTTTTATCGATTTTCCACAAGAAAACATATCAAAATCATAATCAAAATTATAATAAAATCTTACAGCTGATAATTTCCGCCCTTTTTTTTGCCTTACAAGATTTGGCACTGAATATTTTATTACTATGCGTATTTTTCTTTCTTATGTATAACAAAATAATTTATTTCGCTGTTTTTGGTACACGAATTTGATAAAATCTTTCTTATAATGATTTTAAATTTTTACTCTTCAGTCTGTAGTATTTCATTTTTATGAACTTTGTAAACACTGTCATAACCAAACCAATTTTTTTTACGAAAATTTTTTTCATAATATGTAATATGAAATATTAATTAGTTTAACTAATTTTATATTATCTGAGTTTAGCACAGGTAAATATCGTAAATATTGAAATAAAAAATAATGCGATATCAACAGTTTTGTTGAATTGAATTTGCACAACTGAGGAAATTCGTTTTTTTTTTGTGTATCAACCCTGAAAATATATAAATTTTTTTTGTGAAAATCTTATATTTGCGCATTTTTCAACAATAAATATAATTTTTTTTTTATATCAAAAGCTTTCAGTTGTCATAGATGTCAAAAGTGTAACAGAAGGTTTTAAATGTGAAATTTTTATACTAGGAAATTATGTTGTTTTTGCGCACAGACTTGAAATAAAATTGTTTAAAATTTATAATTTTTAAGTGCTTATATTTAGGGAAGGAAACTAAGTAAAATTCGTTTTAAAATATATTTTTTTTTCTTTTGAGAAATTCTTTTCCTGGATCTCTGGAACATTAAATCCTTGTACAAGAAAATTTCTGACACAGAAAAAAAAATTTTCTCTCTATTTCGCTGTAAATATTTTATATACAAAAACTTATATGTATTTTTTTCATTTATAAATTATAAAAGTAATGAAATAATAATAAAAACAATATTAATAAATTATTCTAGCTATAAATTTAATTCACGGTTGGTGATTTATGATATTTAGGAAAAAGTATTTTTTAAGTTTTTTCATCTTTTTAAACATTGCGAAGAATTGTACAGAACTTTTTAATAGAAACTAAAAAAAAAGTGAAAATTCGTTATTTACATGTGTCAACATTTAAAATATTGTACTGTATATTTTTTAAAAACTTGAAAATTATTATTTATTACCTGTACAGGTATATTTCTTGATGATTTTTCAATTAACCAAATAATTAATTTTGGATTAACATTGCCCTAAAAAGTCGTAAAAAAGGAACAAATTGTTATTTTTTTAGGTTAAATTACTTTTTTATAAGTCAATTTAAATAGCATTTAAAATATATTAATGAATATTTTTTTGAGAACTTAAATCATGACAGAAATTAAGTTAATTATTTATTTTATTTAATGACAGTTGGAATACATTGAGTAATTTTTTAAAGTAATTTAAAATATAATTAAAAAAAATTTCACATTTGATTATTTGTACTAAAAAAAAAGAGTTCCACGTTTACAAATTTATTTAATGTAATATGATATCAATTAGCGAAAATGTAAGTATATTATTTTATTGGGATTAAAAAGAATCTTTTAATATTCTTTTTGTTAAACTCATAAATAATAAAACTTTGTTAACATAATTGAATATATGCGTGTACTTCAAGGTTTTCGAAGTATTTTTTGTGGCGTGCAAAGTAATTGGTATGGTTAAGTTTATTATAATCAGTTACCTATATATATACAGCATGTTTTAAAGAAGCGTGTCCTCTCTACCTGCTTGACACGATTTTGCTATAGAAAGATAAATATTTATAGTTATAATTATTCCTTCAATACAGTTCTGTTTTTTGGAAAACCCTCACTAAATTTATAATAAGTTATAAATTTAGTGAGAATTATGTTTTTGAAAACTTTTTGAAGTACTGTGTTTGAGACGAGCTAAGAAAGATTTGTTCAAAAAGGAGTTCGTATCTCTAGCACTACAATTAGACTCAGGATCAAGATTCTGACATCAAATATCGTAGTAAAATCTTATACCACAATTGACAGAAAACTAAATTAAAAAAGCCTCAATTGGGCAAACAAGAAGACTGTGATTGGAGCACAGACATATTCACGGATGGATCAACTTTTGTCGTGTACAAAAATTGAAAGCCTGGAGAAAAATTGATTAAGCTTTAATTCCTTTTTTTGACACCTTTCTTTGCAACATATTGTATATGAATTGTTTTATGGTATATAAATAACATTATGCATGTAGAGAAAATAATAATTTGTTAAACAATAATTTACTTCTAAAGAGTTATCTCTTAGGGATTATAAATATTAGAAATCTATTAATTTATTTGTCTTATTAATTAAGAAAAGCACATCATTTCAGATAACCTTTTTTTAAAAATAATTCATCAAAAAATATAATTGATCAGTTAAAATATGATTTAGAAAAAAAAAATTCATTTCTTCTAAAGTTTTCTATCTTTTAATAAATGAGTTTTGTTTTTCCTCATAATTTTTTATTTTAGGAAATAAGCGTTATTCCCCCGCGGTGATAATGATTTAATGCTTTCTAATTTTCAACACAACAATAATTTTATATTTTTCCTAAAAATTTGATAAAATTACAACCAAAAAAAAAGTAATAATAAAATAAAAACCTCAGGGATTTTTCAATGAAATACAAGTAAAATTGGAAAGCAGTTTTTATCGCTTTTAAATTGGATACAATTAAAATTTAAATTAGATCCTTTCAAAAGTCTGTTGGGAATATTCTTTTTTTTATTTTGATCCGAAATCAATAAAATTGTGTAGATGAGAAGATGAAAATTTATAAAATAATGGTGGTATATAGACCAATTAAAAAAAAACTAATTCTGTTGGGGTTTTTGCAAAGTGACCAACGATGGAGATAATTGGTAAAATTACCCTCATTGTAAAAAATGTATAAAATTTTATATTTTTTATATTAAAAAAACATAATTCTAATTAAATAATAAGGGATTACAGAGTTGTACTGTAATATGAATAAGTCTTGTCTGAAATGTTTAATGGTAATAAATTCACTCGGTATGAGTGCTATACTATAAGCGCTATACCCAAAAAAAAACGTGTTCGTTTGAAGAGCCCTTAAGATCGATTTATAAAACTATTAGAAGCTAGTTCTAATCTATTATAATTAACAGACCTTATGCAAAAAGTAAAAGGCCATAATAAGTTTAAGGACTTGTCTAACCGGGGCGTTTTTTCGTAGTGGTAGCGAAGTGACTTTTTTACACCGAATTTTTCGTGCGAATGAAAATGTCAAATGTAAAACAACACTTTGAAACTAAAAGCGAAAACTGTCAGTAAAATTAAAAAAGCAGTTTTTTATAATTTTTCAAATTTGTTTTCAATACGTTGGTCTCGGGAGTATTTATATTTCAATAGTAAACCAGTAAGAAATATTTATAGAATTTATTTTTAGTTAGTAAATATATAAACTTTCCTATAATATCTTTACTTAAAAACTAATTAAGGATATTAATAATACTTGACCACTACATGCATAATAACAATGTTTTTCATTTCAGTCAAAATAACAAGAATATTTACATAAATTTAATGTCTACGTGACTAAAATTACTAAAATTAATAAATAAAAATATTATTTATAAACTCATAACATAGATTTGCAAAATTTATATTATAATTTAGTTAGTTAAGCGTTTAATTTAACCAATATGCATTGTAATTTTCATAAATTAGGGACACTCTGAAAGCTTTCTTAATATTTTTCATTCCTAACATATACTTTGATTTTTTAGGTAAAATTACATTATTCATTGTTGTAAAATAAAATGGTTACAAAAATACAAACGTAAGATAAATTAGTTTATATTTATGGAAAATATATAACATAATTTTATTTGACACATCAGCCTTTCAATAATTTTTTTATAAAGGATTAATTTAATTTGATTGAATAAAATGTAATTTAGTAGAAAAATTTTATTGGATTTGTTTCTGATTCTAAATTGCTTATTATCAGAAATGTTAATTAAAAAATTAATTTGATTATTCAAATATTTTCAGTTACCATTTGTGTATTAAATGTTTACATAGTATTTAGTTTATTTAATGGTAATTTGTAGGTTAAGTAAGTTGAAAGTTACTATATTTTTTTAATTTTCAAGGAAATAGGAAACATGACTAAAGTCACAAAAAAATATTGTTTTGATTTTATGTACTGTTTTTTTGTTTGTTTGTATGTGACTAATATTAATAAATAGAATTGAGAACCTAATCAGAAAGATTGGCACAGTTAATGTAGTTGTTACTTAAAGTTCTAGGGATTATTTGATAAAGGAAATTTTTGAAAATTAAGGTTACCAAAAGCTTTCCCCAGTTTGTCATTATAAATAAATATGAGAGAAACATTTCCCAGTAAAAATAAATGATTTGAACGTGACCCTAAAATGAAATAACCTAAATTGATAATTTCTTATTTTACAAAAATGTTTTTTAACCTAAAAAATTTATGTAGAAAATTTAGTATTGTGATGAAAGCTAATAAACCTAGTTTGTTTTGTTTGAAGCTGAAATTGTAAAATTTTAATTTTAATATAATTGGAAATAATAATTTATAATTAATTTATTAATAATTTGTAATTAATTTGCTATATAATTAATTCATTAATGTAACGAATTAAAGTCTTATCGGTTAGATTTAGGTAAATAGACTTTTAGTTTGTAAAGAAATTAATTATTTTAATTATATTAAATAAAATATTCTGACATTTTGTTTTTAATATTAATATTTTACAAGAATAATGCAGGTATGATTTTTGGTAAATTATCTTCTTTTTTTTTTTTTGTAAGAGAATAATCAAATTTAATTTAATTCCTCGAAAAGCATATTTTTTTCTCGGTAATTTTAAAAATTACTAATTTGCGATGTCTGAACATTAAATTTATAAAAGTAAGAAAGTCCCAAACTAGTTACCTTTGGTATTCTTATGGTTGTTCAGTGGTTAATGCTTTATGAAAATACAATAACTGAGTCAGAATTTTAAGAGGAATTAATATGTTTTTATATATTTCAAAAGGATTCGACTGGTTTTCTTTGAAATCTATAAAAATTGCACGATTTGACTATTTTTCAGTCTCACAATCCTTTTGTAAGTTACAGCTATGTAATTTTGTCCTCTTTTAATCAATCTGTCTACTGGTCTACATGTTGTTCCGCTTGATATGATTAATTGGTTCTTTTTTTATAATTTAAAGTTATGGATGAGTATTGCTTTGTAGAATTGTTGCCGGAAATAAATTCCAAAATAAGAAATAACTAACTTAATTTAATTAACCGGAACATAATTTATCTTCGTCGTCATTTAAAATATATTTTAAAAGATAATGGTATTAATTTGATACTGAATTAATAAATTTTGTGGATATAAATAAATTTAAAAGTGTTTTTTAAATAAATTTAAAAATGGCAATATTTACTACAAGTGGACCTCTATTTACTACAAGTGGATTGAAGTAAATTTTATTAAAATAAAAAAATCAATTTTGCCATTCCTCAAGATCAATTTATAAATTATATTGGAAGAATTTAATACATTTGAAAATATAATTCATAAAATATTAATGAAATTTTATATAGTTGTCGTTTTGAAGTGAAGTGGATTATTTGATACTATTGAGCTTATCATAGAATATGCTGCACATGATATGACAACATTAATATTTCACACTTTATTTTAAGATAAAAGTAATTATTCAGTATTATATATATTTCTAAATATTTAAATACACACTTCGATATGATTTCTTAAATATTTGAAAACATATTCATAAAAAATATAATATTTATTCATTTAACATTTATTTTTGTTCATTTTGTATTAAATTTATTATAAAATATTTTAAGAGTAAAGTCATGTTGAAAAATAAAATAGATCAGTTAATCGTCTAAAAATAAATATATTTTTTCTAGGACCAAATCTTTTATTTAATATTATCTTATCAATAAAATATAAAAATAAAATGTATTTGAATAAATATGTTTAAATGTTTCTTTGAAGAACTGATCATATGCAAATAAAACATAAAACCATGTCATTTTTCTTTAATATTTGATATTAAAAATTTTTCATGCAGAAAATTTAGTCAACCATAATTCCCAGAAAACAAAATCGATTTAATATTTTTATTTCTTTATATAAATATTTTATATAAATAAAATGTCAGGGGACCCTTTAAGGAAGGCACAGGCCCTTCATGAGTTCTAGCGCCAAAGAGAAGATATAAATATTTTCTTTTTTCAAAAAAAAAATTATAAACTTTAAATTAATTTATTTAGTAAAATTGGATAAAACTTTAACAATTTAATTTTGATGAAGAAGTTTTCTTTTGCATATAAATATTCTTTTATTTTAATCAATTTTATAAATTTTATGATTATTTAAATTTTAAATTAAAATTAAGATAAGCCAAAAACAATAAGTTTTATTTAAATAATAAGTAAACTCAATATTATTATAAAAACCAAAAAGTTTGAAATTGAAAATCAAAACTTTGGAACCTTTCTTTTATTTTAAGAAGATTTCATATTAAGTTTAATAACTTCTTGAAAATTTTTAATTATTTTATATATCTTTTGGTACATATAATATCTGTCAGATACAGCAAATGTATAGAAAGTTTATAATATTTTCAAAAAATTCTTATATTTTATAAAATATTTTTTTTAAAAATTCAATCAGGTAAGATTTGCCTAAATTGAATAGAAAGTATATATTTATCTTTTTACGAAATGTTTAGTCTAAAAATAAATTTGTGTGATTATTAATATAAAAAATTCTAATTTTATTAGTTATCACAGAGGAATTATATAAATATGTTAATAATTGCAATTAAAATAAATTCTATAGAGCAAAGACTTCTATAAATCTTTTATGATTTAAGACTGTGACTATATTGTTACGTGTTCGTAGGAAAATTTGAAATAGTAACACAAATCAAATATTTACTTTTAATATTGTTTAGTTATTAACACTTTTTAATTCACAACTTTTAATATGGAACTTAATTTTCTACTGTTTAACATTAATTGAACCATTCATTACCTTGATTAATTTAAAATGTGTATTTTAGTTAAATGCATGCGTTGGAATTTCTTATGCCCATTAATTATCAAATTATATAACAATACATAACAATGATTGAAACTATTATTATTATGTTAAAAGTATAAAGATGAGGTATTAGAGGGTGTCATTGAACACATAACAGTGTACACATAAATTATAGGTAGACCACTCGTTACAGACATTGAGGAATTTGGTATCAGATGAAATATACAGTATATACCAAAATTATAAGAATTTTCAATATCAATAGCACCTATACTGAATAGATAATATATATTAATTTATTCGAATTAGAAAATAAAAGTTAACATTTACAATCTTATGATATTGATTTTTTTTAAGAATTCTTTAAAATACTATTTTCAAGAATTTGAATAATTTTGATGTTAAATCTGAGAAATACCTCAATAAGATTATTTTCTGTTATATCTTACCATAAGTCAAGTCTAAATATATACTTTTATAATTTGATAAATTTTAATTAATGCTTAATTTTATTCAGCCTTAATTACTTAAAAGTTTTATAACAATTTCTTTTCGGTTTATAAAACCATTAAATTTAATTTATACAAAAAAAAAAGTTCAAAAATTTATATTTATGTATATTTTAAAAATGGTCATTGAAAACATATTTACTAGTTAAATTTAATTGAAGATCATTTTGTAAATTTTATAAAAAAGGATAAATATTTCGCTTTGTAGTGAAAATAATTTTTCTAGTTCTAATTCTAAATTTAATTTTATAAACAACATCAATGATAATAAATGAAAAACAATTTAATTTAGTGGTTTTATATAAATTAATAATGTACATATAACTAAATATTTCAAGTTTATGAAAAATAGTTCAAAGAGATAACAAATTTGGAAAAAATGTCCTCTTTAAGGAGTTCAAAAATTTAAACATTTTAAGTAAATCTATAACAATAATTCTATCTTGTATTAAAATATTAATTTTTGATTTATTGGTCAAAAAGGTATACTATTTAAGGAATAATTATTACTCTTTTGGGATATTTTTTTTATTTATTAAATACTATATATTTTTTTCCAGTTCCTAGAAATATATCCTTAGGGCCATCAACCCACATTAATTTTGTTTTTATGATTGTATAATTAATAATTTAATAATATTTGAATAATTTGTTAATTCATGTAGGATTAATTTATGTGGTCTTTAATATTGTTCTTAAATAATTAGTAAACCAAAGTTTTGGTAAATTTTAATAATTAAAATAATTAAAATAAAAATATTTCTAAAAAGCAATATTTTTATTAATTATAATTTTTAAACCAGCGACGGAAATAAAATTCAAATTTTATGTTTTGTACTAAAGGATATATCCAAATTATCTGTTTTCCTAAAACTTGTTGCATATAAGGTAAACTTTCGAGATATTTTTAATACATATATGAGTCTACTACTAATTCAATATTTCATTATAATGTAACAATAATACAAATTACATATTTTCAATAATATTTTGTTAGATGAAACTAGAAAATAATATTTCCAAAAATATTTTATAAATAAATTTTTCTTTTTTGTGATAGAAAATGATTAATTATTAAATTCTATTTTTATTTAATCAGCAAAAACTGAATGAATAAGGAAATAAATAAATTTATGGTCCATAAGTCTGACACATCATTGATTTTTTGTTTATTTATTTATCAATTTTCTATTTGTAAAGAGTAATTTCAGTGTAAACAATGTAGTACTACTAAAAATATCATATTTATGTATAATAAATCTAAAAAACACACTTTCTATGTCAAATTTCAAGTATAATCCCAATTCAAATATTATTGATTAATGTATTGTTTCGTAATATTTTTATAATAATTTTTTTTTTGTAATATTTATTTTGATCATAAAAACGAACCTTCCTCTTAAGAAAATAGACAAATCCATTATTTAGGAAGATAGAAATTAATTGTTCTAAAAGATATAAAATAATTGTCTATTTATAAAAAATATTAGTCTTTGTCTTTTGATTAGGGGACATAATTCAGCTAAATCTAGGACATACAACGTTTTATTCATTCGAACTAAATTGAATACTAAATTCTTTACAAATTGTCTGCTTTTACTTTGTTTAATATCCCATGTAATTTATACATAAATAACTGTCTAAACTTTTTATAATAATTCTAAGCTATTTTCATAAATAAAATACAAATAAAAAAGTGCATTATCTTAAGAAAAACTTTATAAAAATAACTTGCATCATAAATTTTCATTAAAATGCAAGTTATATATAGTATGTATATGTAACACTAAGCTGTCTAGTTAAAAGCTTATTTTTTTTTCTTCAAATTAATATAAATTTACTGTGAAAAATAATATCGTATTAACTTTATAATCTACTTTCATTGAATCATTCTATTACTACGACTACACTATGCCAGAAATATCCTTTGTTGTTAGAATTGAAGGAGCTAATTTAAGAAAAGTTATAATAATAAAAAGAAAAGTTAGGAAAATTTATAGTTGAAGTTATTAAATTATAAAATAATTAATATTAATAATTAACATAAATAGCAATAAAATAAATTTGACCATATTTAATACGCTACACATACCAGGATCAATATTAATAATTTGACTAAAACTGGACGTCATCAATTTTTTTTTCAAATCCTTTAAATCTCTCAATTGACTATATTTCATTGTTAATTCAATAACAATTTTTTTTTCAATGTACATTGTACATAATTCTATCAGAATGTTTACTAAAATATTGAAAATCCTTATCAGTTATTTGTTTATTTATAAATATTATTATTATTTTTAGTCCATCACCCCAAAATGTTGAGAGTATGACAAGCGATTTTATATTTTCCAAAAATAAGTGACTGCGATTCTCAACAAAGGATAAGGAAAAAAAAGATTGATAGCCTTAAAATGAGAAGACATTTATCACAATAATATTTAGTAGGAAAAAAAAAATTAGTAAAATTAGTAAATCAAATTATGAATCAAATGCGTATTATTTTTTTTTATTTAAGGAAGGATTTTCAATTCTCAAATAAGAAATTGTGAATAAAAGTTTTTGAATGATATATTGTGTGATAATTTTTGGAATTTATCTGTAACTAGATGGGATATCAGTTTTTATTGATAATATTTGTTTGTTTGAGGGCAAACATTGTATTTTCCCTAATTTTGTTAATATATTATGAAATATCCTCAAAATACAAATTTTATGTAATTGTTTAAAGGGAAATATTTTTCTTATGTTAAATATTTTGCATATGTACACATCCTTGAACAAAATTTCTGTTTAAAATCAGTAATTTTAAAATATTTGAAAAAAGAAAATTATGGAGAAGAATATAACATAAATCATTTTATGAATTGCAAACTTTTAATAGCGTTACAATTGAAATAAAAAGGAGATATATTTTAACAATTTCTATATGTATAGTAATAGAATATTGTAAGACAGTTTCAATATTTGATATGTGCCCTCAAAACAAACACTTAAACTTACAATATTTTTTTGTCATATTTATGGAATACCGTATTATGAAAATGTTTTGAATTTAAAAGAGACATGTATATGTATTTTCTTGAGATATTTTTATTTGTTATTTTTGCATATGATTTCTTATGGATTTCCTCCATTTACAACTGTCAAAAGGTATATCCTTGACAGAATATTAACTAAAACCGATAAGGTTTATAATATCTTATGTGATATCTACAAGTACAGGGTTATTTGATTTTTATATAATATTGAGTTTATACGGATGAAATTGATTTCTGGTCCTCTACGGCTTCACTATGCCCCAAAAATCATTTGAGAAAGGGTAATTTATGTGAATTTTGGTAATGTACATATCGTTCAAAGTTTTAATTAAATTCGAATGCAAAAGATCAAATTTATATAGCGATTTTCGTGCACTTTTTGCATATTATTGAAATTACAACAACTAAATATGATTTTTAATATAATATTTAAGAATTCAATAGATATTTATAGTTGTAGATATTTATACACGAGGTTCGTATCACCACTTTTCAAAAATCGTGCTTGTTTTCATTCTGAATAATTTTTTGTAGAATAATTATCAGTTCAATATTCTTTAATTAAACTATTAAATAATAACTAGCATTATATTAATTTATGTATTTAGAAATTAAAATTGCGGTTGTTTTATATGTTTTTTTTATCTTTTCTTTTTTGTTAGAAATTTTTTGATTGTGTTGTAAATTAATATTAACCTACGCGGTGGAGCATAAATTTCTTTTTATGCGACAATAAAATTAATGTTTCTGGTTATAATTATTGTATAAATTTCATAGATTTTTTCATTTTATTTTTGTTACCCAAATGGATCAAGGTAAAAAGTATTTTAATTATGTTTTGATATTTCATTTCGCTTGTTATATTTTTTGGGCCGTTTTTTTCATTATTATTTCTTTTATAAATATTGTAATTTTATGCCTAGTCATAATTAAGAATATTTAGTATGAAATAAAAATAATAATAATATATTTACCATAGATTTTATTAAAAATATGATGATTAGCACTTAATTAATTATTTATGTTTCAAAGAAAATATATTTCAGTAATATTTTTCTTTTTTAATAAAAGAAATTGTGGAATATAAAACTAAAGGTTATCTGTGCCAAATCTGGATTTTCTTAATTTTCAGTAAAATTTTAGAAATGGAATTTGTACAGTTATCAAATTAGATTTAAAGTGAGTCATAATGAAAAGCAAATATTTTTAAAAGTTGCTCAGTTAAATCCAATTACTTTTGTATTTCTCATTATATTAATTTCTCACATACTTAATTATATCTTAATTAAGTATGTGAGAAATTTTATTACTTTTTTTTAAGAAGATTCAAGATATAAAATTAAGTTAAAAGGTACTCTTGACGAATATCGATTGACCAAATATATTTATCACATAACTATGTCCAACCGATTTTATGATCATTAGTGGCAGCTAATTAAAATAGCTATTAGCATTATTTTGTATTATTCAACATTTTATTTGCATTTACTCGACTTTATTTATGGATTTATTTCTTGTATCTGAATACTCTGTTATTATGGGTAAAATAATAATATGTAATGCAGTATTCGCAATACAAAACGTGAGAAGCTTTTTTGAAAAATATATTTTTTTTCCATTAAATTAAATTTGTTTTCCAAATACACAAACAAGTAGAACTATGTGTTACAATATTGCTAAATGTTTCATGATTCCCATATTATAATCATGATAATAATGTTGTTATTTTATGACAATGCAAGTATTAGTTTTCGTGGTCGAAATATAAATTATTATAGAAATCTACTGATACAAAAAAAAATTAAAAACATTTTTAATTTTAAGAATAGTATTTCATAAATTATGTACATATGTATATGTTTTGCGAAAGTAACGAATATTCAAATTTAATTAATTAATTTTTCGTCAAAATTCAACTTTGAAATCTAAAAAGAGGAAGTTAATAATACAATATTACCAGTTACCATAATGACATAAAATTATTTCAAAAACATTTTAATATTTAGTTTGGCTTCGTACAAACGAAATATTAATTATATTTATTTGCCTTTAACCATAAACACTGAGCTAGAAACATTTCTTTTTTTTTTTAATATTTTCTGTAAATTAAATAAAAGTTTTATTTAAAATTTAAAAAGAGAAGGAATTTTACCCATGCAACTATTTAATCATTTCATCAAGCTAAATATTTAAAAATAATAATTTTACTTTCAAAATCTGTTTTTTAGTAATTTATTGTTATGTAGTAATCAATTTAAAAATGTTACAAAGTCAAATTACTAATCTAGATAATGTAGTAATTTTTGAAAAAACAATTTGTATAAAACTACATTAAATAATCATTTACATAAAATATAAAATTTCTATAATGATATATATAATTATGCAGGTTAATCTCTACTTACTGATAATACATTTTGTCCTCATCATTATTGTTTTCATGAAAAGATATAGTCATGAGTATAAAATACACATTGTTATTGCCATTTTATTGAAAATCTTTTTTTTTCCATCATTACTTCGCGCATATATATTGGAAAATTTATGCAGACTAAATGTCTGCTGAATTTACTAGAAAATAATTAAAATTATATTATATACTTATAAAAATAAGTCCTGCAGTAAGTTCAAAAATGTTTGCATACATCGTTGCATACATCCTATAACTTGTGTATTTAGTAATATAAAATTATAGATATTCTTTACAATGAAAGTATCTATTTTAATTTCTATATTTTAAAAATATTAATGAAAAATTAGTTTTTAATAGAAATTTAAGAAATATTTACAAGAATGGTATTTTTCTTTATCAAAACTGTTTTGAAATATATTCAAGCTGACATATAATTTAATTATTTTTTAAGATATTAATAAAATATGTTATAAGATTATTAAACAGAAAATCTGTATTTTAATAAAGTGAAATTTTCAATAATTTTTTTTAACAATTTTATTAAAAGATATAAATATTTTTCTTTTGTAGCAGTAAGCACCAAAAAAACCTGGTAAATGTACATTTCCTGTAAGTTTATTTACCAATAGCATATTTAAGGAAAGTTTAGTCATCATAACCGTACTAGAAATTCTATTTTTCCTTTTATTTCAATAATTTTCAAAAAAAATTATTTCGAATTAACAAAAGTCGTGAAAAAAAGTCACCGAATATAATAACTGGAAAAATTCACTTAGAATGATATCTTATTAAATTAATATTGTTAGAAAATCTATCTGTTGTTCTATTTGAAGATAAAGTACCATAAAATCGGTAGAAACAAACCCCGAATATTTGTTTGTACATAATTCTTTTTGTCTAAAAATATATGAACTTAAATAAATCTTGCACGTTTATGTATATCCTATAAGTAGAATATATACGTAGAGGCTTTATGTCTTTATAAAAATGTCAAATAGATTTAATGTTAAATATTATATATAAAAGTTGTAAGGAGTTGAATCTATTAGACTAAAATATTTCGTTAAAAAAATAATAATAAATTGTTTTACAAATATATTTTGTAATGGAGCATAGGATAACATACAGCACCTGTAATTTACAATAACATCTGGCAATGTTTATTTTTTGGAAAATATTATATATTTAATTTTCAATAAAATTGTATGTGAATTTTTTTTTATTTGACATATAATTGTTATTGTTTAGTAAAATTTTATTAAGTGATTGTCAAAGTTGTATTTTTCTGCAATATGTCATATTAAAAACAAGTGAGTAAAATATTATTTGTAATCAATTCTTATTTTATATTTTGTGATAATACGATTCAATTGAATTTGATGAGCATAAATTAAGTTAGTGTGAGCATAAATTAAGTTAAATTAGGTCATTTTACATAAAATAAGTTTTTCTGAAATAATAAAGGTGAAATAATAGTTTTATTATTTTAGTGGAAATGATGAACGTATGAAAATTGAAACAAATTATACACACTATGTTTATTGTACTCCACAATATATTTTATATTTACACTAAATTGAAAGTCATCCATTTTAATAATATGTACCACTAATTTCGTTTCAAAAACTTATTTACCTGGAAATACGCTAATTCAAATTTAATACAAATTTTATTTATATATATTAAAGTAAATTCCATAGTTACTTGTCCTTTTTATTATACTTGCATAATTTAAAGGTTATTTTTACATTTGAATTTTCTATGGATAATTTATTGTTATATTCTTTTTTCCAGTTACTTGTTTCGTAATTATATTTTGTCGAGCATAAAAATTTATTTAGAATTTATTTTGTCCGTTTTATTATCATAAAAGGAGAAACTGTTCGAAATAATATGCTCCAGTTAGCATGTCGTAAATTTAAAATATATTAAAAATATAACTAAGTAGTATATATACTTGAAAATAAAATATGCTGATTAATATTAAAAGAAATTTAAATTAAAAAAATTTATATTAAAATTTTCCAAAAATACGAAATGAAATTTTTTTGTTAGTAAATTTAAATGAGATGGTCTCATCATAAATTGAATTTTTCAAGTAATTACTCAAAAAAGGTGCATTTATAAACTTATATTTGTAAATGAAATTTTTTCAATTATAATTTTTCTTAATGAAAATATCTTACATTGCTTTTTAACAATGTAAGATATTTATGTAAAATTTCCCTTAAAAAAAAAAAAACAAATTTATAATTATTTTAGTTTTATTCTTAAATAAATATTAATTTAATTTATGTTCTATAACTTTACTTAAATTGGTTTATTTTTCATATTTTTTAGAATTATTTATAAAAAAACTTACTTTGTTAATAATTGTAAAAATAATAAAATTAAAGAAAACTTTCAAATTATTCCTTATTTTTCTTAGTTTATACTTTCATATAAAAGTAACTTAAGTTTAATATTTTATATATTTGTGTTTTTAGATAAATTAAAAGAAGAAAAATTATATCATTTCAATTTTTTACTTTTTAAAAGTTTGTCATCTAAAATTGTTTTTTGTTACAGGCTTTATTTTCAAGGAATTACAACATTTTATATTTGAATAAATAATCACATTTCTTGATTATTTAATCGCAAAGTGAAATTTCGCAATTTTTTGAGTTAAAAGTTTTATTCAATGTTATTTATACAATTTAATGTATATGACAACAAATAGGTCTTCATAAGGTCTTCATATTCGTGTTCTCAAAACACGAATATGAAGACCTTAAAATCTAAAATCACAATTAAGATAGTTTATAGAAAAAAGTATATCAACAAAAACCGCCAAACGTCAAGATTTATTTTTTAAACTATAATTTCTTTATTGTCATCATTTTCTTTTCTACTCATGAAATAAGTTTGAAGATAATCAAATTTATTATATTTCAAAAATGATATTTTTAACATTTAGTTAAATTCTAAAACGGGTATAAGAAAACATAATTCGGAAAATAGCAAAAAAAATAAGGTTTGAGAAAATTTATTATAATTTTATAAAAATAAGGTAGTATTTAAATTGAAATGTTTGATTAATCAAAGAAAGAATAATAACAATTATAAATGAAATATCAATTTACGTTTATCTTAGAAATTCTTAAATATATTCAATATCCTTTTTAAAAATGCTTCCTATTTTTTAAAACTTTAAATGTCAACATATAAATAGATAGATGATTTATTATTATTATTATTTATATTATTTGCCTTAATTAATTAATACATTATTTGTATATTTTACTACGTACAGAATATATGTTATCTTTATATCTATGACGTTATTATCTAAATTATTATTATCCTTATAGAAGATTTAATTTGTTTTATTATTGCTAAAATATATAGGTGTCATATAATAAATTCATAAGTCCGTCCTGTTAATTTATACTACATTTAAATGATAATAAAAAAGTTATAACAATTCTGCAGAAATATATTAACAATTGCAATCTGCTTGTCGTCATAAAATAATTGAACAAATTTTCAAACTTTATTAAGAAAATTTGCAGCTATCCACTAATTATGTAAAGAAAGCTAATAGTAATAACTACCTCTAAGTTACAGAAAAGAGACACTACTTAATTTTGGTTTTTTGTTTTGCTTGAAGCTGCATTTACTTAACTAATTACTATAAACTTTTACTCCAAAATAAGTTTGGAAATATCGTGGCATTAATTTAAAATTTGTGAAACTTCGAAAATAATTTTAACTGCTTTTTGGTGAAAATTACTTTTCAAGTTAATTGAAAGTTTAAAAATATTTGTATATTTTTTTTAGTTAAAATTATAAATACAAAAATTTTAATTGAATAACATGTTTTATTTCGAAATAATTAAATTGATATAACTAAAATTTATTTATAAAAATAGATTTTTTTGACATACATAATACCATCTTGTTACGAAATTAAAAAAAAAGTACACTTGTACTATTTTTACCTTGATTTAAATAATAATCTGTATAAAAAATATGAAAAGAAACTAAAAGGAAACTATTTTGATATCCTTCGGGCTTCCTATTTTAGATTAATATACTCAAAATAAAATTAAATTTGTGTAAAAACCTGAAACCGTGGCAATCAGCCAAAAAGTTGTAACCAGTTTCCTGTATTTTTGGTTGTTTTCGTATTGTTTTATGAGGAAATCATTTTTTTAACAATACACCAAAAACAATTTACAAATAAAATACTTTCTTCCTGTTAACACATAAAATAAACTATAACTTTTATATACAAAATAAAAGTGTTTATAAGAAATTTTCAAATCTATAATAATATATATTGTAAATATTGTAAAATCCATAATTCAGTTTATGGTAAATTTAGTACGATTCATCAAAATATAGTTATACCAAACTATAATATTAATAATAAAATTTTCATGAATTTTACTATCCCTCAGAGTTCCTTAATTATTTTACACTTTACACAGAACTTCAAATTATCAATTATTATTTGCTTAATTTTGACATTATTTTTGAAAAATATACATTTTATTACTAATTTTGTTTAAAACTTAAAGTAAAAAAGTTAATATTGAATTTTCGAGATCAGTTCGAAGGAAGAAAGAAAACCAATTATTTTTATATGTTGTAAAATAAAGAATTAAAATAATTAAAATACTCTTATTAAGAGTATTTTAATTATAATTTGTTTTATAAAAAGTTAAGACCACATAAATATATTTATGTAATTTTTTAAACATATTAAAACATAGCTAATAATTAAAACTTACCCAATTATACTTTATTTCTTATGTCAATCTGAGTAAAACTAATGTAAGTAAACAAATTTTAAGGTTCCAGAATTTTTTGTAAATTTATTACATATAAATTTCTTTTTCATCAATCACAAATATTGCTACATTTTACTGCAAAACAAAAACATTAAAATACGTAATAAAATATACATTGTAATAATAATAATATTATCCTTAATCAGTTTTTATACAGTCGATTAAACAATTTTAATGGAGATTATATCAGGATGTAATGATATCTCCTAGATTAAATTAATCACCCGTTTATGTCGTTTTGACCTTTATCCCCTCACCAATTCCAATAAATTAATATTTGTATGATATGATATTTCTTATACCTTATACTACTTATTATCAGTACACAGTTAAGCAAAATTTAGTGTTTATGTTAAGCAGTTTTTAAAACAATACAATTATAAACATCTTCCTTAATAATTAAATATTTGCCAATACTGTTTCAATGAATTAAATTTTTAGTTAGAGTCATGTCGAAGTTATATTAAATTTTTAAAGCTCGTCGAATTTATATTAAATTTTGAAAATCAAACATAATTTTAAACATATACATATTACAAAGTCATAACTTGATGCAATTTAAAATAACAGAACAAATTTTCGTCCTAATTATTTCATAAAATTTATTTTTTGATTTAAACTGAAATAATTGGTTGTATAAAAAACTTTTATGGTTAAAATTACGCTTGAAATTATTAAGTAAAAATAAGTTATTGAATTTTATTTAAAAATAACGTATTAATTATTAAAAATTGAACATCAAAATTAAGCCTAACTAACAGAAGCTAAAGAGTTTTTTAAAGAAAAAAAATAGAAAATCGAAATAAAACAAATTAAGGACTATTGAACGAAATTTATATTTAATTTTACCAAATTAAGGGCAATCGAACGAATCTCTTGAGATTTCAAAAACTATGTTCGTGACGGAATGTAACTTATATTTAAATTTATATTTTGTTTTCATTTTACAATCTTTACATTTTAATAATATTTTTTAAAAGTTAATCGTATTAACTTTTGTATATTCTTGTTTTAAAACCACAGGAATATCCTTTTTAAAAATAAATTAAAAACTATATATGTATGTATATTTAATTTCCAGATAAATAATTTAAGAAAAAAATGTATCTGTTTGAAAAATAAAATATAAAATAATAATCGGAAATAAAATTAATTTTTTTTTTTATATTTTAGTAGATAAAAGTTTCCTGTTTAAAAAGCCGCATTATACCCTCAAAGCGTATTTGTGCCAAAAGTTTAAATTTTATTATTCCTTGGATAATAATTTTTTGTGTATTTATGTACAATATTTTTTTTCCCCCAAAACAGAAACTTTTCTCTTGGTTCGTTATTTTGTGCTCAATTTTCCATAAATTACAAAGTTAACATAAGGTTTTAAAAGAACCGTGTAATATTTTCAATCCCTTTTCGCAATACATATGCAATCAATTTTGTGTACTTTGCAAATAAAAAGAAAAAATTTAACTTTTTAAGCAAAAGTTTTGTTCAGACGAATAATTTAAGATGAAAAATTAAGTTTTAACTAAAAAATGTATATACATAATACATACATAATTCACTAGGACTAGACAAACACTGTTGATACCAAGTTATACTAATGTTCAATTTGTAATCTAAAATTCCAACAAGTAAATTTTGATAGAATTTACAAACATAAAGTTGTTGTCCATTTTCTATTGATAAGTGAAATTTAAATATCACTTTTTGACTAATTTTTTTCATTTTAGTCAAAGCAGTAAGTCAATTTTCTATTTGGAAAATAATAACAGGATTTTGTCTGTAATTAAATTTTTAATTAAAAACAAATTATTTGATTTACAACGAATATGTTTTTTTAAAAATTATTGAAAAATATTGTAATGGTTTAGAAACTTTACAAATGTTTTAAAAAACGTTGCAATGATTTGCAAAATGTAATTGTTTTGGAAATATTTTTTAAAACTTTTACAACGTTTTTCAACTCAATTACAAAGTTGTAAGGGTTTGAAAAACGTTGCCAGTGTCTTAGAAACGTTTTTCAAAACTTTTACAACGTTTTTCAAAAAATTACAAAATTGTAAAGGTTTGAAAAATATTGCAAGTGTCTTGGAAACTTTTTTCAATACAATTACAAGGTTTTTCAAAACAATTACAACGTTGTAATGGTTTGAAAAACGTTGTACTTTTTTGGAAACTTTATTCAAAACTTTTACAACCCTTTTAAAAAAAAATTACAACGTTGTAAAGATTTGAAAAACGTTGTAAGTGTCATGAAAGCGTTTTGCAACACAATTATCACGTTTTTTTAAAAAATATTTACAAGGTTGTAATGTAATGGGAAACATTTTTTAAAACATTTACAACGTTTTTTAAAACAATACAAGCGTATCATTATTCTGATCAAAAATTTATATCTTCTTTAAAGAAACACTTAAAAATCCATTAAGTTCGAAATAATAAAATTATTAAAATTGTGTTCAAAAAACTTTAAAGTTTCTTAATAATATCAGCTTCTATATTTAAGATGTATTACTGCTTATACTGATTCTTATGAATAATGCATAGTTTGAGAAATTGTTTAATATTCTGGTAGCGATTCGATGAATTTTTGACAATTTTGGCAGATACATAAAATCTGCGACTTCCTAAAATATATGAACTAATAAACTGAAAAGAAAAAAGAGCTTGAATTTAAAGTGAAAGATTTATCATATTTATCTTTCCGTTTAAATAAAATTTGTTGTCATGTTAATACTTTTGAATATATTTAGACGGATGCTTAAAATTGGAAAATTTGGTGTGGTGATAAATGTGTGTTTAAGAATTTAATAAAAATCTGAAATATTTCTTGCTAATATTATTTATTGTAAACAACATATTTAAATTTTATAAGTATGTATTTTATTTCTCAATAAAAATATATTTTAATACTTGTTATAACTCCCCATATATAGTTTTTATTTTTATATTTGATGTATAACGTCCCTTCGTATTAAATTTAATAAAAATCAATAATTTAATAGTTTTATTATAGTATTTTAACAACATTGGCTTAAAAGTTGTTTAATTAAATTCTTTATTCTAGATTATCTAAAGTGCGGCCCAAAAGGTTAAACCAGAACATGGTATACCAATTTTATCGCATAATTGTACTAAATTGTAGTTTTTCATGATCTTTAAAGTTTCATATATCTCACTTTTCAGGTTTTTTAATGCTTTGCCATAATCTTTTGAAAGTTAGATGACATCAAATAGTAAAAATAAAAAAATTTATATCCTTAATTAAGCACACTCGTATAGCACTAAACTTTTTTTATTCATGAGAAATATTAACACATAAAAACTTAGAAAAAATTCTGTACCCTATTTATACTTATCATCAAAATGTTTAGGAAAAGGAGGACCTTAGTGGCACTTTTACAAATCCTTCATCTATATTATTTATCACATAATTTAGTCTTCTGAAAGTACATAAGATATTTTCTTTATTGCACCCCAGATGAGCACAACAACTTTTACAGTAAAAGAAATTTTTCTCATATACACTGTTAAAAATTCGATTGTAGACTACATTAGAATAACAAACTTTAGAATTTAAATGTTGGTTATTTAACTTATTTGAGTAAGATAGCCATTAACTTAAGAATAAATTTTATGCAATAAATTATTTATGGTTTAATAAAACTAAATTCTACCATTTATATATAAAAACAAATTTTTAAAGAAAATGTCTTCAAATTTTGAAAAATATAAATTACGTACGAGATTACAATATAATAGTATTTTAATTAATCCGCTTCAAAAAATTAATATAAGAAGTAACAACCAACACTAACATTTCTAATTTTTAATTTTGTGAAGTTGGCGTATTTATTTTAAGAATCTATCTAATTTGTAATAAATAATTAAATACTGGTACCACAGACACTTTAATACTTCAAATACACTATAACACAATTTATAAGACTTTGAAATTATTCTCTCAAGGACAGATATCTTTCATGTTAGCAATAAATAATTAGGATTATCATACTCTGAAAAATGAAATTCAAACGTATAAGGGGAAAAGTGGAAATAAATTAATTAAAAAGTTAATTAATTTCAACAAATTCAAATATTGGTTATAATTGAAAATAAATTATTTAATGTTTTTAATGCATATTTAATTATATATATTCTGTAATTACGATACGAATTAAATTATAATTTTTATTAAATTCTATAATTTTATGGCATTTGGTACTTTAGTGAGTGTTCTCAATTTTCGTTATCTAATAAAATTCTAACATCATTTCTGAAATTTGGAGTTATATGACAAAGATATTTATTCGTTATTCAATATCAATCAATAATAGCTATTCTGTTATTATGCTGTATAAAACTATAATCAAATTTCAAAACCGGCCAAAATAATAAATAAAGTTTTTCAAGGATTTTGACAGATAATTTCTAAGTGACAGAAAATTTGTAATTAATGAATTATTTATTACCCTACTACTGGACATAGACCAAAATTTCTTTAATTAAATAATATTTTATTTTAGCTGGACTAACGATTGATTCTAAAGAATAGTCATTTTTGAATTCTCTTTACGACTAATAAAGAGCCAATAAATGCTATAAATTATTAAGAATTTGTTTTTCTTTTTAGATCCGAAAATATTTATGTAAAATTATTTATTAAGCAGATGAGCACCACAACTTTTAACAATTTCAGTTTTAAAAATTATAAATCATTAGAAAGGATTTCGTAAATTCCCATTAAAATATTTTAAAGTAAAATAAGGAGATGCTTTTAGTTCCTAGAATTAGTTTAAATAACGTAATAATTTACGCACTATGTTATTCAAAATATTGCAAATTACCAAAAATATTAATAGCAATTGATTTCCTTTCTAATTTTCATGAAAGGAATCGAAAATAGTATATTTAAAAAAAAGGATTCCTCTAAATATATGTATATAGTATATCTATTCAACCTAAAACCCACTTATGATTTTTTTCAGGAAAAAAAAAACTTTCAAAATTTATAAATCAATAGATAATATTTTTCTGGTTTTTATCATTATTTTTCCGAAGAAAAAAAATTGATAAAAATTGATTTTTTTTTTTAGGAAAATTTGATTTATAGAAGTTTAAAAAAGTTCTTGTTGCGATAAAGCATCGTATTTTAACATAACAATTTCCATAATATGTACTTTGTGTAGTGTGTAGAACTATTACGAAAAGTGAGAACAAATGAAAAAGTCTTAATATTCAACAGATCATATCATAGCTTTAAAGACATGAGCTAAAATAAGATGTAAAAGTTAGATTTTTTATAAATTTTATGATAAATGTTCGTTGAATTTTTTTTTGATTACTAATGATGTCGGCACAGAAATCAGTTAATATAAATGAAGACAACTCTAGTCAGAAGATAATAATATTTCTATTTTTCAAGGCAAACTATTTTCCAAAGCAAACAAAATCGAAATTTGCAATTTATGCACGCCCATAAATATTAAAATTTCCAATTAACTTGAAATTGTTTAAAAGCCTGTAAATTAATAAATTAAAAATAACTTATGTGTTAATTGAAAACCCACATTAAAAATTACATATTATCTTTATATAATTTAAATTATTTTAAATTCAATTTATAAAACCCAATGCTAAGCAAAATTAATCATGTTAAGTCTATAATTACATTCTATGCTAATAAATTACTCCTTTATAAAGGTTATTAGTACTAAGCATATATGTCACTTTATAATCACAAAATTAAGCTAATATTAATTAGTTATTTCAACAGAATTCTTTTCTCTTTCCATAATACTTTTTATTTTCGAATTTTTTTGGTATTTTTAAACATTAATGAAAATTTAATATTGTTTTTTTTTTTCTTTTTTCATAAAATTTTCTTGTTAAATAAAAATCAACAAAGATTACCTTCCTATTTCTGCAATAATCATTGAATTTGAGTTTTAATTTAATCCTATTTAATATCCACTTTCACAATTTTCTGCTAACTTAACTGTGAAATGAAATTAAACTTTTATCAACACCAAATATAAAGATGGCTCTTAGATTTTTTTAATGTTTCACTTAAGTAATGGCACTTTAGTCGCTAACAAAATTATATCAACATTTTTCTTTAGAAGACCTATGTTATTCCTAAAATACCTTTTTATTTACAAAAAATCAAAGATTAGGTTTTTTTTTTAGATTTGAAATATTGAGTGTTTATTGAACTGAATCATAAATTGATAATTTGTAATTGATTTTTCTTAGGGATTATATTACACTACATTGGGTGAACGAAATTTTTGTAAACCAATAATGTACAATTTCTCCAGACAAATATATATTTCAATAAAACAATTGTAGGAATAAAAACGGAAGTGATCAGGACCATACTTTAAGTTCTATTACTATAATGGACAAATTAAATATTGGCCAATAGGCATAATTTTCTTTTAAATAACTGTAGATGAACCTATAAAGCTCCGGAAAACTAAACTACGGAGCTGTAATGATTTGTGCAATTTCCCGAAATTAATTATTCTGGAAAATTCCAATTTTTTATTATAAACATTAAAAAATGTTTGAGCTTGATAAAATTATTAAAAAATTATTTCTTTTGGCAAATATATATTGAAATAAACCTCTTAAAAATTTTCTGGTTTTAAAATGTAAGAAAAAATAATATTATTTATGCGGTAATGGAGTTGAAAAGTATTTCTATGCTTCGTTACAGTTTATATAATTTATTATTATGTTTATTGTATATCATTAATATAACTGGCAAAAGTAAAAAGTAGGTCAGGGAAAGGAAAGTTCTTTTTTGTTGGATAATTACAAAATAAAATATTTATAAGTTTTATTCCTTGCATATTATATACAATTAATTACAGAATATAATTTAAATTTTAAAGAAAATATTAATAAATTATTATTAAAATTATACGCCGTTGTAAATAAAATTGATATAGTAATAAAAATTTAACCATAAAATTAAAAACTATTAATAAAAAATTTAATTTTTTTTATGTTCAATCATAACAGATTACATTATTTAAGTCTTATAAGTATGGTACTAAAATATTGCAAAATGTACAAGGATTTATTCGTTATTAAAAGGATGTAAAAGGAATGATTATGTAAATTATATTATCATCTGGTACTTTATAGATAATATTGTAATATATTTTAGGTTATCTAAAATAAATTGAAAAGTTAATAAATATTTGATAAAGCATAAATTTAATTTATGTAAAATTGTACATCCTCAATAGTTTCTAGCTAAATTCTGTTACCTTTCAAAAATTATTACAAATCCGAAATATAGTTTTTTCTTAAATTCTCTTAAACATGAATTTTCTAATGTTTACGTTTGAACTTTTTAAAAGCTATTGCAATCTATAGTCCATACCGAATATCAAAATATTCAAGTACACAATAATATCGACAAAAACTACTAAATTTTGTAAATATTTATTTTTTTAAATATATTTTTAAATTGCTGAAAATGAGTGAAAACTTAAACAACAGTGAATGAGAGTCGCAAAAAATAAAAGGGAAATCGGAGCATATAAAGCGCAAGTCTCAACAAAATATTTGTAAAATTTTCAAATATTAAATTATGGCGGTTAATGATAAATTTAAACTATAATTTTAATTAATATATGTATTGAAATATTAAACTTTATCCTTGGATTAAATTACACACATTTTTCTTGGACTTTACAGAAAAGTCCTTCTATGAATAAATATAATAAACTATAGATATAATTGCATGCATAATATATTATGTTATTATTATTTAAGCTTTTCACCAAGAGGAATATATTAATTTTAAATTAATTTACATTCATTGTTACAAATTTTATGCTTCAAATAATTTTCTTTGTAAAGCAATCTGAATGTTACAGTCAACAAGTAATTTTGACTTTCATTACAGTGTAGAAGGAAAATCCGAAGTTATTTTGCTTCAAAAATTGGTCACCACTCCCATGAGTAAAATAAACAAACGATTTTATATACTTTTAAAAAAAAATGTAACCTTAGAAAAGGTTAATTATGTAATAAAAATAAATAGTTAAGGATTTTTAAAGGATTTATTTTAAAACGAAAATATCACCAGGGGCCTTTTTGAACTTAACACTTAGATAATAATTTTAAAGTTTATACGCGTGCTGACCTCAATTATAATTCTAAAATGGTTTATAATTTTTTTTTATTTATTTAAGTTTTAAACTGACCTAATATTTTACTTTGAATAATAAAATACGATTTAATTGAAGAAAAAAAAAATTGCTACAAATTCATACATTGTATGTATATTTCAGAATATAATTTTTTAGCAGCAAGTCCTTTTTTTAATTTGATATTGAATAGAATCAATTTTTAATATGAAATTTATTAACAAATTCCATATTATTCAAAAAGTAAATACAAAAATTATCATTCTACCAAGCTGCTTTCTTAGGCACTCAGTATTTATGATGTATAAATTTCGAAAAAAAATTATATTAGTTCTTTGAAGCTTAATAAATACATATTTCTATCAGCTCCAAATAATTTTTATGTAGAAAAAAAATGATGAAATATTTTCAAGAAAATAATTAAAATTGAATCAAAGCAATAAAATTTTGACAATCCTTTTTTAAACAACCACATTCAATTAAAGATAATAAATGATTAATAAAATATTAATTCAGATAAAAAGGTTTCAAAAATTTATATTGAAAATAAATTAAAATATTTGATTAAATAATTTAATTTGGAAAAGGATCTTTTGCCAGTATTTAAATTAGAATATTATCTGCACAATTAGAAACATTTTCATCCCAAAAAATGAGAAATCTCATACCCAATAAAAAAATAAAGTTCAATAACATGATTTTCCTTTTAATAATAATACTTAAAAGAAAGGTTAAAGAATTTATCGTCTTATATCCAAATAAAGGAGTTCATTTTTCCTTTTTTTTTGTAATTTGTTAGATTCTTCATCAAAAACTTCGTTTTGATCTCCATAATTAATTTCAAATGTAATGTAAATAATCTCTACTAATTCAATTTTTCATTTTGAAAGAATTTCACCCGCAATTAATAACCTATAATATCTAGTATTATCTACTAAAAACAAAATAACATTTTCAAAGGACTTTCTTTCAATTAATAATTAATGTATTTCAATTTTTTATTTTGACAAAAATAAGATTTTTTTTATTTGAAACGCAAACAGAAGATTTATTTTATGTAAAACGTTAAAATGTGGTTTTACTTCACAAATTATGTTGTGCTTTTGTGGAGATAAGGTACACTGATAAAAAAAACTATTAACCCAAATGTATTTTTCAACAGCCGAACTTTTATTTTCCACAAAAATGTCAAACTTCTCTTGGAGAAAAAGAAGAAATTAGTTAAGAGAAATGCGGCTATTGTAAAATAATTTATTTTGGACGAAGTGAAAGCCAAAAAATATGATTATCCATTTCCAGTAGACACACAATTTTCTTTATTGAAATACTTTTTTTATTCGTATCTTTTTCCTGACCTTTACAAATGAAACATGTGACCATAAGCTTATTATTCATCCTTAATTTTATTATTGACACTTAGATTTAAAGCCGCGATCGATATCTGTGACGTTAATTGAACCCAGTACTTATTACGGCACAGTACATTACCATTATGTATAAAGTACATTAGCACTTTGCTTTTTCTTTTACTGGAAGCTAGCTCCTTACTACTTTTACTATAAATCTTTGAAAGATTACGAGAAAATGTAAAAATCTGCTAGTAGAGTCGTTTGTAATTGTAAAATAGAATAATGTTTTCTCCGTCTTTATAAAGTTTATTTTAATTTGATTCGAAAATATAAAATTTTTTTCAATAACAGTGGGAAACTATATAAGTTTTAAAATTATAATATAAAGGATCTGCAAACTTTATAGTACTTAAAGATATGAGAAAAAATTTATTTCAGAGTTTAGGTAAAGGTTTATTATATATATTACTTTTTTTTAATTAATCATGTGAAATGTTCTTTACAAATGATGATGATAACTATGATTATAATCTCCTCTATGGTTATCATTAGTTTTGAAATTCTCGAAAGCTATCATGTCATTGTTAAAAAGTTTTTAAGAAACAATAGTAAAGGTAACTGTACTGAAGATGAATGCATATTGCAGTCGATTAATATCAATACTTCAAATGTCCACCTATAAGTGCTACATTAATATATTTTCGAAAATATAAAATACCTGAGTCAATTTTTATATATTAAGAAAAAATTATGTAATATGTTTTTGAACTTATCGCATATTATATATTTTAATACTTTAACATTGCAGTTATTATTATTATATTGTTCTTGTAGCTTAATGCTTCACTGTCACAATATTTCATATTTTGTAATACTATGTACCAGTATATTAACAATTATTTTTACCATATATTTTAATATTTAGAATTTTTCATAATTTTACAAGAAAACTTTTTTTTTCCCGTCTCGATATATAAACATGAGAAAAATCATTCAAGTGTGCTAGAAAGATCTTTCAACATAAAAATTCTTATTTATTACTATATTTTCTCTCCTAGAGCGAATATGTAATTTTACTGTCAAGAACTTATTTTTCTGTAACTTTACCATTTGTAGAAAAGTTTTTGTACAATATATAATGTTTACTATTACAAATATTATTGTTATAAAATAAATTTGCACTGTAAGTGATATTAATATTTTTTTTAGATACAATCTATGTTATATATATAGTTATGAACAATTGTTGAAAACTTTATTAAAAATTTATATAACTGAAAAAAAATCTTTAAATATGTATTAGTTTCGTAATTACTTCAGTATTATTCGTTGATAACTTCATATACGTCATTTAATTATGTTTAACTCAAAATTTTGAATTAAAGTACATTTGAGAAAATTCAAATTTAAATTTATGTGCAATTTTGTGATATATTATTGCTATCACCAGTGAAGTTATTGCAATTAAAACAAAAATAGTAATTTATTTGAAAAAACTTATTAAAAACTTGAACTAAAATCTATTCTTTTTCAAAATTGGATAAAAGTATAAATAGAGCTTGCTTTAAACAGGAAGTATTTTTAATTCACATTAATAACGAATATTTTATTGAATATATTTACTTAATAAAATCTGAAAATCCCATTAATATTTTTTATGATTTTTCAACAAAAAAAAAACATATTTTTATAGCATAAAAGAATCTAATAACTTTTTGTTTTATAATTTTTTAACAAAATAATAGCACTTAAGTAAGTGAAGAGTTTTTAATGTTCTACAGTTTTTAATGTATCATAAATCATTTTAATTTCGTTTCTTAAAATTTATTAACTATTCTATTTAATATTTCTTGTTTGATGGAAAATTATATATTTAAGTAACTGCAAAAATTTGCAATATTAGACATCGTATAGTTCTTAAAATTAATTGAATATAAATATTTTATAAATTAAATAAATATTTGAGTTCGTATAGAATATGTAAATTATGTATACTAAGTGCTTCTAATGTTAAAACAAATTTACTTTAAAATATAAATTACATAATAATTATTGTAAGATATTTTCATACACGGTTCGAAATTCAACTCTAAAGTTTTGCATATTTATCCTTACTAAAATAAGTTGTATATTCCATCGTAAAAAAATTATTTTCTTTTACTAAAACATTTCAAGTTTTTACTACGAAAAAAATTAAGTTTTAGAGTTTTCAACCATCGTTTTTGACCAATTATTTTAAATTCAACTTTAAAAGTTGATCATTTTAATTCTGGTGATATATGAATATTAACACATATATTCCTATATCCTATTTGAAGTTGAACTGGTTCTGCACTTAGTATACGTAACTTGAACTGGTTCAACTTCAAATAAGACCAAAGAATTATAAATATTTACTGTCTACAAAACAAGTGAAACTGTCAACAAACATTGACTTGTTTTGTCAACAGATCAAATGTCCTTTATTGTTTTTTTATACTTACTCAAAATATAAAATAATGTTACTTTTTTTAACATTTTATAGCCTATTCTATCAACTACCTATCCTAGCACAACAATTAATCTAAATGACTGTATATGTAATTGATTACTAATGATGGAGAACGCCTATTGCGCCAAGAACCAAAATACTTTTATACTAAATAAAGTTGTAATAACAACAAGTCAAACATTGTTAATTTTCCTTCAGAATTATGTTTACGAAAACAGGCTGTCATGTAAGCTTTATTTCAAAATCATAAATAACAAATGCATTCAGCAGGTAATCAATTTTTTTGTTCTTGTAGCATTATTCATTCATTATGTAATAAAAACTCATAACTTGTCAGAATATTAGATTATTTTTTTACATGGAAAATTATACAATCAGCATTGTTCCTTTTTAGTAAACAAAATTTTTGTTAGATATTTGCGGGTGGTAAATTGAGTAAAAGTAAAAACTCTAGGGATTTTTTTTGTAAAATTGTAAGAACTTTTTTGTGGCTTCGCTATAGTAATAATTTAGGTTGGTAATATATTCGATAATTTAGGTTGGTAATATAAAATAGAAATTTATACTTAATATTCATAATTTAAAGTATATGTAGTAGTGTAATAATGAATTTATACAGTCAAAAATTATTTCATATATTTTCACTAAAACATATTTCAAATTGGTTAAAAAATTTCTAAAAGTATGCCGACAGCTTAAGAATTCTTTACGGTAATTTTAAACATATATATGTAAGTTTAGATGTTACTTATCTTGGTAACAATAAAATCAATTTATAATAATCAAATCGCGAAAAACATTTCTCACATATCCTTTTCCTATGCATTAGCAATGTGTGTATAATTTATCTTACAATGATACAAAAGAAAGGATATGGAACACATATCCTGTAGCATAAGATATGTTATGATATATGTTTCTGTTAAAATAATAATATTATCAGTTTACGAAAGTTTTTAACGAAAGAGGCGGAACAACAAACTTTAAAAGGATATAAATTTATTGAACAATGATCAATGAATATAACATCCTAAATATATGTAATAGATATTATGTATATAAACATATCAAATGTACAATAGCACTTTCTTAACCAAGAAATTTTGTCACGAATCAATGTAAAACAATGAAATTAATTTTGTTTTAGAGTTAAAGGTATTTTAAATTCCATTACAGAAATTTGAAACATTTTTTTATGTGAGAGAAATTTAATGAAAATTATTATAAAATATGACATTTCATAAATTATTTATCAACTCACGTTAGACCCATAAAATATTGATGTTAAGAGACTTCCAAAAAGGAAATTATTCCTTCCGCATATAATTTTATTTTATGATTTTTTTTTTGCTATACGACCTACATAAATGATGACATATTTATTGGTTCTATGTAAAATAAGAATTATTTCAATATTTTGTACAAAACTCACTTGTTTAAAAGCTTTCTTTTTATTTTAATATATTATATAAGGATACCAAATTAGATCATAATTCTTTTTGGTTAGGTCGTATAAATAATGTATTCATTCGCAACAATTAGAATTTTCGGAAAAATATGAAAACATTAACTAAAACCAATAAATTGAAAATTTCTGTTTTTATTTTAATTTTATGCTTTATCAATATTGTAGAAAAGTTGATTTGATAAATATACGAATTTTTAAGCATTAGATACCGAAATTACTCCAGGATACATAAAAGTAGAAACTGTATAACACTCTTATATAATTTCGAGTTTATTCTTGCTATGGAAATCAATATTTCCATGCAAAAGAAAAGTCACAATATAAATGGTGTTTGGATAGTCAGGCTTTTGGTCTTCTAATGCAAAATGTTTTAATGGAATTAATTAATGACTAAGTTTGAAATTGCATTTTAAAGAAATGATATTGAGTGTTTACAGAGCATACTTAGAATTTAAAATTTCATTTCGTTTTATCCTTTTAGAATTTTATATCAACCTGTTGATATCTTGTGTCACAGGTACTTTTATTTATGTCCAATTTATATATGTTATATACGTCCGATATATCCTGGAAAGATTATTGTCATTTTGTAGGATGTGCATATATTTTCATCATTCTATATAAATAATTTTTATAATTTACATTTGGGAAATTAGTAAAACGAACTTTGGTGTAATTTTATAATAAATTGTTACTTAACCTATTTATTTTTTGTGATCGAGTACAGAATATTATATACGTTGTTTTTCACTGAGTCAGTTAATTATAGTTGGTTTGGTTTTTCGAATATTCGAAAAACCATAAATTAAAGTTAATATAAATTAAATAAACCGATGAATCACTGTTTATATTAAACTTATAAATCTAATTAATTAATCTAAATTAAAGAATACCATGTTATTGGAATTTGAAATTTTATTTGTTTCGAACATTTTATAGTACAAACTTATGAACCAAAATTATGCCTGAACTTTTATATATGAAGTTTTTTTTCAAAGATTTTGGAAACTTCTATAAATTAGTTATAAACTCCTTTATATTAAGTTTTAATAAAGTAATTTTTTTTACATAATTCTTCAAATTCGAATAATATTTTAAGAGATTGAAGAATTTTAATGGCGTTTCGTCTTCTCAAATGAACGTGACTTGACTAAGTACCTAAATATTTTATAATTTCCAATTGAACACAAAAAAAAATGTTTATTTTACTGTAAATTAATGTAAAAACATTTTTTTTTATAAAAAGATAAAAGCATAAAAAGAATTTATTTAGAATTTCTAAAATATCTCCGAGCATAATGTTATATTTTCATGTTCATACTTAACATATTTTTTTTCTGTGTTATTTCGAAATTATTCTAAAGAAAAGATTTGTTTTGAATATTTCAAGATTTGAATACCAATTTAAAAATTATACTTTATACCAACTTCAAACCATAAAAAAAAACCGGAAACTAATTTATTTATTAGATCCAAAATTTTTGATTATTGGTTTTACACAGTTTAAAAAAATTAATTTCAACTCATTTAGTACTTTAATGTAAAATATAGTATTCGCTGAAAATTGGGTATATTGTGTATCTTTAAATTTCCATTTGTTAAATTTATTAATACCATTTGGTATTAAATAAATTTAATTTTTTTTAAATAAATTTTGAAAAAGAATTTTCCTCGCGTTTTATAAAAATTCATCATTATATAATTACAAAAATAAAGAAATTTTCGTTGCATAGAATAAGATTTAGTTTTAACTTAGAACCAAAATTTCCATATCATTCCCCAAATTGAATATTAATGAAATTTAAAATATTTATACAAGGCTGTCATTTACATATTAATAAAAATTCTTATTCTTATAATTTACATAAAGCACACAAATGTCAATCAAATTAAATTAATGGACCTAACTACAGAAGTTTGGGGAAAAAAATTATACAACTGTCATTTACAGCTGTTACTCAAATTATAAATTTATATATAAATGTTGTTGTTGTATTTGCTTTACAAGTCCTTTAGGCTTTGGCGAAAATCATATTTTATCTTGTCAATTTTTGATTTTCTGTTTGGTTCTAGTTGTATTATCATTAAAAAAACTTTTTCAGAAATTTTTAGTGATTTCTTATTTCATTTTTTATCATTTAATAAATATAATGAGCTATTCGTTCCTTACAACCTTCATTTTTTTATTATATAATTTTAATAATTTACATATAGACCAGATTTTTGGATTAATCTAATTTTAAAAAGTCTATAAAATTAGTTTAAAATAATTTTCTGTACCACAATATGTTGAGAATATTCATGAAAACTTTAACTTCATTTTATATTTAAACTTTATTTTTTTTTTATTGTACATATATAAAACAAATTTAGAATTTTTAAGTAAAATTAAATGAACTTTTCATATTAAATAAAACTTTTTTTAATGTACATTTTTTTAGACAAACTTTGTCATAAAATATTAAATTAACAAAGTTGGAAAATTTTTGTTGATTAAATTTTGAACAGGAAATACCAATGTTATGGTTAAGATTAAATATTTTTTAAGGATATATGTAATTATCTGGACTAAAAGATAATTTATAAAATCCACAATAAGGCCTATTTTCACTTTGTTTTTATATAAAAAGGATAATTAAATATTTTTAATATTAATAAAATTCGTAGACATCTTGATGTTAAGAATTATTTATAATAACCACAAATAACAATCAACCTCAACTACTTTTTTTTAAAAATATTTTGTCAACGGGAAATTTATGGCTATATCTCTTAAATTCATTGATATCATTTCAATAATGTACATGTCTATAAATTACGAAATAATAGAATATTTTACAATAATTCATATTATAATTATAAAAATTCCTAAAATAATATTTTATAATTCCAATACATATATCAACAAAAGGCAAGAACACTAATAAATTTATTACAAAAAGTTCAAAAGTTCAAGACTTTTTCGACCTTATATAACAGATTTATGATTACGAACAAAAACCTTACATAAAATCAAAATTCACGTACTTTATACATATCTACAATAGAGATCGTCCTACAAAAAGTGTTAAAACACGTAGCAAATGTAATACTTTTAAATCAAGATTTATAGCATTCATTTGTAGAACTTTCAATACCTGAAAATTCCATCATCATAGTAATAGGATGCCAAAATCATTTTTTAAGATAAAATATAAATGAGATGATATATACATGAAAAAAAAAATATACTTAAAATCTGGTCACGTACAGTAAAATACAACGTGATTATAACACTTTAGAATTATTCATCAACTAAGTAATTTACCACGTTACAATTTATTACAAAATAGTAATAATTATTTTCATAATAACACTAATATGTTTAAAAATGTCATCAAAAATTAAGAAACATTTAAATTCCAATCTTAATTTATCAATTTGTTGGCAACAGAAATTTTCAAAATAAAAATTATAAATTCTTAATTATTAGATTTTGTCGCAAATATATCTTGTGATTATTAAACCTTTAATGTTTAATTGAATTATTTAAATATAAAAATACACATAGTAAATTAAATATCATTTTTACTGAACGTAAAATAGACAATTATGGTAATAAATTTCCGGGAAACAGATAAAAAAGGATTTGGGAAAGAAATAAATAAATTTATTGAATTTTCAAATATTTAATTGGACAATTTTATTTATTAAATAATTCATGACGCAATTTAAAATATGTACATATATGATATTTTAACAATCCTTTGAATAATTAATTTTTTTTAATTACGATTTTTCCACTCATCCATATAAAGGAATTTGCAAAAAAAAAAAATTATTCAAAGGACAATTAAAAAAGGATAAAATTAACTTTAATTATGTAATGAGAATATTTCTCAAAAAAAAAGAACTTGCAACGTAATCACAGATAGTTCAGTTCTTATTCGTGTTTCAATAGAATTTTCCTCAAATAAATAATGAATTTATATTATTTTTCACTTATTATTTAATTAGGTATTTTAGAAAAATTTAGTTTTTCTACTTAAATAATTAAAAATGAGAAAGTGGTCAACAAATTAAATTAAAAATTTAGTGTAAGTTTTAGATATTTAATTTTTTTTATAGAAAATTAGATTAGAAAAATATTCAGAAAATATTAATTTATTTGGTCATATCTGAATATTATTTTCTATAATTTTCCCAGCAATCATAAACATAACTGAGTATTAGAACTTAATATTAAAATATTGGTTTATATTCAAGTAATATTTCAATACATATAAAGTAAACATTAATTTTATAATTTTGAAACTATTAGAAATCATTAAACCCAGGCAACCCTAATGTTATAGTATAGTAAAATTCTATATCATATTTTACTATTAATTTCTACTAAAATTTAAAGAAAATTATTATTATAAAATGTACTACCCTATTGCAACTTTACTGTATAGATAAATTATAATTTATAAATTTTAAAATTAGAAGATTAATTCTTTCTTTTAAAATTTTTGATTTTATTTCTTTATTTATAGAAAAATGAAAAAAAGCCATTAATAAAAATTTTTACTAAAAAAATAAAAATAAAATCCTCGAAAATTTGGGCCTCATTAACTCTTTGACCTTAATAAGAAAAATGGAAAATCTTATAAACTTTTTCCCTCAGTTATTCAAAAAGTAATTTTTTTTTTATCTAAATTATTATTTATTTAATCAATTTTATCGCGTTTGAGAATTTTCATTGGTATTTAGCGTATTTAAACTTTTTAAGAACTTTTCGCAAGAATATAAACAAATTTTTATTCAAAGTTCATTTAAGTGAAAATTTCAAAGTAAAGCAATCAATCAATCTGTTCTGTTATTGTTTCAGATTGGTAGTATTTTTAAATTAACTTTTTTTGAAGAAATAAGGTGGTGTAGTCAAACAGTGATAAGGGTTTAAGAATTGATAAAAATTTATATTAATTTTATTTATTTTTTATACAAAAAATAAAACAAAGAGTTCTAAGCGAAGATTAATTACAACACCGAACACCTAAATAGCTTAAAAAAAAATTCCCTTTCGTCTTTAATTTAAATTTAAATTATATTCAAGTATTATTTTATATTATGCTAATATATATTACTAATACTAATATATATTAATTCATGTATGATCACTAATTTATGTAAGGAAAATTTAGTATTCCGATTTAGTAACACCATAAGTAATAAAAATCTGAATTTAAACTTTAATTTTTACAATAAAAGCTATTTTTAAGAGCTAAAACACTTACTAGATTATTTTCCCAGTGTTTTTTAGAAAGCATTTATTTAATACACATCATATTTTTGATTTTATTATATAAAATTCAATATCACTCATACCAATATTCCGTCAATAATAATAACTGTCCAATAATTTCACAACAATAATTTTAAATTTTTTCATGAGAAAAGCTTTCTACAAAATTAATAAATCAAATTTAATCAATCATTTAATGTCAGAAAATTTTCAAAATAAGTTTTTAAATAAAAACTCAAAAATAAAACCAAAGTGTTATAAATTTAATTTCCTATTTTATTTAATTAATTGATTAAAGTTAAATTAATAAAAAAATACTAAACTTATAGTTCAAATCACTCACTATTAATATTGATGAAAAGGAAACCCAAAAATTATATACATACAACAGTTTAGAAAATTAAAATTATTTTCAGCAAAAGACCAGATACGAAATTCAAAATTACAGTGAAATTTTAATGATGCTTTTAGCTTTTATGAATGAATTTCGATAAGTAGAATTTTTCATGCAATCTTATTTTGTTAAGGATATAAATGTAAAAAAGAAAATATAAAACTTTTTCTATGTTTTTATTTTCTAGGTATTTAATGTAATCCAAATTATAAAGATAAATACTTTTTGGTCCATTTATACTTTTAAAAATAAAAGGATCAACAGAACGAAAACAAACTACAAAACCAATAAACAAAAACTTTGCAAAATAAATACATTTCGTTCAAGTAAATAAAAAAATGGTGAATTTGTAGTTTGTTTAAAGTTTTTTATATAAACTCAACTAACTATTCAATTATTTTGGAAAACGTAATAAAATTGATTTTTTTTATAGGAAATATATTATAATTAAGGGTTTTTTTAGTGGTAAAAATACATTTTATTATCATTTGTGCTATTTTGACTTACATAAATATTACGGAGTTTATAGGTTTCACTTTACTGTACTACCCTCGGAAGCACTGCTGACTCAAGAACAGAATTATATGTGCCTGAAGTTTAATTAGCTTTTATTCATGAGTAATAATTGTTATATGGGCTCAGCCAGTAGCAATTTTCTCAATTTTAAATTTACAATTTTCTACTGAAAAAACTTGTACAAATTTTTGTCTTCGTAGTTTACTGATCAAATATAGTCTGATTCTCATTATTCTTTCGAGGTAAAATAGAGAATACGAATTCTTGAAATAATTTATATTAAATCTAATCTACTAACAATTTAATTTATAGCATACGAAAAATAGTTAATGGATACCAAAAAATATTTAATGGTAAACTAAAAATTTCATCAAGAACTAAAACTACAGTTATTTATTAATCATTAAATTCTAAAAGTTAATAAACCTTATTTTTATGTATAAATTGTAATTTTGATTTTATGACCTAATTTCTGATTCAATCAATTAATAACTTCATTCTAATAATTAAGTACAATGTTAAGTAGTATATACCAATTTTATTTATCAAGCTTAATGAATCTTTAAGTAAATATTTGATTACAAAATAATTATAACATTTGACTATATATATTTGCCCTCATTTATATCATTTATCATTTTCATAGAATGAAATTATTTAGTCCTTTTATTAGAAAAAGTAAACATTGTTTTTTTTACCATTATAGCTATTTTAAGTGATTAAATTTTTGTATGTATATATTAGGACAATTTTCAACTTTGATATTTTGTCAATAATCAATCAAAATAAATGGTTTTTCTTTTTGGGATTTTCAATTGATTTAATGAATATTTAATTTAGAATTTTTTTTCCATTTTTGTCACTAAAATATTTATAATTAAGATCAATATCAGACGATTTTGTTGTTAGTTTTTTTCTTATTACCATACTATTTATTCAATAACACTATAATTTGAGTGTTAAGAATGATTTTAAGGATTCGTGACTTTTATCTATTTGAAATTTGTTTGCAACCAATTGACCTGTTATTCATTCATGACAAGTTTCCATTAACTTGATTTAAAAGACTGTATGAAATCAGATACGGTTTGTTCTGTTATTCGAGCATAAAAAAAGAAGAAAAATATTTAATTTATTCAATAAATTTAGTAGAATTTGCTCACAGAAATAGTTTTAATTTGTTGTATATAATACCAGTAATTTAATATTTTGATTTTCAACTACTATGATAAGTCATTACATATTTTAACATCCAACAAAAAATTTAGCATAATTTAATTATAATTTTATTAACTACAGAAATAAATCAAAAATTCAATTTTATGTACTGTGGAAAAATATATTGTATTTTTTTGGAAATGTTTCAGAAATACGTTTTGCAAAAACATTAAATATTATAAAATTAATTTGTATTACCACAATTAAACAATTTTATACGATTATTTGCTTAAAGAATTTGAAAATAGGTAATAAACAACCCTAAAATTAACATTTTAGTTTCAAAATACTCCGTTTACTAAAGAAAATGTACCGGTAACTAAGCTGGCAACTTAAAAACCATCAACAATGCATATAAATAAAATAATATGCGCAAAATTCTACAAGAATTTCAAATACATAACTATATATTTGGAAAACTTTTAAATTGGTGAAATTTTATAGAAGCTTTTACAAAACCTTACTATAGGAATTGGTATTTGAAAAATGCGCAAGTTTCAACTATATATAGTCTAAAATAGTAAGTTATAGTCTAAAATAGTAAGTAATATGGATAGATAAAAAAAACCTTAAAAATATTTCTTGAAATTTGGTAAACCATTTGAATTTCGAATTTGTAGCAATTTCTAAATTAAACTGGTTTTCTGCTTATTTTCTATATATATTTGAAATAGTTAGTGATACATTATCTACTACTCATATGCTACATATAATAGTTACTACTATAGCCTAACCAACAACTAATATTTACGACATTCTACAATCAGCAAAAAAGTCAAATTGATGACCTTTGATAACGGACTCTTCTTTGATAATTATAATGTCGCCATCAACTGGTAGACCTGGAGCAACTAGTACTTACGAAGAATATTAGCAATTAAATCATTTATTTAAATTTGAATTCGAATATAATGTATATAAAACGTGATGGACCCGATAAATTGTAGTAATATTGTATATAAAATAGCATTATAAAAAATTTTTGTTCAAGAATTCATTATGTCTTAGAATTATAACTTTTGTTCTAAATTATGAACTCTACCATTATCCTATTTCCATTTAAATGTATTAATTGACTATTAATTTCATAATCTAAAAAATATCACAATTAAAACATTTTAATAGTACAGAATTAATTATTTCAAACCAAATCTATCTGATAATAATATTCAAAATAATTAATTTAATTAACACTATATTGTATTTAAAAACATATCATGACATTTATGTAAGGCTTTGTCAATTTTTAAATGCATAATTAATATATACATACATATATGTACGTATGTATTTTGTTTTGAAGAGTAGTTAAGAGATTGAGTTAAAAGGATTGATAGTCTGATATATTCAAAACATCAGAGTTTGTAGCAAAACAATGAAAACCCTTAAAACTGAAAGCAATCCCCACATATTTGATATCTCAGCGTAGGGAATTTAATTTCTAGCGCATTTCCGAAGACCTTTTTGTAAAATATTCAAAATTTCCCGACAAATCGGGCAAATATTGAAATTTAATTATATTCTATTCAAAACATGAGAATTTGTAGCAAAAAAATGAAAACCCTTAAAACTAAAAGCAATCTCCACATATTTGGAATCTCCGTGTAGGGAATTTAATTTCTAGCGCATTTCCGAAAACCTTTTCCAAAAATATTCAAAATTGCCCGAGAAATCGGGAAAATATGGAAATTTAATGAGATTCCATACAAAACATCAGACTTTGTAGCAAAAAAATGAAAACCCTTAAAACCGAAAGCAATCCCCACATATTTGGTATTTCCGTGTAGGGAATTTAATTTCTAGCGAATTTCCGAAGACCTTTTCGAAAAATATTCAAAATTGCCCGAGAAATCGGGAAAATATAGAAATTTAATGAGATTCAATACAAAACATCAGAATTTGTAGCAAAAAAATGAAAGCCCTTAAAACTGAAAGCAATCACCACATATTTGGTATTTCTGTGTAGGGAATTTAATTTCTAGCGCATTTCCGAAGACCTTTTCGAAAAATATTCAAAATTGCCCGAGAAATCGGGAAAATATGGAAATTTAATGAGATTCAATACAAAACATCGGAATTTGTAGCAAAAAAATGAAAACCCTTAAAACTGAAAGCCATCCCCACATATTTGGTATTTCCGTGTAGGGAATTTAATTTCTACCGCATTTCCGAAGACCTTTTCGAAAAATATGCAAAATTGCCCGAGAAATCGGGAAAATATCGAAATTTAAAGAGATTCAATACAAAACATCAGAATTTGTAGCAAAAAAATGAAAACCCTTAAAACTGACGGCAATCCGCACATATTTGGTATTTCCGTGTAGGGAATTTAATTTCTAGCGCATTTCCGAAGACCTTTTCGAAAAATATTCAAAATTGCCCGAGAAATCGGGAAAATATGGAAATTTAATGAGATTCAATACAAAACATCGGAATTTGTAGCAAAAAAATGAAAACCCTTAAAACTGAACGCAATCCCCACATATTTGGTACTTCCGTGTAGGGAATTTAATTTCTAGCGCATTTCCGAACACCTTTTCGAAAAATATTCAAAATTGCCCGAGAAATCGGTTAAATATGGAAATTTAATGAGATTCAATACAAAACATCAGAATTTGTAGCAAAAAAATGAAAACCCTTAAAACTGACAGCAATCCCCACATATTTGGTATTTCCGTATAGGGAATTTAATTTCTAGCGCATTTCCGAAGACCTTTTCGAAAAATATTCAAAATTGCCCGAGAAATCGGGAAAATATGGAAATTTAATGAGATTCAATACAAAACATCGGAATTTGTAGCAAAAAAATGAAAACCCTTAAAACTGAAAGCAATGCCCACATATTTGGTATTTCCGTGTAGGGAATTTAATTTCTAGCGCATTTCCGTAGACCTTTTCGAAAAATATTCAAAATTGGCCGAGAAATCGGGAAAATATCTAAATTTAAAGAAATTCAATACAAATAGGGTTTCTGGACTCGACTCGACACGGACTCGTCGAGTATTTGGGTAGTTACGCGGACTCGGGACTCGACTCTAATACTCGACGAGTCCCGAGGCCAAATTTTTAAAATTAAAAAAAAAAAAAGTCAATCGATTTATTAAATTTCATTGTCGCTTACGCCTATATCAGGGTTTTTGAACCTTTTTTACATCATACCTCACCTAATATTTAATTTGATGTTCTTACCTCCAGCATAATTAATTTTGAAGAATTTTTTTTAAATTATATTTTTTTTTTGTAAATAATTTTAATTTTTAATTTAAAAAAAAACATAACTAAAATAAATAAAATCTCATAGCTCCCCTAACACATTAGTATACCGCACCAAGGGAGAAACCCAGGCCTATATTAATATTCATTCTACAATGTTGGTTTAGCGAGAAATTTCTTTATACGAATTCGCAGAACACCGGCAGTTTTATTTTTCAACGTAAAAAAAAAAAGATCAGAAGACTGTAAAACTCAATAATGAATGAAATTAAAAATCAAATCTATTTCATACGTGGTAAGAGTGTAGCTAGTGTAGGTTAGTAAGTCAGTAAAAGTAAAATTAATAGTTTTGAAAATAAATGAATTAATTAATAAATTTGAGTAAATTTCCTTTTTAATTTCATGTAAATGGCACGACCATTAAAGCACAAATTTCAGTTGAATTGAAAATCATATTATATTATTTTATCAGATTCTTGTAATATTTTTTGTTAAAGACAACGGACTCGGACTCGACTCGGACTCGACGATTTTTTTTAATTTTGGACTCGGACTCGTCGAGTCTTAAAAACCCGAGTTTTCAGAAACCCTATATTAATTTATCTTAATATGTATATTCTATTAAAAGTTTTAGCCTTGAGGTGATCGATTATCATTTATTTTTAAAAAAAATTTATTGGTAATATCTCATGTAAATGTAACACTGTTTATTTTCTTAACAATTTTGTCACAAATTAATTTTTTTGTATATAAAGTCAACTAGTTTTCAATAAATATTAATTATTTAGAAAGTTTCATAGCTGCAGTTTTTATTTTTTTCAAAATAACAATGTTATCTCATTCAAAAATTCAAAACTTAAATTTGTATTTTAAAATAATTTCTATTATAGTCCTTAAGGTAGTCCTTAATTTTCATTTTTCTAGTTATAAAATATTGAAAAGAAAATCTGCTTAAACGTTAATATGTATTTCAAAATATAAAAAATACAGAAAATAAAATTATATGTTCTGAGGTGTGATTAATGATCTTTCCTAATCATCATCATACATGGTGTCATATTTAAAACAATATAACAAGTTCCCATCCAAAAATAAAAAAAAATATAAATTAAAACAACAATTTGCTTCACATTCAGGACACACAAAATGTGTCTGCGGAAAATTTTCACTATTCAGACATTCCTCATGCGTAATAAATTCGCAAAAATAAATACATATATTACAATGTTATTGTGGTTGTATTTTTTTATGCTTTATTTTTGGGTAATCACTTAATAAGTCGTTTAAATTTCTTTTTTAAATGAATTTCCTTTTCAAAAAATGAAAATACCTGAATGGAATTTTTAAATAAATTTAATTTTTTTATTTCTATATTCTATTTTCATATTATAAAGTCATAAATCATTTAAAATGGAATTTAAATAATGTTACAATAATACTTCGTTTGATTGTACAACATGTATATGTACATACATACATATTTCTTTAATAATTACGATTTTAGGACACAAATAAGAATTTATATTATTCGTATTGAATTCGTTTTTAAATTAAAATGTTGCCAGTTTTCCATAAAAATCTCAACCTCTTTATTACATACATAAATATTTTGCGAACTAACATTTAATTAATGGACCCTTAAATTACTGAAATTACAGAGGCATGTGTTTTCTGAGGCATGTGTTTAATAATAAAAATATCTTTGATTTTGTTTTAGTTTTTACAATTGTGTTGAATAAATTCTATATCTATAAGATATGATTTTGTGGCAAGTTATCAGCTGTAAAAAAAAGCTTTTCAATTTTTTATTAAAAAAAAAACAAGCAATTTCTCTAGGTTTTAATCTTACATATTTTGCAGATATCTTTTAATACTTCAATGTCATATAAATGATTTATACCAGTGATATTTTTATGACAATCATTAAATTTTCGACACCATTTCGTACAAAATTTAATATAAATTTACTAGTAGTTTAATTTAAAATATACTACATTTATTGAAATATTAAAAATTGCTCGATGCTCTGAATATGTTCAGGTAGAAGTTCTGTAAGTAGTTTTTCCACATAACATTTACCCAACATATGAAGTTCAATATTGTAGTCGAAAGACTATAAATTTGTCAGTCAAAAAAATATTTATTTTAATATCAAAACTAGTCAATATTCAATAATTCAATTGTTATACTGGCTTTGGATATTCGATCTGAGAAAATTCACAAATTATCTTTCCCAAAATATTATTATTTTTCAAGGATATTAAAAAAGAATCGATAAAATAATTTAATAGAAATATAATAGAAAAGCTAAAATGAACAATTTTTTTTTTTGGTGAAATGTGTTCTATAAATAAAAAATGGATAAAAGGATTTTCCCATTAAAGAAGGATTTTCAAAATTGCTTGGATTTCTTTTATTTTTTTGTATAGCTTTTCATAAACCAAATTTATCTAGGAAAAATATATAGAAGAAAATTTGTGACTGTAACCTATAATTTAGCTGAATTTTTTTTTCTTGTTAAAAGGACTCAAACAAAAAAAAACCATTATGAATAATTCTAAAAAATTTCAAATTTTAGTGGTTTATTTTATGATTATTATCCAGATAGCAAAAGTTTAATAATATATTGTGTAAAAAATAATTCGTAATATTAAATAAGGATTCAAGAATAATTGTTGGGATAATAGATAATTTTATTTAAAATTTTTTTTTTTGCGTAAATAGAATTTTTTTATTTAGAAAATAATTTAGGATATAGGTATATTTAATGATAGTATCACATTTTTAAACGAATCACAGATCGTATAGGTTATATGATATCGTACCTATCCAAAAATTAGAATAACACAACAAGTGTGTTTTAAAGATGAATTTATTTTTCGTAATTAAAAAGCAGAAAAAATAAAATTAAAATCAGTTTTAAAAAAATTGATTTGTCAATAGCCATGGTAATAAAAATATTAATTGTAAAATTTGTTATTTGATCTTACCATATTTATAGCTAATTACCATTACAAAAATTATTTTCTCACAATTTTATTATTAAATTACTACATTAGTATAAGTAAGAATACTTTTTGTAATTTAATTTTATCCTTTTAAAAACGAATACCTTTAATAAAACTTTAATAATTTTTAAAAATAAAAAAAATTGATCCAATTTTGTAATAAAATTGTAATAAAAAAGTGAAGAAAAAAACACTGAAAAATATCATAAAAATTGTCATGATTTTATGTCATTTTTTGAAATAAAAAATCTTGAAAAGTTGTAAAATAGAATGTCTTGCCTTGTCACTGTTACTGAAAATTACGTGTAATAAAATGAAAAATATTATCAAGAGTGGAAATGTAATACTATTTTGAAATATAAATAAAAATATAATAAAATAAATTGTACAATTTTGTATAATTAACCTAATTACCTTAATTAAGATATGTAAAAATATTATGAATTTGCCACCGAAATTTTTTAATTTTCCTTATTGTTATAGCCGTAATTAATAATATTGAATATTTATATTGATAGGATATTGTCTGACTATGATAAGTCATAATAAAAGAAATACCTGTGAAAGAAATACCAATGAAAATTGATTTTATTGTAAATCGAATTTATTGCGAATTCTTCACTTCTGTAAATTAAAATAAAACTGGAAAAATATATGGTTGGTTAATAAAACATAACTTTATATAAATTTGCATAAGATTATCAAAAATTTAGAAAAGGATAAAATAAAATTGTAGACTGAAGTAATAAAACAGACTGTATTTAAAATTAAACTCACTAAATATTTTATTTTTTGTATTAGTTTAATCAAAAATTTTCAATTTATTGATAACAGCCAAGAATATTTTAACAAACGAATAAAGTTATTGCAATTTTTATTAGCAATTTCACAGACAGAAAACTTCCCTTGTCAATAAGAACAATCAAAAATTAAGTGTTCTCCAACAACAACAAAAAAATATCTAGGTTTTACATTCTTTTTTTTTTGTTGGTTTCTGCTCATACCACAATTTTATGTAAAACTCTGATTATGCTTTGCATTTTGAATGAAAATAAAAAATTGATTTTTATGAGACAATAAAACAATTTTCCTATAATTCTTTGTTCTGTAAAAATTTGTTCATCAAATTTGATTTTAGTCTTAAATATTTTATTATTATACTGATTTTTATTCAAATAATGTGAGAGAATCATTATTATAATATTTTTTTCAAATTATATATCTGATATGAAATTATTTCCAGTTGTAAAATTTATTATATAGTGCCATCATAATAATGTACATCATTTTAAATATATACATATAAGTACTAAAAAATATCTTTGATTATTTTATTTGGCATTTAGCCATAATGTTGTTCAGTTTGTAGATTGGATCTATCCAAAGTATAATTTTGGATTTAACTAATCCGATTTTAGTTAAAACGGGGGCCATAAAAGCAGTAGTTTACGTTTTCTCTATCTGTATAAATTATTTAAACAAATGACACACCAAAAAAATCATATATCAAAACTACTACGTCTACGATCGTAAAAAAGTTATGTATTTGACACCAAACATTTTTTATTTTTCCTTATTATTATATGAGCCGTCCTTAATAATATTGAACACACATAAAAACATAGGACATAATTTTTTGTATTTGATAAATAAAAGTATTTTTTAATAATATCAATTTATTTAAAAAATACACTTTAGTTCAATTTTGCTAATTTCCCAGGTGTAAAAAAAAGAAGTTATTTTTATGGATGGGAGTGTTATTTTTATTCACATCCTGTCAATAATGAAAATAATCGTTCAAGGATATACTGGACATTTATTTATATATAAAAGTTTGTAGCTGTCACACAACATATCAACAGGTTGATATTAAATCTAAAAGGTTTATAAAATTAAATTAAATTTTAAATTTTAAGTCTGTCAACCACTCAATATAATTTCTTTAAAATGCAATGTCAATTAATTCCATTTTGTTGACTAAATTTTAAAACATTTTGAATTGACAGACCAAAAGTTTGACTATCCAAACACCATTATACAAAAATTGTGTGACTTTTGTATTGCATGGAAATTTTGTTTTCCATAGCAAGAAATAAACTCTAAATTATTAAAAGGTGTATCTAATGCTTTAAAATTTTTAATATTTTTCAAATCAAGTTTTCTCTTTAAATTTTCATAAAGGAAAAAATGGATAGAAAATTGAAAGCAATTTGAAATTCATTAGCTTTGTGTAATATTTCTAAATTATTCCCAAAATTCTAATTGTTCGAAAGAATACATTATTTCTATGGCCTAAATGTAAACTGTTCAATTGTAACCTAATCTCGGTATCGTTAAATATTAATATGAACAACGATTTTAAAGCACAATTTTCTGCAAAAATATTGTAATAATTCTTATTTTGATAAAAATACATGAACACAAAATATTTTCATCATTTATGTATAGTTTGTACAGCAAAAAAAAAAAATCATAAAATAAAATAAAATTATATGCGGAAGGAATAATTTCCTTTTTGGAAGTCTCTTAACATTAATATTTTATGGGTCTAACGTGAGTTGATAAATAATTTATGAAATATCATATTTTACAATAATTTTCATTATATTTGATTTACCTAAAAATATGGTTTAAATTTGAGTATAAAATTTAAAATAAAAGAGTTTTTCTTTGTTTTAAATAGATTTTTTTTTAAAGAACTTTTATAACTTTAAGGGCTAGTTTCACAATGCGAATGTGAGTTATACTGAGAATCAGCAAAATAATTTCATTCTCTGCCGAATGAGCTTAAATTGAAAATTTAAACTACATGTTCAGTTTAGATTAACTTAAGTTTACTGTAACACTCTTAGTAAGACTAATAAAATAGCTTTAGATATCGTAAACAAGAAATTAGTATCTGCGAAAAAATAACAGCTTGCAAATAAAAAAAAATTGGTAAAACATAGTTATAGAATTTAAAAATCTGACTAATAAAGTTTTACCTTTAAATATATTTTTTTTATATATATGTAATATGTATATATACTATTTTTCGGATGTCAAATTCATTGTTCAATAAATTTGAATCCTTTTAAAGTTTGTAGTTCCGCCTTTTTCGTTAAAAAGTAATTTGAAATGATGATATTATTGTTTTAACAGCAACGGAGGTATAAATCAGATATTTGTACAATGCTACAGGATGTGTTCCATATCCTTTATTTTGTATTATTCTGAAATTAATTACACGCAAATTCTAACATTATTAATACCATTGATTATGTTCTATTCTTAATCTATAGTAATATAGAGGAACAGGATATGTGGAGACATGTTATTGACAATTTGATTATTATTATTAAATTGAATTGATTGTTATTAAATAACGAACATCGGATTTAATTTTATAAAATTAAATTGTAAATTGTAGCTAAATTAAAAGTTATGTTTTTCTCCATATTATTAATTGTAAGTTGGGTAAATAGTTGAAACTAAATTAGTTAAAAAAAAAAAGAGATTAAAATTGCCTGTAGACTAAATTAGTTTTGCCCTGTATTTGAGCTTTTAAATTTACGTATTCTTAGATTATACTTTCCACTACTACTACTACTACACTTATGAATATTCCTCCTGAACTGTTATATTATATATCCTCAGCTTAAATTATCGAATAATTTACTATATTGAACCAAAAAATATGTTCTTACAATTTCACACAAAAAAAATCCCTAGAGTTTTTACTTTTACTCAATTTACCACCCGCAAATATCTAACAAAAATTTTGTTCACTAAAAAGGAACAATGCTGATTGTATAATTTTCCATGTAAAAAAGTAATCTAATATTCTGACAAGTTATGAGTTTTTATTACATAATGAATGGATAATGCTACAAGAAAAAAAATTGATTACCTGCTGAATGCATTTGTTATTTATGATTTTGTAATAAAGCTTACATGACAGCCTGTTTTTGTAAACATAATTCTGATAGCAAAATAACAATGTTTGACTTGTTGTTATTACAACTTTATTTAGTATAAAAGTATTTTAGTTTTTGGAGCAATAGGCGTTCTCCATCATTAGTAATCAATTACATATATATATATATATATATATATATATATATATATATATATATATATATATATATATATATATATATATATATATATATATACATATATACAGTCATATAGATTAATTGATAAACTCGAAAAGATAGTTAACATTAATAAGTTATAAAATGATAAATTTAAGTAGAATTATTGTGCATTTTAATATATAAAAATGTAACTTGTTGACAGTAAATATTTATGTTTTTTTTGGATACTAAATTAAAAGTTACTAAAGAGAAAGTATTTTACTTTATTTGCAAAAGGATCAAAAACACTACGAAACACTACATTCATAATTATGAATGAATTTATTTAATAAAAATGGTATTGAAAATAGAGCAATTTCATTCAGGTTTTAAAAGATTTCAAAAAGAAATTTATGAGCTATTAAAATCATAAAAATATTTATGAAGTATACTATTTAAAATAAAATTTATTAAATATTTAAATTATGAATTTGTGATAATTTTTAAAAAGTATAAAATTTATTATTTACATTTTTTCATTTACTTAAATATTTACCTAAAGAATATTTTAAAAAATTATAAAACATGGCATAAAAATGGTTTATGAAACATTAAAGACTGTAAAACATTAAAAACTCTCAACATAAGTGCCATTATTATGTTGAAAAATTGTAAAAAAATGTTATACTTAATATAAAATATTTTGTTTTGTGTATAAAAATTACTATTTTTGTGAAAAATCATAAAAAAAATTAATAGGATTTTCAGATTTTCTTTTTTATTATTTTAATTTAAATTAAAAAAATTTCCTGTTTTTGTTTATATTATTCACCAATTTACTTTTTTTGCTTAACTTAATTTAAGCTCATTTTATTTAAATGAATTTAAGTTAAAAGTTTTTTTTCATATATATTAACTATTTTCATTGTGACTTACATAAAATGCAATTTTTAACTATAATTTTTTTCTCAAGTTTTCTTAATTCAAATTTTATGAAAGGAAAAATTAAATGAAAGAAAAATATTTATATTATAAAAGTAGCATCTTCTATAAAATAAACATGGAAGCCAGCTAAATTCTAATAGAGACAATATTATATTAAAAATTCTTCAGCATTATTAATTTAAATTTCATTAATAAATCAAAAGAAATTATTAACCTTTTTCGAATCTTTCTATGAAAGGAAAATTTTTATGAGGACGAGTTGGACATAAAGTTAAAAAAAATAAATATTGTATAAAAAAACAAGTACTGTATCTTAAATTTTATATTATTCATTTAATTAAATGAAAAATAAATTTAAATGATAAATATTTGAAAAAATTTATAAATATATTATTCATGAAATATTTAAATAAAAAATGAGTACAAATTATAGTAGTTGATTTTATTAGATATAATTTTATGTTTTACTATGGTCAAGAAAAACCAAATTTTTTTAAAGTAAAAGGTATAATTATAATAAAATAAATATTATAGTACAGATAGATATTGGTTATAAAAGAAATCAAATTAAAATTTGATTGAGAAATATTGGAATATCTTTATTTCAATAGTTTTCTTTTCTTCAATTGCAGATATCAGTTTCAAGTTTTACATTTTGTTATGGTAACAGAGCTGGATCTTACAAGTACGTAATATTTTTTTTTTCATAAACTAGATTTATCATAAAAACCGAACAGCTGCTAGAGTCAACTAGAACTCTAGCAACAAGGATCTACATGTACTTGAAACATAAAGGAGCTGAACCGTCGGATACATGAAATATGTCGCATGGCTTTATAACCAGAAGCAGTAAAGAGTTATCAGAGTGAATCGATAAGGTACGACAATAAGCCGAACAGATGCAGTAAAATCAAATTGAAATAATTTAATAGTAATATATGTACTATCGTGTTCAAAATCTATTTGACATATACCTTGTTCCGTACCTGTTTAGTTTGAAATTTTTATTACAATAATTTCAAAAAATGAAAATTATTACGTTTTGATTGCTTTATATATTTATTTCTTGGTAATATTTTTCCATTTTATTGGATTCAATAAAAGTTTGTAAGATTTTGTTTTCAACTATTGTATAAAAGTTTCATTTAAAATATTGTAATAAAATAAGATATTTGAATTTTATTAAAAACTTTGTATTTTTACTCATAATTTTATTACAATTTCATTTCCATTTATTTACAATTTGGCTAATAAAAATATTGTAATTTTTTATGTAAATTTTTTTATGGGTCAAAAAGTTTATTTAAAATAACAATGAAAATCTTTTAATTTGTTCATAAACTGAAATTTAATTTAGAAAGTATTTAGTCATTTTACATAGATATTTTTTTCTTTTCAAATATAATTTATTTTTTGGTTAAGTTCTTATCTGTTTACGACAATTTGTTCAAAAACTTTAAATTAATGTTAGAAAATAATAATTTCAAATGTATTTTATGAAGAAAAACATTATTTTAAGTAAATTAAGTGTCAACACTAATGTACATAATATAAAATAATAAATAATTTATATTAAACTCAAATTATTCCACAGAGTAATTATTAGTCTTCTACGTTAAATTAAAAAAAAAATAAGTATTTGAGTATTTAAGAAAATTATTTGTAAAAATACATTATTTTTATTACATAAAATCTCTGGTATTAAAAATGTTAAATTCAGAATATGAAAATATTTACATAATAAATTCATACAAAAATTTTAGTCATTATTTAGTAAAAGAAGTTTTAATCGTTAGCATAATATTCTGAAATTTATACCAAACTTTTTTATTGCTTCCTTAAGTTTTTATTAATGAAGTTGGCAATTATACTTTGAAATATTTACAAATTTAAGAAATTTAAGAAAATTATTTAAAGAATTTAATTTTGGTTTCATTACAAATGGACATTAAAAATATTTCTAAATTAAATTTTCGTAAATTTAGAAATTTATTTATACTTCAAATTTTGACGGAGTCAGAATTAGCTATCAAAATTGATTTTGAAATAACATGAGAACTTTCTCGTTAAGTAAACATAATTCGAATTATTAATTTGAAATAAGCATATTATTATGGTCTGCAATTCAATTCTTTTAATTAGTCAATTTTTCATCATATTACATAAATATAAATCATATTTATAAAATCAGCCAATTAAATTTTTTTTTGTAAATACAAAACCATAAAACCAACAAAACTATAAATCCTTTTAAAATCTTACCATAAAAAAGAAACATTATCATTAAATTTAAATACGTACTTTACTTTTGTTTTTCTTTAAATACACACTCTAATTTCATCTTTTTGATGTCACTGTATTCTTTTTAATGCCATTTTTTCCAAAGAAACATTATCTAAATTCAATTTTATAACATATATATATATACTTATAATTTATTAACAATGATAAAAAACAGATTTGTATATAATATTCTCTTGAGTATGAATAAAATAAGTAAAGTTTTCTTTAAAAAATTCAGATTATAAGGAAGGAGCTTAACGAAAAGTTAGTGAAATGAATTGATAAAACGCCTACATACGTAAATAACTATAAAAGCTGCTATTATTTTTGGTAAAATTATATAGTATACACAAGGTAATTTGAGAATTAAACTGCGATTAAGTATCAAACCAACTGAAAAATTTGTATAGATTATTTGGTTTATTAATTTTTCCAAAAACTTATTAAATACATATATTAAATAAGTTAAAGTTGTAATCATTATATTTTAACTGCTGTTATTAAAATATTAATTATTATGTTTAAATTTTTGATATCTTTAAGGATTCGTAACAATTTATATAAAATCAAAATTAAAATTTTTATTAAAAATATTATCAAATATTTTTGAGGAAAATACATTATGTTTTTATGTCCACAATTCAGTTTACTTTAGTAAATTAAACTACATATTTGAGTAAACATTCTTTTGAAGAAACAAACAACCAAATATATGTGTATCAGATTTTTTTTTTTTTAAATTCAAATATTGCAAAAATTAAATTCAAATTCTTGGCATGTAAAGTTGCAGATTCATATTTTATGTAATATTCACATTGGGAGAAAATATAGTAATAAAAATAAATTTTTGTACTCAAAATATCCTTTTTGCATACTTGAAAAAATATGCGATGTAAATATTATGCAATACAAACAAATATTTTATTTAAAAAAAATAATTCATACAAAAAACATTTTAAGAAAAAATAAAAATTACAAAATAATTTCTAAATGGAAAAAAATAGTTTCTGAATTGTTATTTTAAATGTCGCATGGCTCATAGTCATAACCAGAAAAGATCACATAAAATTATAACGAGACATTATAAAATTAAATTAAATTACAGTAAAGAAATTTAGACAAAAGAGAATGTTATATTATTACTACAATAATTAAATCTATAGATTAATGATTACGTGGGGGTGGTGTACAAATCCGTGGAGGTGGTCGCTAATGTTTCATATCTTGTGTAATGTTAAGGGGGCAATAGGGCAACTATGTTTGGGATAGTATACTGTAGATTCAACTCGATTCCACTCGCGTTGCTCTTCGATTCAATGTAAAATATAATAGAACTTGCGTTCGGACACGGCTATTTAATGATTTATTCGTCGGTGAGAAGAGATGACTGAACTAGCTGTCTACTAGATTTAAAAATGGTTACAAATAATTTATTTTGGTTTTTTTTACTTGTAAAGGGCGCACAAAAATAAACCACCAACAATTTGTAATCAATCATTATGAAGATAATATAAACCTAATTTAAAACGATAAATATTAGATACCAGGCGCGCATATACTGCAATCATGACATATTTCTTTAGTATGTTAATTAGTTGACTAAAAGAGAGAAGAGTTCAATCACATATTTGTTCACGCGAATCGTGAATCAACTCAAATTTGGAGGCGAGTTCATTCTAAGGGTGATAATTAAAAAAAATGTTTATATTATGAAATATAAATAATAAAATAAAACTTGCTACAGAATATTACCCAGGCTAAAAAAACTCAACTAATTCTCAATTAATAATAATATTTACTAATTCTAATTAATAATCTAATTTATTTTTAGATGAAAAACAGAAATTATGTTTTTCAGTTAAAATAAAAAGTTAAGTAATTTAAATTTTTAACGTACATTGAACACTCAACAGATATTCCTTTTACAATTCACAACTAGGAAATGTTAGGTAAAACTATAAACACATAATTCATTATAAATGTATTTTTGTTGCACCAGCAATGATGACGATCCTTTTTATATCTTCTATTCAGTGTCAAAATACTTGTTTTTTATTTATTATTATATTTAAAGCATAAACATTTTCGAAAAATAACACAACAACTTTTTATAAACCGGAAGACAAAATGTTTTTATTTTACAAAATTACAAATGGCTTTTCCACCAGACTTTTGCCTTTAAATTATACTTTTCTATATAAATGTTCTTTATTAATCCCACGTTTAAAAGGATAATATTTTTTTTGTATAGAAAATCGTCCTTTTCATATTTCTGTATGAAAAAAAGCTGCTGTTGGCGTTTCAAATAAAAGTATCTATATGTAGTTTTTTTTGTCAAAAAAAAAATAATTTTAAACTCAATGGTTGATAATTGAAAGAAAGTCCTTTGAAGAATTTTATTCTGTTTTTATTCTGTTTTTAGGTGTATATTATATGTCATTAGCTGGGGGTAAAAGTCCTTTAAAATGAAACATTATATTTTTACAATTTATTTTCTTTCGAAATTAATTATGATTTTGGGAACTAAAATTGAAGTTTTTCGATAAAAAAATAGAATATAAAAATTACAAAAAAAAAGGATAAATGATATCTTTTATGAAAATGGTTGGATACCGAAAGATAAATTCTTTCACCTTTTTTTAGAAAGGTTATGTTTAAATTAAAGCTATGTTATTGAACTTTATTTCTTTATTGGGTATGAGATTAATATTTTGGGATGAAAACCTTTGTAATTGAGTGGATAGTATTCTAACCCTGTTTTCAAAATAAAGTACCCTGTGTCAAAATAAATTATTGAACTTATTAAATCAAAAATTTTAAATTTTATTCAATATTAAATTTTTGACTGTTTTCATCTGAATTAATATTTTATTAATCATTTATTATCTTTTTTCTGCCATTGACTGTGGTTATTTAATAGTCAAAATTTAATTGCTTTAATTTAATTTTAATTAATTTCTTTAAAAGTTTTTCCTGTATTTTACAAAAAAAATTGTATATAAATTTAATTTATTCTTATAGTATTAACAATATTTCGGCCAATTTTTCTCCTTAATTTTTTGTGTAAATATAAATAAAATATTATATTATTTGAACTACCACAGAAATAATGTAAATAATATAAATATTTTTACAATTTCCTTTTACACTTTATGTATCCTTTTTTATTATTATTATTTTATTACCAAATTTACAAGGCTTTAATAATGCAATTTTTAAGTGTTCGCTGTTGTTGCTTATATAAAATAAAAAAGAAAATATTTTATTTATAGTTACATGATTTTTCCATTTACAATAAATACATTTTTTTTTTAAATTGTTATAAAAGTAATATTTTATTATCAATTAATTGAGTTTGTTTGAAAGCTGTTCAACATTTACTTACTTTAAAGATTTCATTGAGTTTCAAACATTTAATTTTTTGTTTAAATTTCGATTAACCGCCAGGTGTAATATACTAATCATAAATTATTAGATTTCGATCCAGTAACTGTTGAGGAATCTACAAAGGAATTTATTAATTATATCTTTAGTTGATTAATTTTATCGAAATTTATAAGTATATTTACAGATTAACTAAAAACAATGCATAAACAATAATAAATAATTATAAATAATCCCTAATTTTTCTAATAAGAATAATTTTTTTCTTTCAGTAATTCAAAAGTTATATTAATTTTCCAATGAATATCATAATAAATTATGTTACGAAGAATATAGTAATATTTTTTTAAATTTTGTAATCTTTTATTTCTACTTATAGGAAAATTCTGTTTTGCGAATAACCAACCTTTTCTATTACACAACATCATTACAACTCATCTCATAATATAAAAAACTTTATGAACTAATTACTTTTCATAAATTATGATAAATAACTACAAAAGTTAATTTACATATAAAAAAATTATGTTCATGTACATGCTGATCATATAAGTAAAAACTTATCTGTAACTGATTCCATTTCCATATTTGTATTCAACCAATCGAAAATAATTTAAAATTTAATTTCCTCAGAGAATTAATTTTGTTTCTATATCTCTTTAATTTTCTATTTAATTCCAAATTGTGTAGAGGGAAAATATTAACACTATTTTTATCGCAATTTTTTATACACCTTTTTTTACCAAAATATATTGCTTAATTTGTGAACTTAATCCAACCTTAAAATAATGTTAATGAAGCTTCTAAAAGCTGTCATATGTTTGCTTCATTTTAATGAAAATTGAAAATTTCTAAACTTATCCGACGTATAATTTTTCTTAAAACTATACATCAGAATTCTAAGGAAAAAATACCTTTGAAATTACTTGAACTATCCATAATCTAGAATTTCACTTTCTTTTTTTTTTGTACTAAATTCTGGATGGTAAAAAAATTTGTTTGACCCATTGTAGTATATAAAAATCCCTAAGAAAAATCAATTAAAAATAATCAATTTATGTTTCAGTTCAATGAACACCACAAGAAAAAAACTGAATCCTTAAAGGAATTTTCATCGAAATTTTATTATAGTAGATATAATCTTAAAGGAAAAAATTGTCGGGAAATAAAGTATCATTACTTAAAAAAAAAAATAAGTGAAACATTAAAAACATCTAAGAGGCATCTCTATATTCAGTGTTGGTGAGATTTTAATTTCATTTCACACTTAAGTTAGCAGAAAATTGTGAAAGTGGATATTAAATAGGATTAAATTAAAAGTCAGATTCAATGATTACTGCAGAAATAGGAAGGTAATCTTAGTTGATTTTTATTTAACAAGAAAATTTATTAAAAGAAAAAAAAAGTATCATACACTTGTTTGTCATATTGTCATTCATTAATATTAACAAATTATTAGAAACATTTTTTTGAAAATTCAAGTATTTCTATTAAATTCTAGAAAATTAAAAATAACTCTCTTAATTTTCTGATAAACAAAGTCGTATTTGCACTTAGTGGTAATAAAATTTTTGAATGAGTAATATATCAAATTCATTTAATTTAATCTCATGATAAATTAATTTAAGATGTTAAATTATTGCTTAAAAATGGTTTTTATAAAGTGAACTCAAAGTAAATTGAATTAATTATTCAATGACAATGAATTTAAAGTGTTGTAATAATTTAAAATGTAATTTATGTTCAGTTTACTTATGAAACATTATAAATTGGTAAAATAAAATGAGAAATAAAATAATTTTATAATTTTCAATAAATTTTAATTTTCTTTATAAACTTTTATAAACTGGCAATCACACAAGATTTCAAAATATTCGCTTATCTGTAAGCTAAATCTCTGGTGACAGCCTTAATAATCTACAAAAAAAGTTGCAACTTTTAGTTTTGCAAACATTTATCATAAAATTTATATAAAAACTAACTAACTTTTACCATTTTAACTCATATGATAGGATTTTTGTTGAATATTATGACCCCTTGAATTTTACTGGGTTTTCGTAATAGTTAGCTCTACACATACTACAAATAATGACTTTAATATTAAAATAGGATACTTTTTTAAAGAACTTTTATGAAAGTTTTTTATGAAAAATCTATTTTTATCATTTTTATCTGGGTTTCAAATGTTGAGAAGAACCAGAAATATATAATCTATTGATGGTATAATAAATTGTATAAATAATTTTAAAGTTTTTTGAGTAAATTCAAAAATGATTTAAAACTCAAGAGTAATTTACAGAGTTTATTTTCTTTAAATTGTTCCAATTCACTTCTTTCCAATTCGCACCAAGATTCTGGGTTCTTTTTTGAAGACTATAAAGCAAACCAAAACCAATTTCTTTGTAATTATTGTCAATAATTTGAATAACAAATATAATTATTATGTTGATTATTATAATCCAGACTTACAAGGAGTAATTTATGAAACTAGCTACTTTTTTTCATTCAGAATTTTTTCAACAAAAGTAGAATTTTTTGAATCTTTTCAAATGATTTCTATTTTAAATATGGTTGACGATAATTTATTTTGACACATATTTGAATTAAATGAAGATAATGGATTTTTTAATTACAAATTTATTATTTTATCTCGACTTTTCCCTTTTATTCATTTGAGTTTGATTACTTAAGAGTATGATAAAATGGAAAAACGTGATTTAATTCCTAATTGTTTATTGTTAACAAAATTTGAAATATATTTGTCCTTGAGTATAATTTGAAATTGTGTTGTATATTTTAAGGATTTATATGTCGGTGGTACCAGTAATTAATCAATTAATATAAATTAGATTCTTAAAATAAATACGCTAACGTTAGAAAATTAAGAATTAAGTATTAATGCTGTTACATCTTATATTAATTTCTAGAAAAATCATTAATTAAAATAATATTACACTATTTTTTATTTTAGTTCATTCCAATCTTTTGGAATTAATAATCATTCTAATAATTCAAAATCATAAAAACTAACCGAAAAATTAATAAATTCTAGTAGTAAAATATTCGTTTTCAAATATTTTGTTTTATATTTTATGTAGTAGCAAAGATATTGAAAAAAATTATAAAATAGATATTTATCGAAAATTAAACAGCAGGACAATAAAAAATATAAATAAATTATTATAGCTTGAATTTCATTGACATAATATATTCAGTTTCAGTTGTTTTGGTTTTATATCTTTTATTTATAAGTTTCCTTGAATTTTTTTTATTATTTCTCTCTTATATCCTGAAGCATAGAGAATATGCTTCATTTAAGTAATATATTTTATAATGTTTTCATTAAAATGCATGGGATTTTTTTTCAAACAACTAATATAAAATTGTGAAATATATTCATGATATTTTAGTTGAATTATATTTTTATGTAATAGTCCTTTTTTATGAATTAACTCTCGATTTAATATCTGTAAAATTAAGCCTGATTTATAATAAGCACAAGACACTCTTGTAGTTAAGAAGTGAAAAATATATACGGAATTTAACAATTAATTTATAATTAGAAAATCCAATGGAAATTGTTGATTTCCTATTAGAATTGGTAGTTCTAACAAAATTGGAGCTAACGATTTCGGCAGGCATAATAAGGAAAAATTAAGCTCAATATATTTTTAACATTTTTACGTCTCTGTTAAATGATCCAATCCAATCTCATTCATTTTGAGTTTCACATTTATCATACTATAGTTAGTTAACATACTTACATGGTTTATGTATCTTATTCTTACGTGATCTTAATCAATTTTAATCACTTCAATTACAGAGTTTATTCAATTTTAAAATATTTTAAATTTTTCGTCCGTTTAGATAACCACAAGGATTTTTCAAGTTTTAAACTTGATCAACACCTCCAGAGTGCAATAAAGAAAATGTTTTATATACTTTTAAAAAAATTAACAATCTGATAAGTAATATAGAAAAAGCTGCCACTAAGGTACTTTTTTTACTAAATTTTACTAAACATTTTGATGATAATTAGAAAAAGGGTACAAGATTTTTTCTAAGTTTTGTTTTCTTATTATTTATCATGAATAAAAAAAAGCACTTTAGTGCTGTACGAGTATCCTTTAATTAAGGTTAAAACATATTTTTAGTATTTGTTGTCATCTAACTTTTAAAATATTATGGCAGGATAGCACAAAAGTTAAAAAATTAGAAATATAAAGTTTTAAAGATCATAAATTATTAATTCGAAAATTTCGTTTTTCAGTTCTATTTTTAAGTTTAGGCACACACTTTATAACTATAAATAATTATTCTTATCGCAAATAAATAAATTTAAATAATATTTAATAATCCTTTATAAAACTTACTAAAGATAATTTAAAATCAAGAATTAAATAACTTTGAAGTCAATGTTATTAAATTACTGAAATTAAAATATTAAAATTTGAAATTTAATTAAAAATATTACAGCGTATACAATTAAAAATGTTTAAAAATTTTAACACAACTTTAATCCCAAAATTAAAAGAAAAATAAAAAATAATGAAAAGTCTTATAAGCATATTACTTACTCCACAATAAATACTAAACAAATCTAAATATTCTGTTTACCCATTTATATTATCGCAATAAATTATAGGCAAGAAATATCTCTCAGATTTTTACACACACATTAATCATCAAACAAAAATTATAAACATTCGTCTGAAATCTGAATATCCAAAAATTTTGACACCATAATGAAAATTATTTAAATTGTGCCGGAAAAGAAAAATAAGATAAATCATTTACTTCACGTTCTTCAGCATATTTTTTTGAATTCGTAGATTTTCTATATCAATAGGAATTGTCAAAAATTCATAGGATCACTAACATAACATTAAATTATTTTTTTCACCATCATGATTTGTATTTAACTATAAAGATATCTTTAAATATAGGCAGACACATCTTTAAAAATAGGCTGTACGAAAACTTTAAACTTTTTTAAATTAAATAAATACCAAAAATTTTTAGTAAAAGCTTATTTATATAATTTTATTATTTCTTCCTTAATGGATTTTTAAGTATTTTTTTAGATAAAAAAAATTTATTATAAAAATATTGTTTATCTTTAAAATCCTTTTTATAAATAGTAAAGAACTAAACTTTTCTCATCACATTTTAAGGTCACAGTAAAAATTATCATGATTCTTTTTATTCTGATGATTAAACTTCTAAGAATAAAAATTATGAAAAAAAAGAAAAATCTCCAGAGTACAAAAAAAAAAGGATACATGAATAATAATTATGGTACGGTATCAGAAAAAATTGTATTGCTCTTTAAATTATATTATTTTCAAAAAATTGAATTACTTTTAAGTGAATTTAATTATAAATTAACAGATGAAAAAATATTTAAAATTATAATAAAATAAACTTTGAAAAATTATTCGTGAATAATTAATGCTGCTAAGTTCGATTAATTCATAAATAGAACATAGCTGTGTTGTATCAAAATTGATTAACTCTGAAGTAAAAATGTGAGACGATCTAGTGTAGGGTTGTTTTGAGATTAATTTGGCATTTGTTTATGAGTATAAAAATAAATACTCTTATCAGCTAAGTTTACGATCAGTCATAAGTTAAGTGTCGTTTATTAATTTGAGCATAAGTGTCTCAATTAAGTATAAAGTTCATTTAATTTAAAATTTTCAATTAAAGTTTAAATAACTATTGCAGCTCAATTTACAATTTATGAAATTTGGTAAATAATGTTCTAGTGCTTCAACATATTTGCAGTTTAGTAAAGTGAAACTAAACATACTGATATTATAGTCAAAAATATATACAATTAGAATCAATTAAATAAATAAATATTTCTTCAAATATGAATTCATTTAAAATGTCTACCTAAATCTCAACATTTTAGTAAAATTAATTCTTATTGTAAATATACAAAGAAATAATTTACACATAAAAGCTTTTATTTAATAAAAAAAGGTCAAAGTTCTAAACGTAGAATGAAATATAAAAAATGTCATTGTTTAGTTCTATAATCTATTTTCATTAGATTTTTTTTGTCGTCATATCCTTTTAAAGATTTTCGTGTGTATTGGAATATTTTCTAAGGATTTCGTTTCTGATTTTTTTTTACAAACACTTTGTTGTGAATACTAAGATCATTTAGTATTCACAACAAAGTGTTTGTAAAAAAGAAATTATTCCAAAATGGTCGAAAAGTACAGAAAACTTATATAATAAGAATATTTTTTTTTAAATACGTTATTTGAAATTCCCCAAAAATATTTCAATTACTTTGTTCAGATTTTCTAGAACTAACAAATTTTTGATTTCTCGTAAGATTCAACACTCACTATTAAAGTAAATTTAGTGTAATTTTAGTGTTAAAAACTATAAAATAATTTCTAGTCTAATTTGAAGTCTAATTTTTAGGTTAACTTAATTATATAATTTTTTGTCCTGCACATAAATCCATAAGAATTTTCCTCCAAATAAACCCCTCAAAATGAATAACATTAAAATTTGCTATAAAAACAAAAAAAAAAGAGGATAAATAGAAATTTCTAACTTTATTGAAAATCCTTAATTCTACAGATTTCACTACATATTTCCTCCTTGGTGAGTAAAGTAATATCTCCTCTTCGATGAAAGACAAAATCTTTGTAATCCAAAGAAAAAAAGGAAAGAAAATTAAGAATTTTAAAAATAAACATGAAAAGCAAAATAAGCAAATTATGGTAGGAAATCATTCTGACATTGTCCAGATTTTAGTGGTTAATTTATGGTTATATCCCAAATTTAATGATAATCTGGTACAGAAATAAAAATATTTATTATTTTGGGTAATAGATTTTTATTTTTGTGACTTGAGAGGAAAAATATTACAGAGCACGAACAATAATTTTAAAGTACTTTACAAAATAGGATATCTGTTTGGTTTTTTTTTTTTTGGAAAATTAAAAATAATTAATATCAACTATTATTTTGGAGGCTTAGATGCTTCTTGCACTAACTAATGAGCTGCTGAGAAATTTATATTACAATGGAAAATGGAGAAGAACTTTAGTTTGTAAAATATTTATATTATTTCATCAGAATTACGCTTTTACTTGTTGGAAATTTATCACACAAATGTAGCAATAGTATATTTTCAGATCAATAGTATTTGTCTAGTGAATTATGTAGATACTGTATATAGTATTTAGTTAAAACTTAATTTTTCATCTTAAATTCTTTTTCTGAATAAAATTTTTGCTTAAAAACTTAAATAAAATAAACTTTATTCCCTACATTTGCAAAGTACACAAAATTGATTGCATATGTATTGCGAAAAGGAATAGGTAATATTTTCTATTCCTACACGGTTCTGTAAAAACCTTATGTTTCTATAAAATTGAAAAGTATTAACTTTGTAATTTATGGAAAGTTAAGCACAAAATAACTAAGGAAGTAAAAACTTTCTGATTTTGGGGGAAAAAAAATATTGTACACAAATACACAAACAATTATTATCCAAGGAATAATAAAATTTAAACTTTTGGCACAAATATGCTTTGAGGATATAATGCGGCTTTTTAAACAGGAAACTTTTATCTATAGAAAAATATGAAAAAATATAATTTTATTTCCCATTTTATAATTTGATTTAAATTTTTATTTTTTATCCTAGATATTTATATTATTTTTCAATTATCTGGAAATTAAGTAAATAATTTTTGTAAACAAAAAGATTATTATGGATGGTTTTTTGTAAATAATTGTGGTTTATACAAAGTACATATATTAATTAAATTTTTTATTTATTCGAGATATATTTTAATAGAAGAAAATAATACATAAACATTTAAAAAATTGAATGAAAAGATTCAAACATAAGAAAGTGTATATAAGCATATATTGGACGAGTTAGTTTACATAAAATTATTATATCTTCACTTAAAATAAAGACTAAATATTTGTTCAATTTTATAATAAAATTTATTAACATCTACCTTAATTAAAAAGAAATTAACTTTTTTAAATATAATGATAATTTTTTTTTTTTTTTAATTTTAAAACCTATTTCAATTCTATTTTATTTATCTTGATTTTTTATGTTCAATTTTACATAATTACACAGTTTCCACTGATAGTCATAATTCTAATTTTACATATATTCATATATGCATACATATATTCTAATTGTAAAATGCACCAATTCAACGAATTAAATGTCGAATGAAAATAGATCGAAGTAAGGGAATCACCTAGAACAATCGTAAAAAGTAGAAAATACACCAAATAAATGTCTTACAATTTTCTCCATTTTGCCATGGGCAATCAAACTAATGAATGTGGAAAATTTTAAGTTAATGTGCAATTGTAATACTAAATATTAATTTAACATTCAAATATCAAGAGCGAATTAAAATTTGCGTGGATTTATCCCTTCATATCGAAACCTATCCCTGATAATATTATACAAAACATATGGTCTTCCTGCCAAAGGTATACAACTTCATTGAACTTTTACGGAATTATTAACACTTCTGAAAGAAAACTCTTAATAAACATTCTATTTTTTTTTAAGGAAAACAGTTCTTATTTACAAATTTCGATTATTTTTCTTTTTTGAGATTTTTTTCAATTTCGATGAAAAGTTTGCTGATAAATTCAGAATAATATTTTGAAGTTCAAGAATAATTCTACAATAAAATTGAATATGAAGAGTAAACAAGTTCATATATTCTGTAACAAAATGATAAGAAATATAAAAATCTGTATTTGTATTAAAAATAAAATTCATTATTATCTAACGTAATTAAAAAACTATAAAAGCATCAAATATTTATTTATAATTTCATAAAGTACTGAGTCTTGACGATCGCGAAATACATTTTGTGAAATTAAAATGTCTAATCATCAAATATTTCTAAGTTTTCTTATTATTTTTCAATTTGTTAACAATTCACTAGCTAATTATGGCGAAGAACATCAACTACAAAGTACTTTATTTATTCTGGGAAAATATAAATAATAAAATTTTTTATTTTATTAAGTTTTTACACCTGCTACGAGTTATAGTGGAGATAGACATTATCAATACCATGAAACTTCAGATACAAATTGTTTAAGTTTTAAAGTACGTGCTGACAAAGATGCACACATTGCTCTTGCTAGTGCACCAAACAGAAAAGAACCATGGATTGAAATTGTTATTGGTGGTTGGGGTAATACACGGTCGGTAATACGGAGAGATGAAACTGATTATATCCAACCTAATGCTAGATTGAATTCAAACGAATATATAGGATTTTGGATAACATGGAATGATGATGGTGAAATTCGTGTTGGTAGAGAAGGTGTTTCTGAACCATTTATGAGTTGGAATGATCCTGAACCAGTTGATATTAAATATTTCGCTGTATCATTGTGTTGGAATTCGTATGGTAGCTGGATTATTGAAGGTCAGCTTTTTCCTGAATAAATGATAATAATTTGTTTTAATTTTTATTTTTATTTTTAGAACCAAGTTGTCCCAATGTAGTAATAAAGCGAAAAAGGTTTCAAATTAGTGGAGCTTCACAAATATCCGGACCTCTTCCATTTTTTGTAGTTTTTGTATTAAGTATTTTAAATTTCATCATTTTTAAATTTTAATTAAAATAATGTAAATTGTCAGAAGTTATTCGAAAGCTTTAAAATTTATGTAAAAATTTCAGAAAACTTATTATCATTAGTTTTAATTAAATTTTTAAATTAAAAATAAATGGATAAATTACAAATTGTATTTTTATTTACAGATAGTATTTTACGTACTTCGAAAATTAAAAGGTAATTTAAAATTGCTGAATTTAATATTTAATTTATAATTCACAAATTCTAGTTTTAATATCAAAATACATATTGGTCATCTGATATACCTGAATTATTAATAATAAAATTTCAAATAAATTATTTAAATGAGTCCAAAAATTGTTCACAAATCATAAATAATCTCATAGTTCATAAAATGTACCTAAAAATAAATGAAATCTTTTTATTTTCAAAATAATATTTTTGGTTCCAAGTACGGAAATAAATTTGTAATTTGAATTAATTGCTGATAAATTAAGAAAAAAAAATGAAAAATGAACTTCAGAAGCTATATGTCAATACTAAACCGGGCATATGTAATTCAGTATTGAGCAAGTATTTTTAAGTGATAAGAAAATATGTAAAAAACTAAGAGTAGATAATGAGAATATTTTTACAAAATAGAATTTGTTATAAATATTAAATTTAATCATTAGTACAATTGCGCGTATAAAAAAATTCAATTTATAAAAAATCTATATAAAAGGGTCAAATTATTTCATATAATTTTCATAAAGTGATACTTGTTTTCAGTATGAAAAACAAAGTTTTTTGACAAATATTTTAAAACAAAATGTCTTCGTATAAATTATTTTTAAATTTTTTTATTATTTTTCAATTTGTTACCAATTCTCTGGGTACTCCTTACACCTACGGAACAGACGACAGTGGTGAATGTAAGATTTATAATAATTAAAACTAAAAAAAAAAAAACTTTATAAATATCCTTTTTTTTTGTTTTTAAGTAATTGAATCTTATGTCCGTTTCAAAAGTAATAACAAAAATGATCAATATCATGAAACTTCGGACACAAAATGTTTAAGTTTTAAAATAAATGCTGATAAAGATGCACATATTTTTCTTACTAGTGCACCAAATAAAAAACAACCATTAATTGAAATTCTTATCGGTGGCTGGAATAATACAAAATCAGTAATACGGGAGTATGGGCTTGGTTTTGTATACTCTAATTTAGTATTGAATATAAATGAATATTTAGGGTTTTGGATAACATGGAATAATGTTGGTGATATTCATGTTGGTAAAGAAAATAATTCGAAACCATTTATGAGTTGGAATGATCCCGAACCAGTTGATATAAAATATTTTTCTGTGTCATTGTGTTCGGATGCAGCTGGAACTTGGATTATTGAAAGTTGGTTATTTTTTTTTAATCAATAGTTTAATAAATTTTGAAAAATTTTAATATACATATTATATATACACATTTTAGAGCCCAGATGTCCGAATTTACTAATAAACACTACTAACTCAACAGAATTTGTAACAAATGGTACATCAAATATATTTGGACATTTTTATTTTATCAAATTACTTGTTTTCCTATTCAGCATATTCATTATTTTTAAATAGTTACTAAAAATGTAAATTTTACGATAAATTACTTTTTTTACATATTTACTACTGTCATGTAAATTACAAATAACAAAAAGAAGCTATATTAAATTCAATCATTTACCGAATATATTAAATTCAATCATTTACCGAATATTTTCTACTTATAAGATTCAATTATTGTTAAAATAGTTTCAATATTGAAAAATGTGTTTGATATTAATTTAATAAAACTGGCTCACCGGACGAAGAAGTTTAATTAGATATTTATTTGAACTAATGTAAAAAGTATAGAATTTACAAGGAAAACTATTGATTACAAATTAATTTCTAAATAAGACTTTCTGCATATTATATGGTAATTATATTTTTTTCAATATTTATGAAATAAAGATAAATTAAATACGTAGATTTTCACAGAATTTTTATGATCGATATATATGTAATTTTTTCGTAAAAAAATAATTAACCATCTAAAGTTATCAGAGTTAAATATTAGTTGGTTTTGTTTGCTATAAAAAACGTATATTTTATATAAGAAATATAAAATTTTCGTAGCAAAATGTTTGTGTATAAAAAAAATGGTTTTTTCTCTAAAATATTTTCATTTCTAATTTTAATTTAATTATTTTCTAACAAAATATTTCTATTAAAATATAATATCTCTTTTTATAAGAAATACAGAAATACTTTTGAAATTTCAATTATCTCGTAAAGTAATTTATAGGCTAAAAAAGAGTTCAAAAAATTGTTTTAGAAATTTTACATTAATGGGTTTATAAAGGGAATTTAATCGACTTTAAAAGTATTTATTAAACAAGACTATAAATTATACCTGTAATATTTTTTTATTTATTCTTATTATGTTAAATTGTTCTACAAAAACCAGCGGCGGAATTAGTGGATGTAGGATACTATGTATAGAGGGCGGCCAAAATTATCATTATTTAAAATTGTACAACAATTTCTTTTTATATACACTGAAACGGCTTAAGTAATAATAGCTTGGACTAGAAAGGTTTTTAAACTTTAAACGAAAAGCAATTGCTAATGCAATGCAGAAATTACAGGATACATTTTCAGCTGTGAACTATCAGATTTTATTGTTTAGCAAATTTTGATAATGTTGTGTGTGTGTCGTGTTTCTATATTAATTAGATTAAATTAGTCAAAAGTTATAATTTGTTGCGTATTCAATTTCAAAAATAATAAAAATAATTGCGTAATACCATTTGGTAAAGACTGTTTATACGAACTTTGAATAATTTCTATTGAGGCAAAAGCGCCTGCAAAAATGGAAATGATAAATTTCAATATGAGGTCAAGTAAGAAAGATTTTACTATTTAGGGTTTGATAAGTTTTAGTTTCGTTTTTATGTTAATTTCTTCAATTTTTTTTTGTTAAATAACATAAATTTTATTGGGCGAAACATATTTCTTTTACGTTGTGACCAAAATTTTGAAGTTCCGCCACTGCCAAAAATACAACAAATCTTTAGGATTTTTCATATAACCAAAACAACTATTTTTTTTTTACAAAATACCATAAAAGAGAAATTTTCAGTATCTTTGCGTAACATTAAGAAAAATTAATGTATGTAAGTAAATCATTAATCACAATCCTGACAACACAACGTTAGAAAAAAAAATTGTTTATCAAACTATTGTGATAAAAAACATTGTGATAAAAATTCTTTCCTATTGTTAAACAAAAAAGATAATCACGCAAAAATTGAAAATTGAAATTAAATTCCTCATAAAATTGAAAATTCATGAGTACCAATTGAAAGTTATAATTTTTATAATTGTTCTTCCTCATAAAATTTCTCTTCAATAATTTTATCATACGTTTTTCAATCAAATTTCTTTTGTCTGATTTACGAATATTTTATCTTAATTTAAATATTTTAATTTTTTATCAATAATTCCTACTGTTTTCATTTATTCATGAGTATATTGGAATATGCTTAAAAAAATTTTAGCTACAGGCTGATTCTTCTCGCATAATTCTTCTCAGGCAATTCTTCACAGGCACATCTTCCCAACACAATATTAATCACCCAATTGTGATTAATATTGTGTTGGGAAGATGTGCCTGAGAAAAATTGTACTGGAACACCCAACAATATTAATTAAAGAAAAAGGTAGTATTTTCGGAAAAACCAAAATAAAAAAGATTCTCAATCGTTCACTGTGGAAAACTGGTTTCTTAAATTGTCCCACCCAAAAATTCGACAATTTATACAGGCACAATAAAAGGCAATTGGCAATAAACATAATGGTCCAATTTGGGCAACTAGACCAAAGTCAAGATTTGGCATAATCCTGTTTTAAAAAAAAAAATTTAATTTACAAAAATTTTTAATTGTATTTGTGCCTGAAAATTGCCCTATTTCGCCTCTCTTCAGAAAGGAAAGTCTTAATTACATACATATACTATTTTTTTTAATTTCTGAGAAATGTTTTTAGATAAATAAAGTAGATATAATATTTGGAAATTCAAGAATAATTCTAATATAAAATTGAATACCGAGAGTAAACTAATTTATTTATTTTAGAACAACATGATAAGAAAGTATATAAAAATCTATATTTTTATTAAAACTAAACTTCATTATTATATAAAGTAAAAAACTATAAAAGCGTCAAGTATTTATTTATAATTTCATAAAGTGTTAAGTCTTCAAGATCGCGAAATACATTTTGTAAACAAAAATGTATAATTATCAAATATATCTAAGTTTCCTAATTATTTTTCAACTTGTTAACAATTCGCATGGTGAAAAATATCAAATAAAAAGTATTATATTATTAAATTGTTAGAATTTATAAATAAAATTTGTTTTTTTAATTCAGTTTTTACACCTGCTACGACTTACAGACACTATCAATATTATGAAACTTCGGATACAAATTGCTTAAGTTTTAAAGTACGTGCTGACAAAGATGCACATATTGCTCTTGCTAGTGCACCAAACATAAAAGAACCATGGATTGAAATTGTTATTGGAGGTTGGGGTAATACACAATCAGTAATAAGGAAAAATGAACTTGATTATATCCAACCTAATGTTAGACTGAGTGCAAGCGAAGATATAGGATTTTGGATAACATGGAATAATGATGGTGAAATTCGTGTTGGTAGAGAAGGTGTGCCTCACCCATTTATGAGTTGGACTGATTCTGAACCAGTTGATATTAAATATTTTGCTGTGTCATTGTGTTGGAGTTCGTATGGTAGTTGGATTATTGAAGGTTGGCTTTTTCATGAATGGATGAAAATAATTTGTTTTATTGTAATTATTGTACTTTTTTAGAACCAAGTTGTCCGAATTTAGGAATAGTGGCAAAAAGTATTCACGACGTTGATAGCGGTGAAATGAATGGGGCTTCACAAATATTCGGAAGTCTTGCATTTTGTGTTTTACTTATTACATCATTTTTAAATTTAATAAAAATATTGTAAATTGTCAAGAGTTATTAGAAAGCCTTAAAATTGAAGTAAAAAGTTAAGAAAACTTGTTATCATTAGTTTTAATTAAATATTGAAATTAAAAATGAATGGATAAGTTTTGCTCTATAAAATTACAAATTGTATTTTTATTTACAGATAGTATTTTACGTACTTCGAAAATTAAAAGCAAATTTAAAATTGTTGAATTAAATATTTAATTCATAATTCAAAAATTCTTGTTTTAAGATCAAAATACATATTGGTCATCTGATATACCTGAATTATTAGTAATAAAATTCCAATGAAATGATTTTAATCAGTCTGAAAATGTTTGAACAATAATAATTAATTATTCTCATAGTTCATAAATCGTGTTATTTAATAAAAAAAAACATCTTTGGCTCAGGTGATGTATAACGCAGACATCGTGGTATACTTCATCACCTATTTCTCGAAAATTCACATATGTCTCGCGCATACTTTAGTTAGTTAGTTAGAGCAAGTAGAGAATAAAAAAACAAACCTATAAAAATTTAGAAAATTCTAAAGGACGACTAAACGTAACTATACAATTCTGTTAAATAAAAGTGTCAAAGTTGTTGAAAGCAACTATTTTTGTTACATAAAAAAAATGCAGTATGATCGTACATTGTTTATTTCGTATTTTCTGTTTAATTCGTATTCCAACTCCGGCCTTTTAAATTTTTTTTGGATCCATTCGAATACGAATTAAAAGGGTACCCCGTACTCGTATATATTTAATTTTATTTAAAAACAAACAAAAAATAATGAATAAAACATATATTATTTCATTATTTAAGTAGATAAATTATCTGTATTTTTTTTTTATTAGTAATTTTAATAAAAATATAAATATGAAATTTGTAGATTGTAGATACCATATGTTACATTTTGTATATTTTGTACAATCATAGACTTGACATTTTGTACATTGTTTACTCTAAGTTGGTTTGTAGACACTTTTGGCTACATAAAAGTGTAGACAATGAAATTCTACGCATAAACACAGTTGTGCTCAATTTTCAAAACATTGGAAAAAATACGAAATAAATTGGTGGTACTACAAGCATCTGATATGAAATAAGCTATGGCAAATATTTTGAAGTATTTTCGCCCATTAAATTAAGATTTTTATATATTCTACGAATTCGTTAATAAGATAATTATTATTTCGAAGAATTAATTGCTGATAAATCAAGAAAAAATAAATTAAGAAAAAAAAATTCAAAAGCTATTCTGTCAACAAGATATTACCCTACCAAATGTGAAAAATATCAAAACAGTATTTCAGAAGAATGATAAGAAAATATGTAAAATACTGAAAGTAGATAGGGCCAATTTTCTTCCAAAATAGAATTAGTAATTAATATTAAATTTAATCATTAGTATATATAATTGTGCGTATAAAAAAAAACAAATTTATAATTACACGGACTTTCAAAAACAATCTATATAAAAAAATTAAATTATTTCATATAATTTTCATAAAGTTATAATTGTTTTAAGTGTGAAAAATAAAATACAAAATGTTTTCTTATCAGTTATTTTTAAATTTTATTGTTATTTTCCAATTTACCAATTTAAGTTGAATAGATGTCAGTGGTGAATAATAATTAAAACTAAAAAAAGATGTTGATAAATTAATATATGTACTTATTTTTTACCTAATTGTATCTGATCAGTTTTCAAGGCGATGACAAAAACTATCAATACATGAAACTTCGACCACAAAATCTTTAAGTTTTAAATAAGATTCACATATTTTTCTTACTGGTCCATCAAATAGAACAGAACCATTGATGGAAATTCTTATCTGTGTCAAAATCAATAATACGAAAATATTGTCTTGGATTTGTATTTTTACGTATGGTCAATTTATTATGAGATGAATTCTTTAAATTGTAGTAAATATTATTACCGTATTTGTTATTTAAAAATTCAAATTTTATAATATTCATTCGTGTTGTTTTTACAAACTTTCGACATTTGTTAACATTAATCAGCATTATTTTATATGTTAGAGTATAAGACTTAGCTTAGCATTATTTTATATGTTAGAGTATAAGACTTAGCTATATATTTAATATTTTATGCTAACTGAAGCATATTTTTTCTAACAACAAAATTTTCCTTTTTTATGATAATATAAAATGGTCAAAACAAATTCAAAATAAATTTTTATGCTCGACAAAATATAATTACGAAACAAGTAAGTACAAAAAAGGATATAACAATGAATTACCCATAAGTTCAAATGTAATAATAATGTTCATATATGTATGTCATATGTACATAAAAAAAGACAGTAGTTAAAAAAATTATTTTAATATAAAAATAAGCCAAGTTTATTTGTAACAACGAGTAAGAAATTGTACTTCGTTGATTTGTAACAATATATTAAATTAGCCCGTTTCCAAAAAAAGGTTTCTGTTATAAAAGGCTATTTAGGGTTTTGTTAAAAATGACAGTAAAAAAGTTCAACATTTAATTATTTTATAAAACAATATGTTGGTTAAAGATTGTAAACTATTTCAATTTTAGAAATATATTATTTTTTTATGAAATATGTATAAACAATTTATTAAATGCTAATGATGAAATTTTGAATAAAATGAATTGAAAATCTAAAATCATTATTATTACGTATACTAAATGTCCTTAATTATGACCAGGCATAAAATTTCTAATATTTATATTAGACAAATAAAAGAAAAACGCTCTAATTAACAATACAAATATTATACATAAAAATATTTTTTACCTTGATCCATTTGGGAAAATTGTAAGAAAATTATACAATAATTATAACCAAAAACATTAAATTTATTGTCACATAAAATGTAATTTATGCTTTACCGCGTAGGTTAATATTAATTTAGAACATAATGAAAATATTTATTGAAATAAAAAAAATTTATGTATAAAAGGATATAAAAAAGAACATAGCTATTTTATTGTATAAATAAATAGTACAATTAAATAATATTAAGCTGTCAGTTATTCTACACAAATTTTGAATTATTTTAGGACATCAACGGAAAATAATATTGAAAAATACGAAATTTGCAGTAAACGGGATTTATTCGAAGTAAATAAAGCATATTTGCAAGCAATGTAGTTTATTTATCTACAAATTAGAAACTTGCACTGTAAATGACATTTCTTTTCTTGTAATTTTTCCAATAATTGTAATAAAAGTAGTAAAAATTAAGTTTATAGAAAACGACAGTTCCTGGGTTTTTTTAAGGTATTAGTACTTTTTATCCAAAAGGAGTTCTTTTGCGGAAAATAAAAGTTCAGCTGTTTAAAAATACTTTTCAGGCAGAAGTTTTTTTTCTCAGTGTTAAGGAATTTATAAAAGTGTTACAGCAAAAAGAATTGAATTCAATTTGATTCTGAAACTATAAGCAATGCCACTATATCAGTTTAATTAATAATCTAATAAACTATGCAAAAGTATTAATACTTTAAAAAAAATATATAAAAAAATATAATAGCATTGAACTAATTATTTCTTGGAAAACTTATAATCTTCCACATCGTAAAATTTTCACAATAAACTTTCATGTTTAAAGTGACAATGTGCAATATTAAAAAAGTTTTTAAATGTAAAAGATATTTAATTTTTATATGTTCTGCCATATTCTGTCAACAAGATAAAGAAAAGTTTTTGAAGCAAATATGAACATTTAGAAAAAATTCTTTACGAATATCACATGTGACATATTTTCACATTTTCAACTATGAATATAATTTCGGAAATAATTTTTAAAAAAAACTAATTATTATAATTTAAGGCACTCAGTTCTCAGCTGTGTAATGCCAAATATTATAATTGCGGATTAGTTGTTATTAAATTTAAGATATAAAATAATTTGTAAAAAATTAAATACAAAATTTGTTCTAATTCAAAATTAAATTTTAAATACATATATCATAATAAATTTATCTTTATTTTATTAAAAAGAAAGATAAGTGTGCATGAAACAAACTAATATCCATTTACTCTGTTGTGCTCTGATTTAATTAACATAAAATTGTCATCTATTTAGTAAGATTTAAAGCCGCATATCAACATTAACAAGTTTAGTGCAAAGTATTCTGAATTTTTTACTATAATTTGCTATAAAATTATAAATATACAGCATTTAATGCAATTCGGATTTAGTTAATTCAAAACATTTAATTAATTTTGAATTTGAAAAATTAGATTTCAATTAAAATTGTATGTTGAATTTATGCAAATCTTTTAAGATTGGATTATCAAATTTGCTACAGTAATCAAGGGCCACTGTAAGTAAGTGCCACTGTGAAACTGGGCTTTAGAGTTATAAATAAATGAGAAATAAATCGAATATCAACTTTATTTGCAATTAATTATTGTCAGACAATTGTTCGAAAAATATTAACTAAGACTTTATAAAATTGACTATTGCAACAAAAAAGTAATCATTTTTAAATTTATTGCCATATAAAATCAATATATGCAAAAAAGGTTCTTGTTGATATAACATTAGATAATACAAAACTTATCGGTTTAAAAATTATTTAATATTCTGTCAAGCATATACGTTCTGACAGTTGTAAATTGAGAATAGTTACTTATCATATGCAAAAATAACAAAAAAATATATCTCTAGAAAATAAATATTTTTTAAATTCAAGATATTTTCATGATATTCTAGACTAGAATATCGTTATCAAAAAAAATATTTAAAGTTTAAGTATTTGTTTTTAGGGCATATTGTGTGCGTGAACTACCATATAAAATATTAAAATTCTTCTAAAATATAGAAATATAATTTAAAATATTTTCTTATTTTTATTTCGATTGTAATGCTATAGGTTTCCAATTCACAAAATGATTTATGTTCTTTTCTTTTCCATTATTTTCCTTTTTTCACATATATTTTTAAATTACTAATTCCATGCAGAATTTTTGTTCAAGTATAGACATTTCATAAGAAAAGTCAAGTGAGATTTCATTCTTTAAAATTAGAAAAACTTTATATTTTAATAAATACTATAAAAAAATATTAAAAGCTACAGATCTTTTTTTTAATCTCACCTTCGTATTGTCATTTCTGGATATTTCACATTAATTTTAAAACTGAAATTTGTTGCATGTATTCTCTAACAAATACAATCAATAAAAATTGATTTCCCATTTAGTTACAAACAGATTTCAAAAATTATCAAACAATATATCAATCAAAATTTTTTCTTCACAATTTCTTACACGAGAATTGAAAATCCTTTCTTAGAAAAAAAAGGATATACGCAGTTGATTCATAATTTGATTATAAAAGTCTTACTGAGTTTTTTCTTCCATATATATATATATATATTACTGTGATAAATATCTTCTCATTTTTAGGCTATCAATCTTTTTTTCTTTTTTCTTATCCTTTGGAAAGGATCTCTCTCAGTCACTTATTTTTGAAAAATAAAAATTTATTGGCTGTCATACTCTCAGAATTTTCGTGATAGTGAAAATAATAAAATAATAATATATTTATAAATAAACAAATAACTGATAAGGATTTTTTTGTATATGTACTTTATTAAAGATTCTGACAAAATTATGCAGACTATATATTTAAGTAAAATTTTTGATTCAATCAACAATGAAATTTTTTTTAGTCAAATTTAGAAGGACTATAATAAAAGAAAAATTATTATGTTTAGTCTTAATTAAAGTAAACAGATTAATATAAAAAAAAGGATATATGTGTAATACAAATATTTGAATAGTTAATATAAAAAACTTATTTAATATTTTCATAATATAATTTTTACGAATCTTTATTAAATTATTATAGTTAAAGTTTTCGTGATCTAAGACAAGTAATAATCGGTTTAAAATTCTACAATACACAAATTTATGATACATAGTCTGGACCAAGTTGTAGAATGAATAGATGTAAGTAAAAGGATTATAAAATAAACCACACTATATTTTTTAAAATGAAATTTATGTTTATTTATTTTCTTTATACGTTTTCCAAAAAAAAAGAAAATATAAGCTTTTAACTAAAAAACTTAATGTAATATATACAACTTGCATGCTTATGAAAATTTATTATGTCCTTTTGTCTTACAAAAAATTTATTACTGAAAATTTTCTAAAATAAAAATATAAGTTTTATTTATTAAGGAAATTACTATACTATAAAATCTACTATAATTGCTATAATACTACTATATTGGTATATTAAATTACTATAAAAATTTAAATAGTAATAATAAATTACTTTGTAAATTAAGCAAAGTGGAAGAATACTTTTTTTAAGGATATTATTATTTTATTTCATATGAGTATCATCGAGAATACCTTATAGCCAACATTTCAAAATCAAAATTTTTTCAGGAAAAGAAAATTATTTTCTGAGAACAATGAACTTTTCTATTATATCTTCTGTTTACCAATTTTCTTATTAAGAGTGATTCATTTTTATTATCAAAATCAATATTAATACAAATATGTATCACTAAATAGTATACATTAATCAATAATATTTGAATTGAAATTATACTTTTGATTTGACATATAAAATGTGTTTTTCAGATTTATTACATTAAATTTGATTATTTGTTTTTCGTTTGTATGAGAAATAGAAAAAAATTATATGACAGGATTTCATTTAAAATTTATTAGTTGTACAATGTTTCTATAAAAAATTAATATAAAATATTGCTTTCCAAATTGAAAATTGATAAATAATATTGTAACAAAAATACAGATAATCAATAATGTGTCAGACTTATGGACCAGAAATTTATTTATTAATTTACTCATTTAGTTTATTGAGAACAAATAAATATAGAATATTATTAATCTATCATTTTATTTCACTATGATATTGATTTATATTATACAAAAATTTCACCGGAAATATTATTTTATAATTTTGCATAAAAAAATTATTAAATAATGGTTATAATTGTTACAGTAGATTTAATCTGAAGATAGATTAATAATCATTTTATAGTAAAAATTTGAATAGATGGACTTTCCACAGGTTTTAACATATAATATTAAAAATATCACAAAGATTGTACATATTTTGATTCTATTAAATACAATCTAAAATAATTATTTTAAGGTTATTAAATGTTTCATATATGTTGTAATAGTATTTTCAAAATATAACTCAGTAGGACTTTAATTAATTCTCGAAATTAGATATATGTACTTAAGTGGTATATAAAAATTAATATATGTCTAGCCAGCGGGTGGTAAGTACAAGGTAAATCTTTGATAATATTTTCTATGTCACTGATATTACAAAAATGATGACTCATATAAAAGTCAAAGAAATTACTTTCATGTATATATTTTATTAGATTGATAAATTTTAAATGGAGATATTAAAATTATAAAAAGGATATAAACAATGTTTAGAAAATACAACTGAAACTTTTAAATTAATATTGTTAAATTTTTTATTAGTAAATATTAATTAACAGCGAATACTTAAATAAAAATTGTAGAATATTATTACCACAAACTATGATCACAACTTATAATTTTCGAAAAATGTTAAAGATTTTAATAATTCTGCAACATATTTTTAGTATTCCTTCTTTAGTAATTTAAAAAAAATTTAAATTATTGCTAGAAATTCTGCTAAACTAATTTACGATAATAAATAAAAATTATATTTTTATTTTCAAATATGAAATATGTATTTTCTTAAATTTATTAATTTTTTTATAAAATATTTTACTCTTTTTTTAAAAAGAAAAAATTTAAATATTATTCAGAAATTTAATTTCCTGTTAATAAATGTTATACAGGAAATTGCCTTGTACGAAGAATTCTCTTCAATTATTATAAACATAAAAAAATCTTTTATTATTATGTATGTTTTTCTTAAAATAGAATTATCTTGCTATTTATATGCAATAAATATTCATAAATAAAAATTTAAATATAAATTTATATTTTTATATTAAAAATTTTTTATATTTAAATTTAAATTTTTAATTGAATTTTTACGAATTAATTGAATTTATTTCAAATTTAATTTATATATTCTCCAAAATAAACTAATCCCTGAAAAACTTTTACTAAATATTAAACTAATTAATCCTTCAAACTTTTTTTTTTTAAATAAATACTAGTTTAATTAGTCCTTCATAAATACATTTTCATAAAATTTGATTTATATTTATTGGGAAAATTTAAATACGGTATATCTAAAGTTTTATGAAATAAAACGTATTCCAAAAATCTACATTGAAAAATATATTTTCTGAACACTGCAAATCTATAGTTTTACTATTTAGATTAAATTATAGTGTAAAATTTTTAACTAAATATAAATAATAATTATCCACAAAATGTATTAACCTAATTTCAATCATATAACAACATATTTATGATATCCTTTAAAATATATTTTATTCAAATATGAATGATATCCGGAAAGAATAATTTCCGTTTTGATGAAATCACTTAAAGTTTTTTTTTTGTAAATTGTGGTACGTGAGTAGTTTAAATAAATACTGAACGAAAATTGGTATTTTTGGTATATTCGTATTTTTTTTTACATAAACATTTAAATTTTTTAATATTTCTATAAAAATATGGAACTAGGCCAAAAAATTTCTACTATATTATAGAAAAATTTGATAAAAATAATTTTATTTTGTTATATTTTTTTCATTGGAATAGTTTTTAATATTTTAAAACGTGATGAAAATCAAACTAATAATCAATAATTTTAAGAATAATTTAATTCATTATTTTTATCTATAATTTGTCTAACCATATATGAAAATCACGTTTTAATGTCCAGATTAAATATTTTAACAATAATCATAAAAATTTATTAATTTTAGTCATTATATCTTTTGAACATAAACCAGATGCAGTCATTAACAAAATATTTGTAAAATATTTGTAGATCCTAGTTGAAAAACGTTCCGAAATCAAATTTAACTCAGAAAAAGTAAGTATCAAAACCATAAATGAATAACTATTTAATATATATTCTTAATTAACTCAATTTTATTAATATCTTACAAATTTAAGTACTAAAAAAATTTATATAATTTTCGATATTTTAATAAAAAAATTTCATTTATTTTTTGTAGAAAATAAGAACAACAAAAATTAAGTGAATTTAGCGTTTTAAGTGAGAAAGAATTTATCTTAAAAATGACGACGAAGATAAATTATGTTCCGGTTAATTAAATTAAGTTAGTTATTTCTTGTTTTAGAGAGTTTTTTTTTTGCCTTCTTTAATTTGATGTATTTTTTTCAGACGAAATTACTACAAGAAATATTTTTTTTGTTTTTGATGAAGCACATAACAAGTTGGAACAAAAAAAAAATCAATTAATCAAATTTCAAAATGGAATAAGATGTAGACCATTAGATAGATTAATTAATATAGAGGAAAAAGCCTGAAAGTAGTCAGTAGAAAATTACTAGAAAGATTCTCGTTATTCTTTTAAATTAATTTTTTGTCGGACTTATTACTCAACGATAATATGAATAAATTGACAATATGTAATTAGTTGATGCTTTGACGTACGTTTATTAAGGATGATCAATTCCATTTGACGTATTCTAAAATAAATATATCTGAAATATTTTTTAAGGCTTCATAAAACCTATACCTCAAAACTTCTACAATGATGGCCTTTTTTTCCTTTTATGTAATACATTTAGTTTTCAGCCATAATAAATTATACCAAATTAATATCCACAATAAAAATTCAAGGTTATTAAATTTTTATTTTAAACTCAATTAAATTTCTTCATTTATGCTCCACAAAATAAAACTAAAAAAAAAAAAAAGAAAAACCAATTTAAGCTCAGTCATGTCTGCTTTTAATTTATTCTTGTAAAATATCAAAATTAAAGTCAAAATGTCAAAATATTTTGGTATAATTAAAATAATTAATTTCTTTTAAAAGTATATCATTATAAATTTAACCAATAAGGTTAAAAGGACGATACTTTAAAAATTATTGGTCTTACGAAAAATTATATATCAAATTTCAGATATTTTACAATATAATGATTATGGTATATATTTTTTGGTATCTATTAGTATTTCAATATTTAGCTAAATTATATAAATTAATTTGATATTCAAAATAATGTCGTGCTTTAGTTCGATAGCAGTACGTATATATATATATATTGTCTATCCTTATAAAAATTTAATGATTAATTGAATGTCAACATTTTACTGGGTATATACATTAAATTTATTTTCGTGTAAATATGTTTTTTTTAACATTTATATATAACCAGTCGAGACTCTTCCATAATTAAATTATTAAATTTAGATTGAATAGAAATTTTAAATTTAAATTATTTACAATTTATTTTTATCATTTTATATTTCTAGGATAATAAGTAGAAAATATAAAATCATTTTGAAAATTTCAAATTAATTAAAAAATTATATGGGTGGTATATTTCATTTTTATGGTCACGTTCTAATAATTTATTTTTACTTGAATAATTTATTCTTTGATATTTATATTAATAATGATTAACTGGGGGAAACCTTTTAGTGATTTTAATTTTTTCAAATGTCTTATTTCAAATAATCCCTAAGTCCTTAACTAAAATGAACTGTCAAACTTCACAATCACAAAGATTTTAAGTTTTATTTATTTTAGTAATATTACTCATACGTATGCCAAGAAAAAAATTTAATAAAGTAATCAGTAAGATTTTATGTAAAGAAAATTCAATTACAAAAATAAAAAAGCCTTACATACTATTTTATAAAGCAAAATATTATATTTAAAATTAATTTTTGTATTTTTACTTTTCTAGGGAATTCAAAAATATAAAAATATTCATCCTGACCCACAAATTACTAAACTAAACATCTAGTCAATAAAATTAATTATGCTCCCAATAAGAATTCTAAATCCAGTAATAGTTTTCAAAAAACAGCACACGCAATTAAACTAATTTACGCAAAAATTTTGGATCTAGGTCTTGTCGAAGTAGGTCTTTGGAAATGTACATTTAAAATGTACTTTTCATATCAAAAATTTTAAAAATCATTTAATTTAAAGAGTTTCCTTAAAGAGATTGTAAAAATATTGTAAAAATTATTTAAGTTAAAGAATTATTTAACTCAAAGAGTTTTTAAACTAAGCCACTCATTTTGTAATTAATTATTTATTCTAAATTAAATTCTATTCAATAAATGTAATCTTATTTACACAAATTTGTTTAAACAATATTATTTAAGGTTCCATAGCATTTATGCTACATATTTGAAAAAAAAAATTTATTTCACATTTACATTTTTGTAGACATTTTCTTTCATCAAACAAAATAAAAAAAATTCAACAAGATTTCACCAGAAAAAAAGTTCTACCATACCAGATTTTTATTTGGAAAAAAAATGTAATGCTTGTCTAAGATTCGCAATGAGTTTATGTTTACCAACTTTAAAAAAAAAATTTGAAATTTTATTATGAGCATTATACCTCAATTTATCAGCATTATACCTCACATTCAATATTTTTATATTTTTAATAGAATTCAGAAAGCTTTCAAAGTGTCCTTAATTTAAGAAATTTACAATGTATATTTGCAAAATAAATATCTTGTACTAAGTAAATTATATTATTAATTTTATAAATATGTGCTGATGTTATAAATAGATTTTCTTTTTATTATTAATTTTGATAATTTTAGTCACGTAAAAAATAAATATATAAATATTCTTTTCATTTTTACTTAAATAACATTTTTTCATATAATTTGTGCTGAAATATAAATCAATATTATTAATATCCTTAATTACCTTGTAAGTAAATATATTAGGGTTTTTAGTAACCAAATTATATATGAAAAAAGTAAAAAAAAAAAATACGAAATTTCTGTACTGCTTTCGACGAAATTAAGTTCAAGAAAACCTTTTTAACTTTGATTAGCTAAAAAAAAATATTCTTATTATAATATATTATTTTAATGTTCGCAAATTATTAATGTATTAAAAATTTCTTTATGATCCAGATAATGAATTTCCTTTATAATCACTAAAGCCCGGATTTGCAATTAATTACATATTTGTAGGTCTTTTTTTAGGAATCGTTGTTACATAAATCCGGTTGATGAAAATCCAGTACAAAGGTATATTTTTATAATTTATGTACATAAATACATATTTACATAATTCATATAATTTCCTAAGTTTTTTTTAAATTAAAAAAATTCATAATTTTGCGGAAAATTCTTAAGACGCTCGGAATTATATCAATTAATTTTAAATGAAACACAAATTTATTCCGCATTTTTAGAAACTAAATTTAGATTTTGAATTTGTTAAGAAACTAAATCAAATTGTTTGTGGCGCAACTGATATTGTTTTTGAGCAGCATTTTTCTCCGCTAAATATATTATAATTTCCTAGAAAGTTTGTAACATCCGTAGGGGTAGAAAAATCTTAATTTCTATTACTTAATTACATAATTTCTAATATATCTAAATTTTTTGACATTTTGAGATAAGTTCTGGTTTTGATTGCAAAACATATCATCTTCAAATTTACCAATGTATATGACAAATTTTAATTTTTATTTCTATTTTGACTGACTTTGCCAGAACATGACTCCTCCATAAATTTTAGTTCTCCTCCATAAATTTTAGTTTACGAATCAGCTACAAAACAAGTTTAAGAAAACCTTATTCTATTTGCGAATCACAAGCATTTTATTATCATGTCAAGTTTCGATCGAAATTTCTTAAATTTTCCTTGGTGAAAATTTGTAATTATGTAGAAATCGTGTTTAGGCAAAATTCCACACAAATATTTATGGTAATTTATGTAAGTAAGTAAGAAAAAGTAAAATTTTATTTCTAAAAAATTGAATAAATTTTCATCTGAAACTAATTAAACAAGATATTTTAATAAAAACTACTTTATAAAATAATTATTTAACAATTTTTAATGGTAAATTATATTTTTCTCATCATAATATTTTTAAAATATTTATCTTTCTTAAAATTCTTAAACCCTTTATAATTAAAGTAAATATTCTATTTAATATACAAAATATAAAATTTTTTATATTATATTTATTTTTTTAAATGAGGGTAATTTTACCAATTATCTCCATCGTTGGTCACTTTTCAAAAATCCCAACAGAATTTATTTTTTATATTTTTAATTGGCCTATATACCACCATTATTTTATATAATTTCATCTTTTCATCTACACAATTTTATTGATTTCGGATCACAAAAAAAAAAATTATTTCGAATATTCCCAACAGACTTTTCCAAAGGATCTAATTTAAATTTTAATTGTATCCAATTTAAAAGCGATAAAAATTATTTTCCAATTTTACTTGGTTTTCATTGAAAAATCCCTTAGGTTTCTTTATTTTATTTCTAACGAATTTTTACTTTTTTTTTATTTTTGGGGAAAAAAGATAAAATTATTATGATGCCCAAAAATTAGAAAGCATTAAATCATTATCACCGCGCGGGGATATCGTGTTTTGGCAAATAATGTTTATTCATATTTTTAATAAAGAAAAAAAAATGTATGATGAAAATTGAAATTAAATAAATTTAGTATAAATTTTTCGATTATTATTATGCTTAAGTTTTTCTCTTCCATCATTTTCTTTTAAAGTAATTTTTAAGACTTTCCTTTTAAAAGATAACAATTATAATTGTTTTTCTTTTTTTAATATGATTTTAAAATTTGGTATTTTTCTCAGAAATTCATATTAATAAAATTACATTCTACGAATTTATTCCAAAAAAAAAAAAAGGAATACGTTTCTAAGGTTTTTAGTCACTAATCAGTTTAACTTTTAAAAGTAAATTATTGTATATCAAATTATTATTTTCTATTAAGAAAACCACCATGCATAATGTTATTTATAACATAATCATTCTTTTATTATGTTAACTGCTTTCTCATATAATAAAGTTAACCATACCAATTACTTTGCACGCCACAAAAAAATATACTTTTTAAAAGCCTTGAAGTACACCCATACGTATAATCAGTTTTGTTAACAAAGTTTTCTTATTTACGTGTAAATATATAAATATATTAAAAGGATCCTTTTAAATCCTAGTAAATAAGTATACTTATATACAATATTTTGTACTAATTGAGATCATATTTCATATTTTACAAATTAAAATAAATTTGTAAGCATAATTTATTTGTTCCCAAAAAAAAAAACGTGATAATAAGAAAAGTTAAAATAGTTTTTTTAAATTTATGATATCATTTTTTTTAAGACTTTTGATAATTACTCGAGTAATAATTAATTTAATTAAATCTATAAATTCATTAAATTCTTGTTAAATTTTCTTTCAATTTTAATAATATTTCATAAAATTTATTGTTACATGTTTTTTATCATATTTAAATTTTTATAAATATATTCATTAATGTTTTGATATTGTTATTTAATATCCTTATAAAATGTGAATATTATAACAATAAGATTTTCTGTATCCTATAAAAAAAATCTTAATCGGAAAATGCTCCTTTTTTAAGGACACACATCGTATTTCAAAAGGAAAAAGCTTTCAAATAATATTACTGAATTAATTTTTTTTTTTTTCGTCATGTTACTGAAAAAAATATATTCTTCAAGCATAATTTTTGGCACGTGTGACTAATGATTTTTGCACCTTTTTTTTATTAAACAGAAATCTTGACACATTTTTGTTTTTCTTTTAAGTAAAAATTATACCAATTTTTTTTAAAAATTTTCAATTTAATTTTCTTTTGTTTTTCTTTAAAAAAAAAAAAGTTGGTTTTTTTTTGGGAAAAAATCGTTTAAAATTTGTGCAGAAGGAAACATGTGAATAAAATATAAAAGACTGAAATATTCTAACTAATTTTTTTTCACATATCATAAATCACCGTGATTTAAATTTATAGCTAGAAAAAAATTTTTTAACATTGTTTTTATTATTGTTTTATTAATAAATTTCCTACAGAAGATATTTTTTTATGTATCAGAAAACATAATTTTGTGTACAAACGAAAATTCAGAAAAACATTTTCTTATGAAACAAAAAAACCGTTTTTTTTAACCAAAAAATTAGTTTAAATTTTTTTTGTTTATTATTAATCTCTTATAATTTAAAATTTAAATAATCTTATTTGAAGCCTGCGCTTAAAATTAGCACCCTCTTACCACTTATCAAACTGTCAAAAATTAAATAATATATAAAACATTGTATTACATTTTTAATGTTTTAAAAAACCGAAAGCTTTTCATATAAAACAGTTGTTTTACACAAATTATTGTTGATAAATGCGCAAAACTTACATTTAGAAAATATTTTCTTAATTTTTCAGGGGTTGTTAAAAGAAAATCATAATTCATTAGTTGTGGAAATTCATTCCAACTGAAATGTTGATATCTCACAATCTTTTTTTTTTTAAGGATGTACAAAATTTTGCGTGTTTATAGTAAATATTAATTATTTAAAATCAGTTGAACTAAGTAATTTTTCATAATATATACTATATTCGTATCCTGAACAGGATAAATCTTTGTAAAACTATATTTTACAGCAGAAAAATAAATTGTATATCAACTTTTTAAGGAGACTCTACAGAAATAATCAGCTGTAAGAATTTACAATAATTTGAATTTTTATTTTGAGATTTTTTTATGGAGAAAATCGATAAAAAATTGCAAAAATAAATTAAATTTATGAAAAAATTATTACACATGTTTGAAATAACAATATTAATTTTTAATAATAAATTTCTGTACGTATTGGTTATTTTATTATATATAAGTGAAATAATTACATTTAATTAACTGAAAAATATTTCTTTTGGTATACCAATTTATTTAATTATACTTGCGCTTCAAGTTATTCCATAACAAATTAATATGCAAACAACATAAATGTAAATAAAGACAAAATTAATGTTTTACAAAATTTAAATATTGTTACAATTACATTAAAATCAAACCAAAAACCATATAGTAACCATAATTCCGGCGATAAGCATACATAATTGTTAAAATTTTGTAAAATATTTTAAATAATTTAGAAAAAAAAACGCAAAATAAATATTAAAAACGACAGTAAAATATTTGGTTTTGTTAATTAAAATTGTTTTCTACTCCTACAAATTTTTGTGAGCTTAAATTTATAACCTCAATTAAACAGGCCATAATTAAAATTTAATTTCAAAAGAAATAGATTGAAAAATGCATAGAAATCTCGTAAGTTATTTGTATGTATATTTCCAAAAAAGAAAATTAGTTTTTCCATTTAATTATTAAATCACAAGAAATTATATACTTTTATTGCAATTACGTTTTGAAATTTGATTGAATTTTAAAAAAAAAATTGCATAAAAGACATAAATTTTAACATTTACATAATTACAAAATTGTAAGCAATTAAGAATTTTCTAAATTGATTTTTATCTTAATTCAATTTGAAAATACGTGAGTACAAGAAATATGAAATTAAAGTTAATGTAAAAAGATACATCAGTAATTAGAAAAAAACCAAATAATTCTATACACTGTTGCTAAAGAGAATAAAAACTTTGAAAATTTTACCCCAGTTAATAAAAAAAAAGGAATTATATTGCCAATTTACTGAAGCATTGAGAAAAACTGAATACGTCTTTTTTTCTTGTCGTTTATTAATGTTCTAAGAAAAAAGAGGAAAATGTTTTTTGAATGAAAAAGCACCACAAAACTTTTCAACATTCATATAAAGATATTTTTTTATGTTGTGTTTCCTGTGCGAGTTTGTATTTTTTCCTTCTCAACTGATATGACCCAATTTTCCTAGTAGGAAAGATAAAAAATTTTTTTTGACTAGAAATTTTAATACTTTTGAAAAACCCGAGTTTCAATTTGTAGGGAAAATTCTATCGTTTTTTCTCGAAGTTAAAAAATCTTTTGGAATTCCTGTGGATGCAATTTTTATGGTTGTACATGGATAATATTAATATAATAGTAATCGTTACAGATTCAAATTAGAAAATTAAATTTTTTAACTGGAAAAAGTGCAAAAAGTGAGGAATTATGAATATATATTTTGATAAAGAAATGAAATAAATTAATAATAATTATGCTTAGTGAAATTTTAATAATTTAATTTGAATATTTTTAATTATTATCTTTTAATGGAAATTTTATATTGCAAAGAAATATAATAAGAGCAAAAGATTAAAAGTTTAATTAATTTTTATATGGTATGCATATTTCGTGAACCTAAAAAAAATATTTTTCAAGATAGTCTATGTTCTGAGCTGAAAACTTTAAATAATTGCATTGCTTGAATTTTTCATTATATATCTAAGTAACTGACTATTTCTGAAACTGTGATTACACATTAAGAATTTTTTTAAAAGCAGCAAAATTTATAAAAATATCGCGTAGCAGACTTAATTTCCAGTAATTTTATACAAATGGTATTATTTGCGTTATAAAAGAGTTGAACATTTTACAAAATCTATTTTTATTCTACTACGTCTTTTTGATGAATGTTAACTATGTGAAATTGCATTATCAATTATACTACCTTTATTATACTGCATTTAATCGCACACTTTGTTAATTTTTAAACCAAGGGTCTAAAATCATTTACAATCACCTATAGCATGTTTAATTATATATTAAAGATTATTATAAAGACATTTTTCTTACTGCAGCCTCTATTCGCATAAATTTTAAATATTCTACTATGATTTTAGGCAAAATTGTCAACTTTATTCTGCTCTTTAATACCGTTCGAGTGTAAGTTCCATTATCAATTTTGAAGAATATTTCCGGTATAAAGTTTCTATGTTTTCGTAATACCCGAATTTCCCCGCCTATCGCATAGTTTTAAATTAATTTTTACCTTTTCCTGGTAGCACACTCTTCAACTTTTCCAACGAATGGTCTGGCAGTATTTTATTTGTAGAAAAGTACTTGATCATAATTTGAAAAAGTTTAGATCCGGGTGGACGGACGGACAGACAAAGAAGAAAGTGCTAAAACTTGCATATTTTTTAAAATTTTCCCTAAAAAGACTTTACATCTTTTAAAATATCAAAAAGAAAATTCGTAAAATAAGGAATAATTTTAGATAAGCATAAACTTCCGCTTGACATTTTAATTTATATTCGCGAATTTAACATTGTACAATGAAAAATTTTATTTTTCATTATATGTATTACGATATAAAATATTTAGGAACCAAAGATTCAGCTACTTAAACTGTAGAAAATCATTTTTAATGTTATAGTTCATTTTTAAAATATTTGTTTTTTAAATTGAAAAAAATTTAACCTTTTCAAAATCTTTACTTATTCTGTTTCTAGTGGTAATCAAATAAAACTTTTGATATAGCTATATACGGAAAGGCTGTATACCAAAGGCTGAAATTGTCCCCCAAGAAATATTATCGTTTTCAGAATAGAAATACAAATTAAAATTTTGTTTGTAAAATTTTAAAAGAAAAATATTATAATAAAAACAACATGTTTACTCCTGAAAATCCTTAATGATTATACACCAAGCTGAGAAGATTGTAGTCAGTGACACAAAGATAAAGAAAAAAAAAACATGTCATTGTCCACCATTAATAAAATAAAGACAAAGAAAGAAAATTTTAAACTTTTCTTCTAACCATTTTGAAAATTTAAGGTTTAATTTTTTTCCTGCAATAAGCAAAGTAAAATAAAATGAAAAGAATTACTGGCAAAAAATAGAAATCAAAAGAAAGTATTTTTAGTACAAATGTCTGCAGTTGAAATGAAAGTAAAAAACAGAAGTAAAATAAAACAATTTTTTTATTTCACAAAAAGTAAATATGAAAAAATATACAACGACATTTTTAACTTAAAAGCTAATTTGTCGTTCTAATTAGCCCCAAGGACTTAAAAAATTATAAATAAATGTCAAAGAAAGAATTTTTTGTGTCAAAAAATATAACAGAAATTTTCATTTTCATTTTTTATTTTGTTTTATTCATAAAAACAAGCTAAGTAAATCCTTAGAAATATGTAAAATATTTTAAAGAGCTATAAATTTTTTCCGAGTTAATTAATTTCACAAGAGATAATAATTCCCTTCTACTTTAATTAAATAAAAATATTTTTTTTAATTCAGTTATGTATCCTTGTAAATAATGAAGTTTTCTAAGAGACATAAGTTTATAATAAAAATATTGATTTTATTTAAATTAATTTAAGATATAATTAGCATAAGAAAATTATGTAAAATCTTTATGAAAACAAAATTAACTTATCATTTTTAAAATTTTATTATTAAGGAACAATATTTTCAAAATTTATTAAATTGATTTGTTTTCATCAAAAAATTATTCAGTAAATCTATTTTTATTCAATTTTCATCAAAAAATTTATAATTTTATTATTGCTTATTATACTAACTATTGAAAAAAATCCATAAACTTCACGTGATAAAATCTTCCAAAGTTTTAAAAAATTTTCTTCGGCACGAAAATGTCTTTATTTTTTTTTATTTAATAAAAAAAGTCCTTCCCTTTGTTTATTCATACATATTTTTCAACATAAAAAGTTTTCTATATATTTTTTTTACATGAAATTTTCTACCTGTTCAATTGTAAATAATTTTTTATCCGTAAAACGTAGTCGTATGATGGCGTAAAGACCAGACATAAAATTGAAAAATTTGAAGTTAAAATTAAGTTAATTTACACACTTTTTAAAAAAAATTATAATTGAATTAATAAAGTAGTATAATTTTTTTCATTTAATTCTTGTAATTTTTGTCTTAATCATTTATCTTAATCATTTATATCAATCATTTCATTTAATCATAATTTTGGTTAACTTATGCCACTTATAAGCATATATTTCTTTTTTAAAATAAAGTTTTCAGAATTTCGTTACTTTATAATTGTAGTTTACTAAAAGGCATATTTTTATTATCTAAGTCAGCAATAACTAAGCAAAGATGATGTTCATAAGATTCCTTTTCTTTCAGGGTAATACTATCAAGATTGAATCTTGGAGTTATTTCATTTGCCATAATTAACTAAATACTCTTTCTTAGAAGTTTTGAAGTAATTCTATTATATTTAAAAATTACAAACCACTTTTTTTTTTTTCAAAAAAAGGTACATGTTTTCAAAACTTTTCTAAAAAAAAAATTTTATTTTCTCGAAATTTACTTAATGAAAACTCTTAGTCTACCAATAAAATTATTCCTTTTCAAAGCAGGGCCTATTTTAATATTTCATTTGAATTTTAGCTTCTTGAAAAAATATATGAGTCAATTAACTTTACTCAACCTTAGTCTAACTTTTTAAATATTTATATTTTGTAATAAATTAAATTACCAAGGAAAAGAAAATTTTAAGTGAAAAATGATTTATTTAAAATAATTTAACAAGTTTTTCTTTTAAGGTTTCATTAAAAATTTATAGTAAACATATTTCTATTAGAAATTTATTTATAATATATAGATCAAGATTTTCGAATATATGTAATTTATAGCAAATAGTAACCTTGGAGATATTTATCTAATAAGAATCTGTATTTGTAGACAACAAAAAATATAGTTATAAGAAAATTATTAAATTTATTCGTTATTTATTTACTTTCACATTTCATCTATAAAACTCATATTTAATTAAAAACTAAATTACCTTACTTTATAACTTTACCGCTGACTTGGCAATAGTTATGATTTTTTTTTTCTTATCTAAATACACAAAAATTATGCTTTTACATATTTGAATGTAAATATAAAATTTTTTGATGTAGAATAATTCAGAATTTATGCTGTAACATATGTGTGTACTCTTCATTCTGCATCTAATAGAAAAATTTTTCAAACAAATTTTAGGTTTATTAATATACTTTTATGTAATTGTATAATGTAAACATAATTTATTAAATTCAAAATATATATAGAACTATTTTATAAACGTATTTAAATATTTTTAAATCCTAAAGATTATATAGCCACAAGCTCATTTAATTTTGCTTTGAAATGTTGAAATATTGATGAATATAATTAATTATTTTATTTAATTTTTGTCAATAAATGCCATAAATTACTTTTACCTGATTACATTCTAAAATATTTATTAAAAAATTGATCATAACTATAAAAACATTTAGTAAAATTAACCAAATTCATTTTACAAATTGGTTATATTTTTAATCCCTTCATTAGTATCTAAGACTGAAACTCTGTACTGGTGACTGGGATTGTACTAATATTTATCATAATATTTTAATAGTCTTTTTAAGTCTGTTTGCAAAGAAATAAACGAATTACGGTAAGGATTAAATAAAATAGACACTAATATACTAAATTTTTATATATCAGAAAAATTATACTTGACTATTCTTTAAACAATAAATTATTGTTCTTAAAATCTTATCCTTGATTGTATGACTGCCAAATGTAAAAATTCTATGCATTTAAATAGTGTTATTTAGACACACAAAATAACAATAATCACTTTTACTATTTTTGTCTATAAAATCCCAAAAATAAAAAAAACGCAATCTTTTACTTTCGCGTATTTGATTTCTGTTTAAAAACTTTTATAACTCGCGTAATAATTTATACAAATCATCGTAGTAAGTATTCTCTATAGAATTTTTTTCCCTCTGCTAATGGAATTAGATTTCCATAGAAATGCAATTTAAAACGAGATAAAACATCAATTGTAGAATAATTTTATTTTATTTTTGGTAACATATGAAACATGTACACGTAAATGTTCACGTTGACATCACAATTCACAATACAGATATTTGGAATTTAAAGATTTGTGCAATTTAGAACAAAATATATTATTAAATTAAAATAAAACAATTTATGACAGCAGGAGATTAGTACCACAGATTTTTCATAATTTTATTACAAATTTTTTCTCTTGGGGCAAAATATATATTAAATTATTTTATTGATTTATTTTAAGAGTAAAAAAAGTGTAAATTAGATTGTTATAAAAAAATTTAAAGCTGTCGTTTTTTAAAATTCGTAAAAAATGTTATTTTAGTTTCTTTCTTCATAAATGTGAAACTAATGCTACACCAATAATATTTCTGTACATGAATTTAACTAGAATTAGTATTTTTGTTGAATTTATAGTACTTATAGAATTAAGAATGTTTTATAGATATTTTCATACAATAAGAGTTTTCAACAACCTACACAGTTCAAAAGTTCAAAATTATTAGTTTTCTCGACTTTTTTCTGTCTGAAAAAAAGCATTTTCTTAAGTGTACACACTTGACATTTGAAATAAATGTTAAAAGATTTCTTTGTTAAATATACCTTAATTTTGTTAAGGTAGATCTTATGTTGAAAATATTTAACGGTTTATTATTGGTACAGTACTGGTTGTGATAACAAAAACATATATAGTACCCAAAAAAAAATTAGTTCATTGCTTAACAACAAATTTTTTAAATTTTCTTTGTTGGACTATAAAATTATATTAATCATTATTAAATTCTTAAACAATCCTTGGAAATAATCCTTAAAATACAAAATCAAAATAGATTCAATATGATTTAAATATTCTCATTCTAGCGTCTGAATATTGTGTTTGAAGTCGTTTATTTGGATTTGTTTTTTTTTTCTGAAAAAAAACACCAAATAAAGGACAATGAAAATAAAATAAACTATTTTCCCAGAGGAATCCGCTAGCAAATTATTCCAAGAAAAACCAGTGAAGAAAAAATAATGGAAATAATCAAATAAAAATAAAAGAAAATAGAATTTTAAAAAAATCGGGAAAAAAATTGTATTTTTTTTGTGATACTCAAGTTCGCCTGTATTTTATGGCCAAAGAGTGTTCAACTACATTTCTTAATATATGTATACATATATTTGAGGCGTTTATTATGAAAGTGAGGCAAGTCCTTTTTTTGTGATTCCTAAATATTTAAGGTTTTAAGTTTCAAGTTCAGTAGAACTTGTAATTGAGATTTTTAATATCTTTTCAAATATTAGGGTTTCTTGGTTTCTGAGTAAGTTTTTGATATAGATGTCTTACAGAAATCGAAATTGTTGTCACTATCTTAATTGTTTTTAAAATGAACTAAACGGCTCATATGTTTCTAGGATACAATAATACATTGAAACCTTTTAAAAGCTAGTTCTTATTTGTCGAGAGTACTAAATATTGTACATATAATATACCTACTATAAAAATTTTATTTAACTTTTTTATTCAATGATTTCATTAATTTTGTTAAATTTGTAAATTTTGAATTTATATTTTCAGATTTTACTGTCTACTAAAAACTGTACCAACACTGAATATTTTCATAATGCAGACAAAATGATAAATTTTCTATGAACTTAGTTAATCAATCTTTATTTTAAAATTTGTGATCAAATAAATTTTATAATATGTAATTTATTATTTCTGGTTAATTTATTATAATTTTGAACATGTAGAAAAGTTAGTAAATAAAGGATATTGGACTTGTTTAAATTATTAACTTTTGGTCAATTTCTCGCTTATGTAAAAAAAAATTAATAGAAAACAATTTCTTGGAAGTAATTTTTTTTGTTTTTTCTGTCCACAACACAAATTTCAAGCAATTAGGTAATAAAAAATTTGAATATCATGTATGAACGGAAAATATTATCGATTTCACTCATTCCACGGTCATATTAGTTTTTGGATTTTCATTTATTATTTATTAAAATTGTAGTAATAAAAATTTGAATATATATTAGTAACTTATATGGATCACAAAAATTTCCAACAGTCATTTATAGTTTACAAAATTGATTATATAAATTATTTATTTAGATTTTCCTTTTTGTTATGTTAACTCAAAATAGAGGAAATATTTTTCCTGTAAATTTTGATAAAAAAAACAGATTTATTGACATGTTTTTCACGAAAACAATATTTTAAGATAATGTCTTGTTTTTTGTAGGAAATATAAAACTATATATAGATAATCTTGTTTTTGTTAGAAATTTACTCAATCTCTTGGTAGACATGGTAAGTATTATAGCATTTAGGTAGCAAATAATGGTACCAAATTACAGCAGAAGTTATTGCTTTAATCAAAACAACTTTCTTCAATTAGTATAAATGTTTCAATAAAATTATCAACAACTATCTTTTTTTTGCAGAATTAAGAATGATTTGAATTAGAAGACTTATTACTATGGCAAGTTATAAAAAAAACTCACAAGTCCTTAATCATTTTCACTTGTATTCCATTGAAAAAATGTATGCCATGTCACATTCTAGAAATGTTATTACAACAATTTTAATGTTAAATTTTACATACTTAAAAATCCCATAAATTAAAAGAAAGAAAATAAAATCTTTATTATTGAAGTAGTAATTTAGTAATTTAGTAAAGTTTATTGTTCAGTTTTGAATAAATATTCATTGAAAATTAATTTTCTCATAAGATAAATTTTATATTAAGTTGAAACCTCAAAATTTAATTATTTTCTAGGATGAAATAAGATATAATTTCTAGTTTAATATAGTTTTAATGAATCTGAAATTCTTATTACATATATCATATTGTTTATAATTTAATTTTATATCCAATTAAAATATGATTTTTATATTAACCATAAATATTTACTATAAATATTATTTTTAAACTTATACTTATAAAAATTATAAATATTACTATTTAAACATATTATTTTAATTGGTAAATTAAATTTTTAATAAAGCACTTATAGTATTTTAAAGCGCTTATAGAATTTTATTAAAACTATAGTAATTGAGAATTACTACGACTAGTGGTAGAAATCAATGTTGGTCGAAGTTTATTCAGCTTAAAATGAGTATCAATTTTAAAGTAGAAGTAAAATGTTATTTTAAGATTAAGAAAAATGTTACCTGTCGAGGCTGTTTGCTAACAAAAGTATAATTACTTTATGGCAATTAAAGTTTCTTCCACTGAGAATTAAATTTATGGTTAGGAATCCATATAAAATTAGTAGGTCTAAATTGGAATAAAATCTTTTTAAGAGTTTAAGGAAAATTAGTTCACGTACGCAAAGGATACAGAATTCTAAATATGTTATATGATCAAATTAATTTGGCATAATATTAAAAATATTACTAAATCTGTTTTAAGAAATAATGTACATTTATAGTAATAAAAATTTGAATTAAATATTTTTATTGGAAAACTTTAATAATTATATATATTGTAAAAAATATATTTTGAAAAATCATATAACAGTATTAAAATTTAAATATTCTGTTAAAAAATAATAATCCGAAAAATTTACTATTTTCAATTTGGGATTTTCATTACCCAATGGTATTATTATCTTCGACAAATGAACCAAATATTATTTTATATTAAAACAAAATACTTTTTTCTTTCAATTTACACTTTTTTATGATTCATTTTTGTACATAATTAAAATTTATATTTTGATATAAAAAAAATTGTATAATTATATATGCAATTTCATTGGATTTTAAATACTTTTTGCTATTAATTAAGTTAATTCTTTGAATATAAAAATGTAAATTCGTTACTATAATGTAAAAATAATTAAAAAAATATAATGAATTGGTAAATTAGTATTAATTTTAAATTTCAATAATTATCATATTTGTTAGAAAGTATTTCAATTTTATTAAATTAATAAAATACAGTACTAATTTGTAAATAATAAAATATACATTTTAATTTAACTAAAATCTTTAAATGTCCCATAAGAACAATATTATTTCAATAAAATTTAATCGTTGTTTTATTAAAGTGTAAAGTACTTTCTCCAATAATTTATTATCCACAATGGACTAAGATAAACTACCCTAATAATAATAATAACTAAATAATATTAAACAAAAATGATATAACATAAATTTATATTTTGTGGTAATATTATAAATTTATATTAAGGATGGTAAAAATTATCGTAATCTTCCATATTAAATTTACTGATTCATATATGTATATATATATATGACCACAAACTTTTGAAAATTTTATAAATCATAAAGTTTAAAGAATCAATAATATAAAATCGAACTAAATTAAAATATTAGTTTAGTTTTCATCATATTAAAATAGTAACCAAGTATAATTGTATTTAAAAGTACTATTACAAAAAAATTTTAAATTACATTTTAAAATTTTTATATAAATATTTGATTTAACAAAAGTTAATATTAAAACTATTTTGGTATATTTTCAGAAGGAATTCTATATCTAAATGTTTTTATATTCTAATTTTTTTAAAGAGGATTACTTATTAAAAGCTCATTTTGTAATTGTATAAAAGTATTGTAACGTTCTTATAAAATCAGAATTGAGGATTATAAATAAAATAAAATTACAAAGTTTAGAAAATTTTAATAGCATTTAAAAAAAATTTACCACAAAATAATATTTTAATAAAATTTCAATTATAATGTGAAATAATTAAGTCGTTATTATTTATGTTCTAAATATTTAAAAAGATAATAAAATTAAACTAGATTAAAGAAATATTTAATACTTATTTAATTAGTTACAAGAGGATTAAAATATTTATCAATTTAAATAAAATTTTTCAAATTTTGATTCAAAAGTTTTCTGAATATATCACTAAATATATTATTTTCTCTTAGGTTCACTTTTCATCTAATTTAATTTATTTATATTTTGTTGTTAATTGTCATAAAACCTTTACTAGTAATTCAATCAACAGATGCTTACAGATTTATTATCAATATATACCAGCAAGATTTAAAATTAACCCTTTTTGTTACGCCATATTACTTATTACTTATCATGTTTTTTAAATAATACTTATAAATTTTAAACGTAATATTATCATTATTTTAAACTTAATATTTTCATTTCGTTATTATAATTCTGTAAATAAATAAGTAATTCTGTTAATGGAGAAAAAAGGATTAATTTATATGAGTAATGATAATTCCTTTTTAATCAAATTTAACAATAAGCTTATAATTTTTCCATAGAATTTTTAAAATATTAAGATGTACCTTAAAAAGCTTATTAAAGAATTTAAACCAAAAATTCTCACATAAAATATTATTAAAAGACTAATATTGTTTGTATTATATGACATTTGTATAAAATGATATAATCACACTTCCATTAAAAGACTACATTTATAGTTTGAATTTTATGGGAAATAGAAAACTGCAATACTTTGATTTACAATACTAGTCAATTAAAAATACAATTTATTTATGTCCATTTTGAATATGATGCTTCTGTTTAGTTCTATCACTGACAGAAAAAATTATGGTTTATTACCTATTTAATATTAAAATTCTAAAAAGTTATTCACCATAAAAAAAAAAATAGATTAACAAACTCCAAATTCGATTATCTCAAAACTATAAATTTTAAGATAATGCTGTCTTTTACTGGCCGTGCGATAATTGTAAATTTTACGTAGTTATTGAAAACTGAGAACTTAAAAATAATTTACTCAAAATGACAATGACAATTAACAACTTAACACTTGGAAAGTCATCCAAAGTCTTGGTAAAATATTCTCAACAAATTATTTACTATTTTTTTATGTAAATATTTAATACCAAAGATTTTTAATATAATCAATTATTTATTATTTCAAAGTAAAGTGAAATACAGATAATAAATTACAATCAAACAAACTATAAATTCATGAATCACACACATTGTCCAAAAAAAGGAATGTTAAATCCATATAAAATATATCATCTATTTTCTACTAACAATTTTTCATTCAATTTAAAGTTAAAATTTTTTTCGTCTACGTGGTCCTTGAATTTTTCAGAAACATAAAATGGCTATAAGATAAATATAAAAAGTGTTATTTTTCTATATACTAAATTGTGGATGTAAAATTGAAAGTCGGTAATAGAATGAAAAATGAAATGAAGAAGAGAAAGAAAAGTTGAAATATAAATTATCATTTTCAATATCACGTGCTTCGTATCGAAAAAATTGCATATTAAGGATCAAGGGCTGCAATTAAGTGACACTAGCATAAATTATCGTAACATAATGTTAATAAAAAAGAAACATAATTTATGTTTCATTAAAAAAAAGGATTAAATGATTTAATAAAGAAAGATATTTTTTTTGCTAAATTTGTCCCTTTTATTATTCATTTTCTAATTTGTTTTACATTCATGAATAATGTATTACAACCAAAATTGATTATACTGAAAATTTTTTTTTAAATCAGAATTAAAGTTGTGACAAAAATATCACTTAAGAAATTTAATTTACCTCTGAAACATTTAACAAATAGAATGAACACTAAAATTTATTTCTTGGCTCTCATTTTAAGAAATAATAACTTAATATTTTTATAGTTTCGCCCAGAAAAAGAATTATGTTGTAATACCATAAATTCAAATAAGATTCCTCATAATTTATAATTCACAAGAAAATAGTCAGAATTTGTGGCTGCATTTTTTTCTGAAAGTATTTTTTATAATCTTCCATAAAAAAAATTAGAAAGACAGATTTATAGTAAATTTATTTTTTTTGTCTACTTAAAAAAAATTTTAAATTTAAAAAAATTGTAAAATATTCTTGGTATTTTTGGTAAATTAAGTTAATAAAAAAATTTAAATTTATGTTGTTATCCTTGCTAGCAAATTTTAATTAATTAATAATATTAAAATGTATATATGCAACTATTATTATTTTCAATTTCAATTTATGGCTAGTTCACCATATGATATGTTGTTTGGACTGAACTTGTTTATTTTTATGAGAACGTTAAAAAAAATATTTAATAATAATATTTGTTTTATGTATTAATATTATATACATATTAAAATTTCATTTATACTCAGATTACTTGAAATTTATTTAAAAATATTTTTAATATGATTTAATGATTTTACTTCAATGACTTTTCGGAAAACCAAACTAAGCTTATAATCCGACACACTGGTGTCATTAATGGGATTTAAAGGTTCTGTTAATCAGAGCAATTCATACTCTTTAATAGACCAACCAAAAAATGTTCTCCTAAGCGACTTCATCGAAAATTTGTTCCCTCTTTGACGAAATTCAAAACTAATTCCTTTATGATCTTATCAAATATTCTACCTTTTAATAATCTTCTAAATTGTTAATGTTTTTATCTGATTTTTAAAAACATTTATTATACAATATTCTAAACTTGCTCAACTTCGTTGATATTTACTCATAAATGATAAAAATAAAATTATTTTTTCCGTTTGAATATCTTTTATCAATACAAATTTTAAACAGATTTTTATTGACATAATCTTGAATATATGTTAAATAATGTTTATTTTCTTTTATATTAGATATTTTACCTTTACACTTTCAAATCTATAATAACAAAGCACATAAAAAATGTTTCGTAAAAGTTTTACATTATCTCAAATATAAAAGAAAATTCAAATTCAAAAAATTTTCCAATACGTTCAGTATTTCCTATTCTAAACAAAAAATAAGGATTATATATATTTTTATTTTCATACTTTTTGTTGTTGTTGTTGTTAGAAAATTCAATATTACGTGGCAGTTATTTGAATTTTTATTATCCTTTTTTTGTATAAACAGCGATAAAAAATATTTAAAAAAAAAATATTATTACATTAGAAATTGTTTTGGAATAATTCAAGCGCGAATATATCTTATAAAAATTTCATACTCGGTAATATTTATATTGTACAAGTTTTTTGTTCACCTTGGTTATTATTTGAGGACATTATAAGGATCTTTTCGTTTTTTTTTTATTTATAATCAAATATTGAAATATTTTACTCTTAACTGCGAACACAGGATTTGGGTATGGAGAAGGATGGAAAATTTAGAAAACAAAGGAGTTAAATTAAAGGACAATGGTTAATAGAAACAGTCATTTAGACTAGAATTTGATAAGCACACTTAAGGTTTCATAATTGTGTTGTTCTAGAACTAAATGAGCTTCTAAACTTCATTGTACGATGAAAATTGAATATGAACTCGAACAAGATATTGGAGACATGTTTGTGATGCACCTGTCCAAATATGAGAGTCATATTCAAGCCGAGGAGGAATGTAAGTCTGGAAAGAAAATCTAAAGATCTGAAGCTCTAAAATATATATAATTCTCCACAGGACTCCTAGGGGTTTAGTACATTTCGTTTTTTGCAATAGAAACAACGATAGCCTTCAGTTTATTAAGCAAAGGAGTGTGACAAACTCGATCAAATGGTTTTTGAAAATTCTAAGAAAACTAGCACATGCGGAAGTGGCATTCATTGGGAATAAATTAGCTATAGATTTGCTTTGAGCTTAGAATCTGAAATAACAGCATTATTGTAAATTAGAGGAGGTATTCAGAAACTGAAAACTTTTGCTTCACGGTTTTTTGCAAATGATCTAAAACTTTTGCTACCAAACTGAAAAATAACAAAAATTAAAATACTAATTGATAATTTCTTCTCTCAATAAATTCTTGTAAAAGCTTCATCAGGTATTTTATTTGCTTCATTAAGCCTATGAAAAATCAAAACTGCATATGAAAAATTCCAATCTGTATCTTCAAGACAATTATGACTCTATGACAATTTCATATTAGTTTCTTCTGACAATGATCGAATCATTAATAATTTTTCTTCATCATTGGGCGATAAAATATTTGATGAAGATAAACTTGTTGAATTTCGTGCAGATTGGTATTTTATTTGTACAGCATTTTGTATCGATGGTGCAATTTCGAGTAGATATCTCATTTCTGTTTCAATTTCATCATTTGTTACATCATTTATCAATATCATATCATCTTTTATTTCAAAACGATCAGGTGGTCCTATATCAGATGGTAATATAATCATATGTCTTCTAAATGATCGAATTTTCGGAACCATAGAATATATTCTTTGAAAAAACCTTTAACAGTATATGCTATAAATGTTGGTACAACTATTGCTATGTCTACTCTAAATTATGCCTAGTTGTTGGTAATCCCATCAAAAATGTAACCAAAGAATATCGTCCTTCCTTTTCTACTAATATATCGTCATCTTCTTGTAATTTTTTTCCATTTGCTGGATATGTGTATGATAATGACGCATTTTCATGATAAAAATGGGAAAGTAGTTCTCGGCTATCAGAATCAAAAACACAAAACTAAGAGTACCATATTTCTTGATATTCTGTAAGTTGCTTACCATCCAGGCGTAATACGTTTGGAAATTTTCGTTGTACTTGATAAACATAATTTGTATCGTGATTGTAATGGTTTTTTAATGGATTATTGTCAAATACCAATTCGACAATTGACCTACCACAACACATTGATAAATGTGCAATAGATTTAATTTTATTATCACCCAAAGATAAAATTTTCAACTTTGTTAACTTTCTTGAAACCTTATTTAACACGTCTAATTTTTCTATTAGATTATTATTTAAATTAATAGCCACAACATCAGGTATATCTTTTGCAATTATCTCAAATACAGCTGAAAGTATATTTGAATGAAATAAGCCGCAAAATATATTATTAAACTTTGGATCATCATGAAATTATGATAAATCCAATATATTTCTTTCTTTATTATATCTATTGGCTACTATTAATTTTAATCTTTTTCTAAATTCATCATCACACATAATTCTTGGTAAACTATTAGATAATTCAATCGTTAAATTAGAATTATCCGGCATCTGAATAGTTATATTTTGTAATTTATTCGCTATTTGGAAATCATTAACAAAGAATGTTACAGATGAGTTATTGGATTGCCAAAAATGTGGGATGAATTTTTCGGGTGCAATAAGCTTTAAAAGATTTTCCATAATTATATCTTTTAAATAGTTTTGCCCAAATGGTATTGCTACAAGATACCAACTACATGTATTTGTATCTACCACTGCTAATTCGTCTTCTTGATCACTGCTACTTTCACTGATATTGCCTCTATCAGCAACGAAATATTGATCAAAGTTATTATTTCTACTCACACTGTAATATTGACTAAATTCACTGTCAATAACATCGCTATTCGCATCAGAAGGTTGAGAAAATCTCTACTTCCGGAATGTTCACGAATTCCTGTATCAACCTCAGCATGTGCTTCGATAGCTATTTTTGCTACGAGATCATTGAGAATTTCACGTAATTTGAATGTTGGCTATTGCTTTGGGATGGTATAGAATCAGTTGAACGTGAAATTCTATTTCCATAACAAATGCCTCTTCGGATATTTTTTCCGTAATTTCTTACACTATATTTTGGCATTGTCACTAATTTGCACTGTCAATTTATTAAATGTATATTGCAATATTTTTTTTATAAAATGTTTTTTTTTAATATTGCAATATTTTTTTCATAATATAATAAAATTAATTTAATATATTTTTTATAACCGAATAATTTATTAAAGCACTGCAACTTTTTAGCAAATAAATTATTTAAGAATTAAAAAAACTTCAAGAAACTAAATTAAATTTATGTCGTTACAAGTCAACAATCTTTTACAAAATAACCACCTGAACCTTTTCTATTTATATATCTTGTCTACCTAGACATAAATATAACTTATCTACATTTTCTACCTGAACTAAGTATATCATATAACATATTTATACCTATTGCTCTATAGTGAGTTGAACTCAATTTAGCTCTCACAGAAATAGTATTGAGTAGATATTTTCGTTAGTTCCATATTGCAGGATTGAAACTCAAATTGCAATTGTATTGAAATATACATTTGCAAGGAACTAACAAAATGTAAAATCAATCACAATACTCGCTAATTTGAATTTCTTTGGTAATTTTTATTGTTTTTTCGGAATCTAACAGAATATATTTTTGTTTTAAATTTTATAACAGAGTAAAATTAAGAAAGATTATTTGTTTGGATAACACTATTATATGCATAGTAAAATAAATTATACATATGTAAAGGGTCCGCCATCTAAAGTTTTTTTTTCAACTAGTGCTTATTTCGTGAATGGTCACACTTAGCTCATGTCTGATTTGACAGATAATTAGTTTTATCCTTCCGCTGAACGAATATGGTTGTGTATATGCTTGAACAACGCTGGGAAATATTGCGACATTACTTTGAAAATCATGGTAATGTTGCAGAATGTGTGCGAAAATTGCGTACGGATTTTGGAAGAAGAGAAGCACCGTCAGCTCCGTATGTTCGTTATCTTGTGAAAAAAGTGAAAGAAACTGGCATCCTCATCGATAAACCAAAGCGTGAAAAGCCAAAAATAGTGCGTATACCCGAGAATATTGATGCTGTGGCAGAAAGTGTGCGTGATGCGCCATCAACATCAATTCAATATAATTAAATTTAATTTATCTTATTTTACCTTTTTTTTAAAAAACAACAAAATTTACCAGGAAAATTTATTTTCGAATTGATATTTTTACTTCAAGGAATTTTCAACAGAATTTTAGTAAAAGAATTCTTTTCAAATATTTTGCTATTTATTAAAATTCTTATAAAATTTTCTGAAAATAAATATTTCCAAACATAAAATTCTTTAATATTAAAAACTTATAAAAATAAATTCTTAGAATATCTGATTTACCCAGGTCAAATGTGGAATAGTTAAGGTAAAAATATTTATTAAGTCCACTACAAAATGATTATTGTTTATTTTCTATAATTTAAAATTTTTGTAGAAAATTTTTTAAAATACTGGGAAAAGGATATAATATAGTTTCATATTGATTTACACTTTTCAATTTTTATCATTAAGAATTTTACAATTAAATTAATATTTAAAATATTTGTACATATATAGAAAATGATTTAAGTGTGACTATAAATTTCAATTTGTTTTTGTTTTAGTGAACCATATCCATTTTTATGTAAATATTTATAAAAAAAACTCTAATTAAATCATTTCTGTTTTAAGACAATATTTAGTAATTTTCTTCTCTGATCCTTTACATTAACACCAATTGTTTTAGTACCAAGTTTCATGTTTTATCACTGTTAAGTATTCTTATCAAAAATAGGTAACAATAATAAAAGGGGATAAAAATTACGACTTCATGTATTACAATCACGTTACAAATTTTATTCGTGACTTGATTTTATTTTTCCGCCATTTATTTATGGGTAAAGTCTTAAATATAAGAACATAATATGTATATGATATCTTATAGTAAAATTGAGTAATAGCAATGGTGTGATAATACTATTATGCTAGTGTATTTTTTTTATAGGTGCTAAAATTTTCTTGCAAAATTAATGCTATATAAATTTTAGATTTAAAAATAAAAGTTTTTTTCCTTATTACGTGCTATAGACACGTTGATATGAAATTTATATGAATAGATACGAGGGCAGATTGATAATTACGTGGACTGACACAGAAAACACAGTATTTTCGGTTTTTTTTATTATTTTCAACATGGTTTTATCAACACACGAAATTCGTATTTATCCATTTTTAAAAATTCACTCAGATTCATTTGTTTAAAAGACTATTACACGTAAACTAAATAAGATATCGACTTGAAAGTTTATATATATAGCCTTTTAGAGGTAAAAAATACCTACTTCATAACTCTGGTTTACCTGTATTACAGGTAGTCCACATAATTATCAATCTGCCCTCGTATATCAAAATAAAATTGTATACTTTAAGATAAATTTTGAAACGAATTTTGATCAACTATTAAACATATGTATATGTAATTATAAATTCATAATAATTTTCAAAATAATTTTAGGGATTATACATTTAAATCAAAGTTTGTTTACTAGAGTAACAACTTTAATTCATATATCTACTTAAAAATTGTTTATCTACATACATATATGCTGCATATATGTTAAATTATTTTATCGATTAGGTTTCAATATCAATGTATTATTAAAATTTTGTTAGATAGTTTATTCAATTTTTAAAACATTCAAAAACAAATTTACAAATATATAATCGATAACATATTGAACATAAGTACAAAATTTATTCAAGATGTTTTTTCTCCTAAAATTTCATATACAGGAAATGCAGGTATCCAGAAATTTTAGTTAAGTACACAAAATATCATTTCTATATTTTCTGTACAATTTTGTTACTCCAAATAACAACCAATAAATTTCGAAAAAGAAACTACACAAAATATTTGCAAAAAGTATTATAGTAAAATTATTACTAGTAGTTTTATGTAAGTTAACTATTTTTTTTTTGATAATTCAGAATTTAAAGGTGAAGTACTTTACGGACTATCAATTTGTATTAGAAAAAGAGACATTATCTTAGAGGCAAAATTATTTAATTTGCATAATTGTGACTTGAATTAGATTTTTTAATTTATTTAATAAAATTTGAAATTAATTTTAAAAAAATATTAAAATGTTATTTACATCATAAAATATTTAATATCAATTTGATTTATGTTATTTACATCTCCATATTAATAATAATTTAACTGAGAAATATGCAAAATATAAATTTATGTTAAAATAGAAAAGTCAATATAAATTCTTTTAAATTTATATACACAATGAATTATAGAAATATTTCAATATAAAATTGCTGCATTTTCTAAAAACTATTTATACTAATCTAATGTTCAGCTCATCACAGATTATTAAAATACATAGAGTACAAAAAATTCTATATTTTTATTTTTATTCTAAAGAAATTTTTAATATAATCCTTCCTTATTTATGTACAAGTTTATTTTAATAATAATGTGAGGATTTTAATAAATTATTTTAAAAATAAATTGCTTTCTTGTGCAGAATATTATATATATTGAAATGGAAAATTTCTTTATTATTATTAATTTTATAATCGTTTTTTGTAAACTTTTTTTTTATATAAATCCTGACACATTTATGTATTTATATGTTGACTGTTGACAATTTATGAAACTTATTTAGATCCATAGTTAGTTTTAATAATCATAATGTATTTGCAAAATAGACTAAAATTTACTATGATTTAAAAATTTGCAATATTTTTATATTATTCATAAAAATTTTAATATGTAATTAATGTAATCTTTCATTAGTTACAGCGTAATTAAATATAATGATTTTTACATAAAAAAGAAACTATAAATTATTATTTTTTAATTATATTTTAAAAGAAACTCAGGATGTGTCTAATTACATACTAAATCTAAATTACCCTGTAATTAGATATTTTGTTATACTGTATACTAATTCAGAACATATTTTATACCAAATGTTGCTCTTTTTCTTTTAATAGTATTTAAAAAAAAAACACTAAAATCTTCTTTAGAAGTTAAGTTCAGATTTTTGTAAGAAAATTTTACTTAATTCTCTTATATAGTTTTAACTTATGAGACGTAAACTTTTACCATTATTTTAAACTTTTAAAATTAAAATATTTCTTAGATATAATTTTGGTTTACCTGTATCTAGTAGTAGTTATTTTCATATTTCAAAAATTAAAAGCGTTAATGTCATTAATCTAAGTTTATAGGCATAATATTATCAACATGTTTTATCTAAAACTCTAAAGAATATTATTTTACTAAACAAAAAAGAAAATAGTTCTAAAGAAATTTCAGAAATTTAAATTACTTTTTAATTTATTTCCATATTTAAAAAAAAAAATGAATTACTAAAGAAAGGACTGACTTTTTATTCTGTAGAATTCGCTATCATTAAAACTGAATTAGAACTATAGTATAGTCGAAAAAGTTCAAGATATTCTCATTATAAGATATGACTTTCCTTCCATTTTGTTCATTTCTGTTTATAAGAACAAATCATATCTAAATAAAAGATTTATATAATTTTATAAGAATTTCTATATTTTTTAATTAAATTTTTAATTTACTTTATTTTGTAAAACTAAAATAAAGGTCCTTTTTTGGAAATAATTGTCATAAAAAAATTATAAATTGAAATGAAAAATAAAGGTTTCTGAAGAACAGACAAAAAACCATTATTATTCAAAGCATAGTTTTACAATTTTTTTTAAATCATTTAAATTGTTTTGTACCATCTTTTTTTTTTTGTATTTTGCATAAGATTTCCTTTTCAAATAAATTTTAATTATCTTTTTATAATAAAATAAATAAAAAATTCAATGGCCCGGAAATAAATTTATGCTTTGAAAAACTTAAAAGTTTTTTTTTTGTTGAGTTAATATTAAACTTTTTACAAATAATTTTAATATAAATTTTCTATTTTTTTTAAAAATATTCAAATGTCAATCAAAGTATAGTTATAAGAATTATTTGGGTTTATATCTTAAAAATGAATAGACTTAAAAATAAAAATCATATTAAATAGGATTTCTATTTTTTTAAACGAATTAATGTGAAAATTGCTTGTCTGTCTAGACAAACTTTTATTAAACTTATTATTGGAATATTATATCTATTGAGTAAAATATTATTGATTTGATTGTTTATTGAGCAGAATTACTAAAAACAAAAAAATGGTTTTTCCAAATACAAAAAAAGCTATTTTAGTAAAATAATTTGAAATACCAATTGGAATCATTGCAGAGTTGTTGATAACATAGTAATAAGAATAACTAAGATAGAGCACGGCATGAAAAAATTAATAAGTTTGTTAAATATTGCATTACCAAACTAGACAATATAATTTTCACGACCCTAATCATTTTTAATTACATACTTTAATTAAAGTAAAAAATAGAATTCTTCATCTTTCTTATAGTAATAAATATTCAAAATTTACAAAGTTTAACAATAAAATAAAATTAGAAATAATCTAAAACACTGACATTACAGCGTCTCACTGAAATATTAAAATATTATTTAAAAAAATATTTACCTGAAATAATGATATTTTGATATAAAATTTGGTATTTTAATATTTTTGATAGAACTACTTGCTATCAAAAATATTAAAATATCAAAATATTATTTGAAAAAGTTAACATCTTGAAGAGGACAATTGTATCCATAATAAGTTAATCGTCTTATAAATAACAATATTTTTGTTAGAAGACAACTATAATTAAAATTAGTATGACAGTAAAATTATAATTAATTATTAGTTAAATTCTGATTCTCCAAATTTTTTTTAAAAATATGATTACAAGGTTTGCACTATAAATTCTGACTTTTGCAATTCAAATTCTCACTTTTGTAATTCAAATTCACAAGTTTCCAATTCAAATTCCCCTTTGTTCAATTAATCCTTTTGAAAAAATTATTTAAATTAATCCTTTTTTGATAATATTTAATATTTTTAAATAATTTAAAATATACAAATCAATTACATTCTAGCATCGAATTAAAATTAATTATTATAATAAGATATATTTAAAATGTTAATTATAAAGACGTCCAAAAACTATTAATTATGAATGCAATTCGTTTCTTTGGCGCTACAGCTCGATGCGAGCCTGGGCCTACCCTAAAGGGTTTCTGTAACATTTTATTGCAATTTGGACCTACATTTTTATATGGATTCCGAACCATAAATTTCTTTATAGTGAAGAAACTATTAATTGCAACAAGCTAATGGTTTTTATTCGTGAGACATTTGTTGTTAGCAAATGGTCTCTGCCGTTAGCATTTTTCCCAGTCTTAAATTACATTTTATTATAATTTTATTACTGGTACTCATTTAAAGCTGAGTAAACTTAGACCAACATCGATGTCTCGGACGGGCGTCGAACCCAGTACCTAATGCACCACAGCTTAGCACACTACCACTTAAGCCACCGTCGGCAATTATTGATCCATTTAATTCTTAGCTAAATAACTTAGTTATTAAAAATTTCCTCTAAAATATGCATATATGTATCTTCACAGAAATATCTTTTACAACTAAAGGTAAAATTTCTGACATTTTTGCCACAATTATTCTTTCCTCCTTCAAAATCTATTAAAACTTAAAACATAACACCTTGAATTTTGTAATTAAGAGAATTTAATTTAGCATTTTTTTAAACATAATGTTTAACTTTCTTATATCAGTCATCTAATTAATTAGCATATCCAAAATATATTATTTCTTTTATTCATGTCTAGACTGAATTTTAAGCTAATGAGCTGATATTTAAAAGTTTACATAATTATTAACAGGATGTTATTTGACAAAAAAAAAACAATTCTATATACGACGACAAAGTTTTTAAAATGGAAATAAATTTTACAGCCTCCCAAGGATACTTTTTACTCAAGATTTTCTTTTTTTAAATACATATTATCTTTTGCACTTCTGTATCGATTTTTTTCCTTACGGAATTCATTGGTTTGTACAAATAAAAGAAGGTAAAATATGTTACAAAATAGGTTGTTCCTAATTTACATGTTTTCTAATGTGCATATATTTTATCTATTTACAAAATCTATTTGAAATTTATTTCAATTATATCTGTTGATATGAAAGAAGGTGTAAATTTGTCCTTATTAATTATTTTAAATCATTTTTTTAAATTTTATTTCTCAATTAGTATATTTAAATAAAATACCGTTTTTACCCTTGATCCAATAATCCCTATAATTAAAATTTAAGAGACTTAACGTTTTTCTTAGATAAATTTAAAGAGGCAGATATTTCATAACATGGTAAATAATATCATATTTTTTACTCTACAGTTAATCCAAGATTGGATTGAAATTGAAATTTCATTGTATGTGGTAATTATAAAAACAATGCATGATTGCATTGCATACTTTAATGCATCAGAAATTCCATTAGCTGTAGTACCAAATCTACCTTATATTTTAGCCGCAATAACTCATATTCCATAAAACTTCAAGCTTTTTGTGATAATAAAATTTTAAAATTCGTCATATTTTTGTCGGTTATCTACACATTGTGCACTACACATAACTCTAAAATAAGAATTGTGGACCCTAATATTTGAAAAATGTATTAAGTTTTAATTACTAACTTAAAAAATGTACAGAATTATTCTTTTATAAAAAAATCTATAAAAATTAGGTTAGTTCTAATTCACTGAGAAAATGAAATTCAAACAAAAAATAATCTTAAATCATAATTTAAAATTTCACTTTAACAAAGATTATTCAAGCAAGAAAAGAAATCATAAATTTGAAAATTTTATTATGTCTACATTGAAAACTTAATTTTCTCAAGAATCTGTAATTTTGAAGAATGATGAACATAAAATAGAAAATTAATTCAAGAATTTTAAAGTATTAAATTTCTTATGCAAAGGAATGTAGTGGTTAATTTCAAGAATTTTTTGAGTATCTAAAATAGATAAATTTATATTGTTTTGAAGAAAATTTATATATTTTTATGTAAAAAATAACGTTTTTTTGGTTCAAAGTTATACTTTATTAGCATCTAATAAACTTGTTATGAAATTTCAAATTTGTGTTTTTCGGTAGAACATGGGAATCTAAAATTTTTAAAATTTATTGAAATCTCTTATTTAAAATTTACTAAAATTTGCTCTTTTTTTAAACCCCCAAGGGCGCACCACTACTTTCAACCACTATTCTGTTTTAATTTACAATACATTAAACCCATGACACCATTCGTCTCAGTACATTGCATAATAATTTAATATACAAAAATATGATATTATCCTTGACAAGAATTCTCGTAATTACAAAATTTTCTGCTATGTATAATCACCGATTTATATTTGTGTATTAAATTTCAGAAATCCAAAAATAAAATTAGATAGAAATATTAAATTACAATACTCGTTTAAAAGCCAACTAAATAATTTATTCAGAACTTTTATTGTAATATGTACTAAGTTATAATTCTAACAAAAATAAGAATCTCATTGAATTAAAGTAAAAATAAAAAGTATCTAATTTTAAGATTAAATTTACAGTATGATTCTTTAAGTTTCAGTCTTCATCTCTAGAACCAAAAAGAATGTATATTTCCATTTACACATCGTATCATGTACCAAAAAATAATTTACGAAAATTAAATTGTCAAATTTAATTAATTTTGTCTTATAAATAAAGTAATCTGTTTACAATTTGAGTAAAATTATTAAGATATGAAAAAATAATTATTTTAATGAAATTAAATATTAAAGTTTTCAAATTGTGATTACGTGTCAAAAATATTTAAGAATAATTGTGGAAAATTGACAATTTAAATATTCCTAGAAAATGACTTGTAATTACATTACAAATATTTTGCATAATTATCAACAAAATATAGAAAATTTTGAATGACTAAATAAATTTTTTTTTTTTAGTTTAAGGCACGGACTTACGTGGTAGTATGCTTAGCTGTGGCGCATTAGGTACTGCGTTCAACTCCCGTCCGGGTCTAAGTTTACTCAGCTTTAAATGAATATCAGTAATAAAATTACAATAAAATGTAATTTACGACTGGGAAAAATGCTAACGGTCGAGGCCATTTGCTAACAACAAATGTCTCACTAATAAACCATTACCTTGTTGCAATTAAAAAATTTTCTTCACTATAAAGAAATATATGGTTCAGAATGCATATTAGTAGGTCCAAATTGCAATACAAAATGTTTATCATTTCAAGTGCAGATAACTCGGTACTTGGAGCCCTATACTCCACAATGGGGTGAACAAGGGGTAAACAAATAATGTTTAAATATTAATTTGACATACTAAATTATAATTAAAATTTTATTCAAATATATTTTAACTATATGTATATACAACATAAAGAGCATTAATTTACTTACATTACGAAAATATTATGCTTATTATTTGTAATGTCAACAATTGCTATGAGTTTTTTAAAAAGTGGTTAAAACAAAAGGACATTAATTATTTACATGTATTATCCTTTGTGAAACAAATTATCATGCACAAAATGGAAAATACATGAAGTGAATATTATAATAAAATTGTACACACTTTCATGAATAATAACCATTTCAAATTATTTAACAAAGGAAATTAGTGAGTGTTCTAAATTGTCATTTTCAGATATCCTAAAGTAGATTATACAGAAAAACGTATAATTGCCCTAGAAACATTTAAATGAATACTTAAAACTTAAAGAATTACAATTATCGTTAAAAAAACATGTTTAATATAAAATAAAAATTGTATTTATAAAATATACATTAAAGTTTTTAACTTTAAAATTTAAAGTTTAAATTTAATTTTAAAATGAAATCTTGTAGTTTTCATAAATATTTGAAAGAAAATATATAATAGTTTTAGATTTTATAACAAAGAATTTAAAAAATAATTTATGATAGTTGAAAGTATCATTTAATGTTACAGATATTTTTACAAAGTTTTATCTTGGCTTATGTAGTATATTACGTAGCATATTATATAAAGTTAAGTAAAAAGTTTTAAAATTCCGTGAATATGCTAAAATTACTTTTCTAGACAAAGATTTACCAACGAAAATTATAAAACAATTTTTTATCAACAAGTTAACTTCAACACAAATACAATTTAAGATAGTTAATAAACTTAAAATTGATTTTTTTTAAATGTATTTTTAAAGAAAAAATGGAAAAGTGTTTTATTTTAAAAATCCGAAATTATTTTCAGTAAAAATAAATTTTTAATTGTGAAATATTTGTGGGTTTGGAACTATGCAACACAAAATTAATAATAATTTGCTATTCGATGAAAACAATTTTCAATTTTTCCGTTAAAAATATAAATAAAAAACTAATTATTGATTTATTTGTTTTAAAAAACATGTATGTATTAGGTTATTTATAATTTTTTATATTAAATTTAAATTCATAGTTTTTTATTTGAATTTTAATTTCTATAATTTCTAATATTCATTAAATTTTTCTGTACCTGTCTAGAATAAAAATTTATTAAAAAAATCAAATTATATTTAATATTTTTTTATTTTAATGTTATTCATTTATTCATCAAATATTTTTAAATTCAAAATTTTTTATAAAAAAAACGAAAATGTATCTTTTTGTATGTGATTGCACAGGTGAACTTTAATTTGCATATTTTAATTTTCTAGGCAAAAGCTATATATATTCCCAAAACACATTAAAAAAACTTAATCCAATTCTAAACAACAACAAAAAAAAGAATTATTATTAGTAAAAAAAACGTGGAGAAGCCGCAGAGAACTAAATAAAATTTATTCTTTATTATGCAGTTTTTCTTCAATATTTTTGTTACAATTGGTTATATTTTTATATCATAAAACCAAAAGTGTCAAGGATAAGTGAAAATGTAAATAAAATAATTTTATTAATATTACAAATAACTGCAAAGAAAGCAATTTTTATGCTGAAAATACAAAGTAATTACTTATGGAATCATTTTATTCGTTTTTTCAAAATTTACAAATTTAAACGGGTATTAATAATTAATTAGTTTTTCTAACACTTATATACGCCATATTCTATTCAATATCATCTCTAAACTTTTACCTCCCTGGTAACAAAAGATCATCACTTTCATCTGAACTATTACTGGTACTGATGATCTTGATTTTGGACCAACACACCATTATCTCAAAAATTTTAAAATTCATCATATTTGTGTCATAGCTCTAGAATATTTAATAATAGTACTATTCGAAAAAATCCACAGCTGTTTCATCGCAATTTTCATCAATAACCCATATAAAAAATATCCAAAATTATTATATGATCCCAAACAAGATATTTATCAGAACCGCACAAAAAAATATATTGTATACTCTAAGACTTGTAAGTAAATTTTATTATTTTAAACTTTATTTTCCTTCATGGATTTTAGCTGTAGTTTTATTAGATTATTATTCAGTACAATAATAAGTATAATCCGAAACCAAAAGTCCACTTCTTTCTGGTTAAAATTTATTACCAGATTTGTTCTGTTGCAACTCGAGAGCTTTATCTTAATTTATTTCCTTAGATTTTTATATTTAATAAATTGCTACTATACTCTACTATAATAGTATAAAAGAAAATTGTAGATTTTTTTAATTTTCTTATTTAAGTTGAACCTTTTGGACAATAGGAAATAAAAAATAATATAAAATAAAAAAATTATGTAGTAGAGATTGTAGAAGATTTCTTTTTTGTATATATCCTTGGTATTAGTTATACTATTGTTCAAGCACTTAAATACGCTTAATACATAAAAAAAAAGATTTTTTTTTTAACTTGAACATAAAATTTATGAGTTCTGTAAAAATATGAATTTATGTGAAAAAATTTATGAAATTTTTATATTTTTATATTTGAATGTTAAACTGACAAAAGGATACAGAAAAAGAAGTTTTTTTTACTAAAGTCATTGAAATTGTTTCCACCTGAAAGTATTAGTACTAAAGTATAGAATGGACTGTACAATTTAGAAAGAACTAAGTTTTTCCGACAATTTAAACTACTATTTTAAAAATTCGGTTACATTTCAGAAGAAACTACCGAAACGGAAAGAGAAGCGTCCCCAAATCATCTAAAAATCAACAATTCAAATAATTTAGTTTTATATTTAATAATTCTCAGACACTGTCCAGTTTAGAAAGTTTAAGTCAACTAAATATTATGTTTTTACTAACTTTCGTCAAAAAAAAAGAAATACATTTATAGATATTTTGTTGAAAAATATATAAATAAGATACTTTTTCGACATACAAAAAAGTTTATAAAATTATTGTACAATTTTTTGAAATAACTTTTTTAACAATTTTTTCCATAAACTTTACAGACATTTTTATGTCACTTCTAAATTTATGTATACAATAAAAAATATAAATTTTTAAATTTACTATGAAATTTTATGATAAAATATTAAATTTTATAAAATTTATTTTATAAAAACAATTTTTCTATTAAAAACGATTTTCGTCTGTCAACAATTTTATATTAATTGTACTTCAATCTTGAGGTGAACCTATACATTGCATAATAACAAATAACAAAGTCATTAACTGAATAAGTTAACCACTAAATTATGCCAACACCTGATAACGAAATAAGTTTCTGTTTAATCAAATTCTAGAAATAATTTGTCCTGAAAATTAATTAAATTTCATTATTTCTTTACGTTCTGTATTTTCATTCATTTTAAAACCAAAAAAAAAAATGTAAATGTAAATGTAAATAAAATAATTTTATATTCAATTTGAGTACCTAAATAAAAGAAAATTCAAGATAATTAGATAAAAGTAATTACGTTTTCTTTTTCATGAAAATTTCTCACTCATATTTGAATTTTTAATTAATTAATTTTATTTATGTAAATTTAATTAAAACTTTTCAATAAGTAATAATTTTCTAAGAATGTCAGATTAACAATAAAAATCAATTAATAAATTTGATAATTTAGTTGTTGATTAATTAAATTACTTCAATTACTAATTAATTAATCTTTCCACTAATTCAGTAGATTTTAATTTTAGTACATCTATGTAGGTCACTAAAAAATTGAGATAGATGATAACATTTCTTAACATTCTAACAGAATATATTTGGTGCAATGCTTTTGAATGCACTGTGCAAAAAATTAATTTTCATTATTTCAAATTTATTACATCAATATTAATGACGATTAAATACAATTAAAAATTAATTAACATAATTTTACATTTCATGTATTTAAATATTTTCGCGGTTACCAGATGGAAATTACTAATTATACCATTAAAATAAATAATAATTATCCTAATGCCTGAATCTATTTTATTTTTAATAATCATGATATAAAAAAAGTATCCGGAAATAATAATAAGTTTTAGTTTATTTTAACCAAAAATAAAAAATAAAATTATAGTCCAGTACTAATATATAATAAATTAAAAGGATATATAAACAAAAAATATCAAAGTCATCGTTATTTTTATAAAATATATATTAGTATCTTCTTTTTTTTTTAAAGAAAGGTTCTATAAAAAAATTCTATTTTTTCGAAAAGTATAATTTATTTAGTTTTTTCTTTTTTTTTTAGAAATCCTTTATTATTAATAATTTATGGGAACAACGTGAGTTGGCTAAATAATTCATTGAAAATTGGTTTTTTGTTAAAGCACGAAAATTGTAAGATTGTGGAAATATTTAAATGTATAAATAAAACACGCATAGTATGACTATTGAATTTTTTATATATTTAATAGTATTTTTACCTTTAAAATTTATATAATTTTAAATATATTATTTTCAAATTAAATTGTTACTAGTATTTAAATCGTTATCGAAATATCTTTTAATTTTAATATTTAATCTTTGAAAAGTAAATTACATTTTCATTACATAAACTGGAGCATATTTCTTTCATATTTCAGCAAAAAAACTCAATTCAACAGCATAAAATGTAAAAAAAAACTGTGAATAGTGTACGGTAAACTATTTAATAAAATCATATAAATCTTTATCATTCCTTTACATAATATCTTTCAGGAACTGACGTCTACTATGTTACCATAAATTTATTTCTATTTAATTGTTCTAACTCTTTTGTTTTTGAAAACTTTTCTAACATTAACTAAATTTTTTCCAGAATATCCTTTCAAAGTTTTCTACAAAAATATTTGAATTTAATGTTATTCTTAGTTTTATAAAGTTTTAATACTCAACTTTATACAGAAATTTTATATATTTACCTTTAAAAACTAGATATTCCTAACTATAGATATTGAAAAAAAGTATGAAAATTTAATTGGTATATTTTTTTTAATCTCATTTAAATATTATGTAGTAATATATTTGAAATTATTTACTTATGTTTTAGACAAATTAAATTATAAAATTTTGATTTTTGTAAGAATCATATTTCTTACATCATTGAAATTACAAAAATGAGTTGTAATTATTTTAATTATGCAAATTAGTTCAGTTAATAAATTCACTTACCTTAACTATTTCCTTTAAATCACTTTAGTTATTTATTCATTACATAAATTATTTTATGTCGATCTAGCGAATTAGCCGTTTATGCAAAAAAAAAAAAAACTAAAAATGATTAAGAAAAACCAATTACTTAGAAAGCTTTAAGGAAATAGAAAACTGAAAATGATGGACAAAGAAAAATTACTTTTCTGGTTAATTAATTTAAGTTTATATCTTGTTCAACATTTTTATATTAAAAAACTGAATAATCTTTTTTTTTTACTGAGAGTGAGACTTTTTTTCTTAGGGTATTTTTTTTGATAACACAAATTAATCAATCTGGAAATCATTTTAAAACTGTATCTGTAAAAAATATATTAATGTTTTATGTTTATCTATAAATTTTAAATGAAGTCTACTTTACTACAAATCATTCAATAAAAATATTCAAAAAAAAAATTTAACAACTATATTTATATAAAGTTTAGATATCTAAATGATGTACATAGTTTTATTCGAAATTGTATTTGACTAATCAATATTATATCGATCAAATTAACAAAAGAAAAAGGTTCTTAAGATGATTTAAAGTTTAAAATACAAATTTTCATTTATGACTATATAACAAGTTTTTGAACATAAATATTAATGCTCACAAAACTTATAATATCAAAAGTTTTACTGGATTATTCCAATTTTACCAACTAAATTACAAAATTTCATAATTCATCCTTAAACCTAAAAAGTAATATGTATGTATGTATATTTAATTTAAAGTTTTCGCATTAATTCAAAAAAACTTTTTTTAAAAAAATGAGGTTTGTATGAGGTTTGAAGCCGTCAATATGTTAAATTTTATTGGTACTTTTAATTATTATTATCTAACCAGACTTTTTGGAATTAAATAAATAAAAATTTTCTATAATATCAAACTATGACATTACAGTCAGATAGTCATCATCAGTGTACAAATCATAATAAGTTTTTTTTGGATTTCAAAAACTAACATAATATTTTTTTTAAATCATAAAAGGATTTTTTTTAAATCATAAAAGGATTTTTTTTAAATCATAAAAGGATTTTTTTCATTATATTTTAAAATAAATATAAAAAACTGCCAATAATAATAATAGTTTTATAAATTTAAGTTATTTTAATTAAATTAATATAAACAAAATGTTTAGTTATATAGTGACAGTATTGTGAAAAACTACAATAGCCAATCACGTATTATTGGACGTGACAACAACGTATAAAAATAAAGTTTCAATGACTGGTAAATTTATTGTCATAAATATAGAAGACTATAGTGAATGAAAATGACACTTTAAAAGCAAAACTATATTAAAATTTTAATAGTTTTCACAATTTAAGGATATTATAAAGTTAGTTAAGTTACATTATCAGTTATGAATTAATCTTGTTTGAAATATTTCCAACCTCCAACATTATTCCAATTCAATTTAAGTCAAGGTTAATGAAAACATGTTTCTTTTTTTTGTAAGTTAGATCTTAACAAATAATTATACAAAATAAATTTATTATATTTATACAAATTTAATAACATACAAGGAAAATAACTTGCACACGCAATTTGATACCTAATCAGGTTAACCTTCACAGAACCAATTGTACATAAGATTACATAATATTCTCTTAACAAGAATGAAATAAGATATAAATTTATTTATATTTATATACAAGTAAATAACATCCACCTATCAAAATTTTTTACAATATATCCTTTAAGCTTTAACAACAAAAAAATGTACATATAGACAGTAAATCCTTTTTGTTTATAAATTATCCCAAAGGAATACACAAGCTAGATCCTTTTTTATCCTTGTTAATAAATACATTGTATGTAAATATTTTGGATTTCCAAGTTTATCCTTTTAAAATGTAAATATGTCCTTTTGTAAAATGTCCATCAAAAGTAATGGAAAAAATAAAGAAATATATTTGTCCTTGTAGAAAGCTTTTCTTAATTATAATTTAAAAAATTTTGAAGGAAAAATTAAATTAAAGGTTTATTTTCTAAATATTATAATTCACTTATTATTTAAATAATTTGGATTTTATTAAATTCAAGCAAATTAAATCTTGGTCTGCTCTTGAGCATAACGAAAAATCATTAGTAATTTATGTTACAGATATCTTCTTTCTAATTTCGGTAAATCTATTGTACTGTTGGATGCAGCGAATTGAAATCGCTAGTAAACTCATTAAACTTTAAACTACGCACCGCGGAAACTATGCACCAGCGGAATCTTATTTAGTTAATACTTATTTCAAATTATAGTTATATTTTCTAAACAATCTTATTCATATAAGTACGTATACAGAAATTTATTTTCGTAATTCCATCATAAATAAATAAAAATAGCATAATTCTAAAGTAAAAAATTTTTTTACTCCTTTTCCACAATAAATTTTCTAATTTAAATTTTATAATTTTAAAATTGACTGTATCAAATAAATTCGTAAGGCTAATCCATCTTATATATTATTTAGGTTTATCTGTACTCTGCTTAAAGAGACAAACCACAAACAAATAATTCTAAACATTATCAATCTGAAAAAATAAAATTTATTAAACGTGACTAATATTAAATAAATAAAACAAAACTGTAGTGAAAATAGATTAAAACCAACCCGTGATAATATTAGTTATCCTTTTTTCTATTGTAAGAATATCCTTGACCTTTTTATGGTAAATAAATTTCTAAAAAATAATAATGACTTTTTGGCAAACTTGTGTTTTTTTTTATAATATATATTTATCAAAGTTAAAGTAAATGACAGACCCAAAAACTATAATCGATATGGACCGGACCATAATAAGTAATTGTATAAGTGTGTATTTAGCTAATGATAGTAATTCTAGTCGATTGTATTTTTTTTCCGTAGTTAAAGATCTTTTTGCAATGGTGGCTAACTTTGACTAATACAAAATTGAGCAATGTTGAAAAAAAATAGTTTCAATGGCCGAAGTGCCAATAGTATTTTTTTTTTTTTTGAATTTTGTGTTGAAGGAAGGCACATATGCACAAAATAAATATTTTTTTTATTAAATTGATATTATTTGTTTATTAAATTTAATTAAGCAACAAAAATTAGCTGTATATGCTTATTCAGGTTCTCTTATATTGTTGGTTTTTTTAGCTTTTAGCCAACACTGACATTGGAGAATAGTTAGCTGGCGTATAACTATAAAATAATTAGAAAGATTAAGTACTCCTTAAACTGAGGAAATTTTTTCGTAGCGACAACAAAGGGAAATTTTCACTTTAATTATATGGCGGCTTATGGATATCTTCAAACCAATCCAAATTTTGCACCGTTTTTTTCTAATTTAGAGCGAATATCGTTAGCAACTAATTACAAAACTGCTATACGAAAAAACACCCTGGTTTGGGTATACGTATACTACCTTTAAACAAAACAATATTTGCTTTGGTTTATTTATTATTATAAAATAAAATTTGAAATATTTTGATGTAATATAACTTTATTTACATCAAAGAGTAACATGAAAGACTTTAATTAATTACATTATCTTCTTAACTTCATTTAATATGCATTCTGATTATATGTGAATTTCGTCATAAATTTCATGATTTTTTTTCTTATAGTGTTAATCGTGAAAATAAATTGTAATGTAACGTAAATACAAAAAATTTTAATGGATGTACACATTAAAAAATTTTAAATTTATTTATTTACATTTTAAATTATCTTCAAAATTCAAAATATAATTCTAATGCACATATTCTGTTAAAAACACGATATAAATTAATTATTATTTGCAAATAAAGCTGTCGTGAATCTACATGAACGATAATTTTTAATTATAAACATAAAACAGTAACAGAATCAAATAAATTTATTCAGTTAAACTCTGCTTTTCCAATCGAATATATTATTTAAACAATTTAATCATATAATTAATTATTGTTTTGCAAAATATACTATTTTCTCTTTAAATTTTGAAATATTTCTGTATAATTTAATGAATTTATTTTAATTTTCTGTCCTTTTCCAAATAAAAATCAATTTTATTAAATACATTAAAGAGAAAAATTTATAATCTGATATTGGAAAAAATTATTATGAAATTTTATTAAATTTATATTAAGAATTTAGCGACAAATATAATTTTTTATCGTATAACATATTTTTACGATAACAGATATGATTTGTTATATTAATAATACACAGAAAATATTTATTAAAAAAAAAGCATCCCTTTTTTGGCTAAAATAATAAAATTTAATGGAATTTTTACAGAATAAAATATGCCATTGGCATTTTAAGTTCAGAAGAACGTGATAAATTGAAAATATTTTATGAGTATTTATACAATTTTATATTTAATTTATGTTATGTGATTATGCATTCAAATTCTTTCGCAGAAAGAAATAATGAAAAATTGCCAAAAAAAAAGAACTTTTGTTTTTATAAAATCACAAAAGATTTATTTATTTTATGCCAACAATTTATAAATTTAATTAACATTTAGGGCCAGTTTAATTTCTCAGTGTAACTCACATAGTAAGAGTTGGAGTTTCACATAGTGAAACACATAGTTAGAGTTAGAGTCTTAGCTTAGGTTTATCTAAAATGAACATGTATAGTTTAAATGTTCAATTCATTTTCACAGTTGTAAGGGTTTCTGAGTTTAATTAAACTACGAAATGTTTATTTTATTAACCTTGTCTTATATTTGTATTGTCTTGGGCTGCAGCAGTCGAAATTCGCTGCCGAAACACGGAAATAATTTAAACTGACACTGTGAACTTGTGCGTTTTTAGTAAAATTAAAAATAACTCCGTTTAGAAATATTTAACTTTCAACTGAAATGCAAACCTAAAGTTTTAAAATTCATAGTTAGTCGAAAAAAATTTCCATTTCCATCATTCTTTTTGTTGTTCTGTTAGACAATATATAGTTTCAAGCTGTGAAAATAAATAATAAAAAATACATTTTTATTCTGTCCTCTATTTCACCTTCTTTTTAGAAAATATGCAAATTAACAATTTGTTTATTTAGTAAGAATAGTAAAGGAAACTTCTAATATTATGCATTAAAAAAAATACATATAAGCATTAAAATTATAGATAATTTTGTTTGTTGAAAAAAAAGATTTTCAAGTGGTAATAATGAAAACTTAAGGTTATCTCAAAAAGTTAACATGAAGAGTGTACATTTTTCTGAATAATAATATGTTTCCTTAGCTAACATTGTAAAATATATACAATTTTTGTTTGTTCCTGCAACAAAAAAGACTCCATAGCGTGTAGTGAACTTTTCCTTTATTCATATACCCGGTGTGATAATTTTTCATTGCGTCACTATTATGAATAAAATTTAACATATAAGTACATATTATTTAAAAGAAATTTAGTTTCCATTTCAATTTTTAACTCTATGGCTGCAGCAACACCCATTCAAAATGAGGTTTACATTTATTGTAGTCAACTCTATATTGGTTATAATAAAATATACTTCACAATTTAATTTAATAATTGCTCAGTTCTCACATCACAAAAATAAATTAAACCAGAATCACGAAATTTTAATTTGAAAAACATAAATTATTTATTTCAATTTTCTCCAACTGTTATTATTCGGATTCGTATAAAATGTTATTTTCTTTATCTTTTCCGTGGGTGTGCCACGACGATTATAATTCAAAGAAATTCTGTTCGTTTTTTTCTTTAAACTTTCAAAAAAAAAAACTAAAAATATTATCAAAATTCAGCAGTTTTTTAAAGAAACTCTTGTGTGTACAGCTTTATTGTCATACTATTTATTATAAATGCCAACGTGTGCATATTAAGGATTAAAATAACCAAATAGAAAGAAAAGTTAAAATTACTATTTTTAAACAAAAAAAGCTATAATTGCAATAAACACATTGTTAAATAAATATTTTGTCTTTAAAGTTTTCCATTTTAATAATAAATGAAAATTGTTGTGAAAATGAAATGACATTTCTCCAAGGTAAATAATAACTGCAAGTTAAAAATTTTAATGTTTTAGGTTATTTATTTAATTTCGTTTATCAGGTAAATAAAAAATTCTCCTTTCAAAGGTTAAACTAATACATAAAATTAAAGGATTTGCTAGTAAAAAAGAAAAACATTAATGCCACATAAAAATACGTAAATAAAAATGAATCGTATTAGTTCTTATAAAATACATTTGGGAAAAGGAAATTGTCACAAATAAATGTATTTCAGTAAAATACTAGGTGTATTTATTTTGGAAATTGTACATTAAGAACAATTGAAAATAATTTGTATTCAGACAAAAGGATATTATATATCCTTTAATGGCTATTAAATTTCCTTACAAAGTATATTTGAGATTTTTTAAGTTGAAACGATTTGTATTATTATTTGCTAGTTAACAAAAATATGCCAGCTACAGAAAATTTAACAATTTTGATTTCAATAAATTTATATTTATTTCCTTATTTTCCTTAGGGCTAAATTTTCACTTTCTTTATAATAGCATTCATTGTCCGGAAAATTTAATTTATATTAAAAAATTATGATATTTTCTAGATAAAAGGAAATTTCTGGTCAATGTAATTTCAATGCTTTTCCGATGAATTCATTAATATTTAATACATTAAGTAATTTAAATTTAAATTTTTAATTTTAACTTATACTATCTCATAACCTAAACAATTATCGAATTGTCCACTAGTTTCTGATTAATATTGGTTCTTTAAACCAGAACCAATATTAATCAGAAACTAATAAGCTCCATTTACATTACACTATAAAACTAGGTTGTAAATTTTAACTTAAAATTCAATTAAATCTTAAATTAATCTATACACAGATACATAATGTATTTCTTAAAGTAAAATACTTATTAAAACTTTTAAGATAAACTTCAAATTACCTCAATTAAATCATTTCAAAAATTATAATTTGAACACATCTTCAAATATTAACTCAACTGAAAAACTTTGAACTCTAATTTTCTCTTATATTGTTTTAGTTTTTCTACTTTTTCAAATTGGTTTTTGTGCAGTCAATTTAACCCTTTAAAAGGATATTTTAAATATATATTTCTATATAATGTTGGTTGTATTAAGTTATTCATTCAGCAAAAAAAAATTGAGTTATACCATCTGAATTAAATATTTATTTCACGTATATAATTTTTATATGACCTTTTCCTGACCACCAGAATTAAATTTTTTTAGAAACATTTTTGCAGTTTCCGACCAAAAAAAAATATTCTGGTAACCTTCGTATAAATAGTTTGGTAGATGAAGGATATGCTTTGAGTTGATTTTATTAAAGCACGTTCTTATAAAAACCTTAATATTTAGTTTTTATTTTATATTAAATTACCTGGGATCTTTCTTTTTGGAATGAATGAGTAAGGAAACCTGTCAATGGCCTTAATTTAGAAATATTTTCAATCCAAATATTTATATAGATAACGTAAGAAAAAAAAAAGTGTTGAACTTAATATTAAAGAAATAATATATTAATTGCGTAAATTTTTATGATGAGTTTTGGAATTATGTATATATATATATATATATATGTATTTTCTTTGCTAATTTTAGTCACGTGCAAATTGAATACGTAAACATACTTTCATTATTATTACTGTGTGTTTGTTTAGTTATGTTCAAATATAAAGTAAATATTTATTTTTATAATAGTTTGTTAAGGACATTAATAATTTCAAATCAATTTCAGTATATTGTTATGATAATATCTGACAAATGTTAATATTTTTTAGTGATTTTGTTTAAAAAAAATCCTTATATCACCATTCCGCCTGCACGTAAATTTTATATTCAGTCTGTTCGTCAAATATGATTTACTATAGTAGTCGTGTACTACATCACGGCTTATATTCGAGCAAAAATAATAATTCATTTACATTGTAACGAACCTAATACTGCACCTACTACTCTGTATTGCCTTTTTTTTTTAAATTAAAAAAAAAATATTTTGTGGCTGTTTTTTTTATTTCAGTTCTATATCCTTAACGATCAACTTCTTTTTCATTCCACTTCAAAATTTTAATCAACAATTAATTTAATGAAAAGTGAAAAATCTACAAAATATTTACATTAATTAAATAAAACATTCTGAAAAGTTTTTATATAAAAAATCTATATAATTTTAAAATATTTTATAAATGATGGTAACTAAATTTATCATTGAATTCATTTATGCCCCTAGTTTATTTACTTTGATTTCATTGACCATTATAATTTTTTGACTAATTATAAAATATATTTTCAATCAAGGTCTCATCTCTGCAATCTGCAAGTTTTATAAAAAGCTTTATGTTACAAAGTAAAAATTTTAAATAGAAATGAAAAGAAACTGATTTAATTTATAAAAAAATCTTTAAAATTAATTTTGTTTTATTTGTGCTGAATTTCCCCTGGGAATTTACATCTCTCATAAATTTCATGTCATATTGAATTGAACCATTTTGATTAAATTTCTTGATTATAAATTAATTTTTTTCAAATAGTTGAATTCTATTTTCCAACGGTTGCAAATCTTAGATATTCTAAATAAATATTTCCGTCTGTTTTTGCCATATAATTTCAGGATGTGAAAATATAATCACAAATTCGAATGAATAACTATATAAATTTAAAATTTAAATCGTGTTAAAATTTACTTAATATATTTAGTGCTTAAAAATCTAATCTAACGTAGTTTATAAAAAATATTTTGCTGGTTCTAAGAAAAATACACAATTTTCTTAGACATTTTATATTGATAAAAAATTCAATTTTATTTAATTAGTTCACTTAATCATTTGTTTAGTATAATTAAATATACTTGCAGTTCTTATGACTAGATGCAATTCTAATTCAGCTTTTTGGCTAAATTGAATACTTACAAAACAAATTCTTTAGAACATTTACTAATTTTTATTTAAAAAATTATATACATATATAAATGCTTTCCTAATAAAGTAACAATATTTTTTTCTTTTTCAGATTTGACTATAAATAAATTATAAAAAAATTTAATAAGGCAAAGAAAATAATTTGTTCAGATGGGTTGATACCTAATCAGTTTAACTTCCACATAAGTTGTATATCAAAAAATTTGTTCATTTTTGTTGGTTTAAAGATAAACCAACATACAATGTTATAATATATTATGTAGCTAAAACCATCCTTTTATTTTGCACGCCACAATAATGCTTAATCTTGTAACGAAACAATATTATGTAAAAAAAATTATTATGTCGGTTTTTGTTAACAAAAAATTATATACTTCGTAAATATTCCCAAAAGAATTGTACCGAATCCTCTTCTCTTTTTTTATCCTTGTTAATAAATATACATATTTATGTAAGTAATTTAGATAATTTTACTTGTGAAAATGAAAATATCTTGTATTATGAAAATTTAAAGGAAATGTATGATGATAACGAAAGGCTGATTTATGAAAAAAAGAAAAGTGAAATTGTATACATTTTTTTAAGAAAACTTTATTGTTAAAGAACTTTTAATTTGGAAATTCTGAAAATTTTACCAGAAATAAATATAAAATATAAGTTTGAAAATATATCACTTGTTTTTTTTCTGTAATTCCATCAAAAACAAAGAATATATTTCAATATTTTCTTTAATAATTTGAATATCAGAGTCTACCCATAAATATTATGATAAATGTATTCTCATTTTTAGGCTATCAATCTTTTTATTTATCATCTCTTACATCTTCAAATAAAACTTTATTAACTGGCATACATTTTTTTGCTGTTGATGGAACGAATATTAATATTTATATATAGAACAAAATAAGGAATTATTGATAAGGATTTAATACGTCATCGCTAAATTATAAATAAATAAATAAAATCAATTTGGATTTCATCATGAATTTTCATAGTAAGGAATTTTCATTTTAATTTTATTAAATTAATTTCTCTAAAATTCAAAATTTAAAATAGTGTCAAGTCTCGAGTGTCTAGTCTACAGACATTCGTTTTTATTTACGTTAATTATTTTTGTAATACATTTGTTAGTATTAAAAATTTGCAAATCATCAAACTTTGATTCTTTAACCTTTAAAACAAAAAATTTCAATGAACCAAAATATTGCCTGTTGGTCAATATTGTGGTTCATGAACAACAACTAATTAACTAATCTCCAGAAAAAAAATTCAGTTTAAAAATTATTTAGATATTTTTACTTTTGCAAATATTTACTCCTATAAAATAAAATGTCTTGAGATTAAAAATTTTATAATAACAAAAATATATCTTAACAATAAATTTAACCAATTTTCATATAATTTTTCTTCTAACAAATTATTCCCCTTGGTAAATTCTCAATTATAGAAGACCTTCACTTACATTTCTTAGTTTAAATAAAAGCTTTCAATAAATTACCACTGAATTAGATTGTAGAAAATTGCGCAGACATTTTGTTTATACGAATTTTTCAACTTTCTCATTACTGATTTTCAGAGCTTATATAGGAAAATTTCTTCAGTCATCGGAATTCCGATCTCCGTAAATGTCGATATCGCAGTGTATTCGATAATTTGTTGATTAACATTTTTGTTACTTATTTCACTTACACAAATTACTATAATTATTGTTAGTAAACAAATAAATACTATGAATTGGTTTTAAAAAAAACTAATAATCAAAATAGACCGGCATTTAATTGAACAAGAAACTAATTTTTGTGGTTATTCGTTAACCTAAGGCAAACGTGGGGGTATAATTTTCTAAAAATCTGTATAAGTCACAAGTGTATTGTGAGTATATTTATATACATTTGTATATAAATATTTCATTTATTGTATAGTGATTTGACATTTATGTATAAAAGTGTAGTAGTGTATAGTATATTACAAATATTATGTTTTTCAGATACAATCTCCGTAAAATAATTTTTGCAATACAGATTTCCAATGCCAAAGAGAATGAAATTTATATTTTAATAAAAATTAAATTAATTATGGAATAACTTGTGGATAATAAGTTTTTTGGAATTCAATTTTTTTTTCAAAGAATCAAAATAAATTAAGTTTTGTACCAAAAGTAAAATTGTTATTACTTTTAAAAATAAATATTATGGAAAAATTAAAGACTTTTCAACAAAGAATTCAATTAACAGTCAGTTTATCAAATGAAGTAAGTAAAATATAAAATTTAAAAATTTATTTTCATTTTTTATTTTTTTTTAAAAATAAATTAACACAATTTACTTCTAAAAAATCAAAATTTAAACATAAATCTTTTAAGGAATAATTTAAAGTTGGTTAAAATTTTAAATAAAACATACAATACAAGTTATATGCTCTTTGATTTCACATAATTTTTTTTCTCATGAATATTGTTCCATTTTTTTTTATATGTAAAATTATTTATTAAAAAAAAAAACTTTAAATTCCACAGGCAAAACATTTATACATAAAAATTAATCCAAATTCTTACCTGAAAGCAATCTGAATTTAGATTTTTATAAAATCTAAAACATAAAACCATAAATGTAAACAACAAAAAAAATCGAAATTGAAATAGGAATTTGGGTTATATACTTGAAAAGCATAAAAAAACATAGGTAATTGTGTCAAATAAATGTCAAATCATGAAATTTATATATGGAAACATATTTTTTCTCATTCGCTTCTGTGAATAATTGCTAAAATACATAAAAGTAAATTGAAATTGATTTTATTTTATGCTCAATGCACAGCTAAATAATTGAAAATTTATATTATGTACTAAGATTTTCTTAAAAATATATTTATATAAATACATATATTAAAAATAATTGCTTAATAATCAAAAATAATTACCTCCATTACACAAAATTATTGTATAAATAAAATAAGAAAAATGTTATATGAAAACACATATGGAAATATATAATTGAAAACACATATGGAAATAAATTTGAAGATTTTTTATGATATTGCATCAAAATCAAGAAACAACTACTAAAACAGTATTTTTATTACCAACTTTAGAAACATTTAATATTTAAAAAGGAATGAAAGATTACTTTTTAGAATTTACCAAAAGGTAACTTTAGTAGAAAATTAACAATCATAATTCATCAATTATTACTGGCATGCAAACTTATATTTCAATCATTTATGTTATTTAGAAATTAATTGTTGTTTCCAAAATTCTACTTAACCAAAACCGAATATTAAAACCATGTTAAAGAATAAATGTCTCTAAACAACCACTTATTCAAAAATATTAGTGTATCTTTCTCTAGAATTTAAAAAAACCATTTTTTTATCTTATATTTTTGGTCAATTATATACTTAAATAAGTACTGTCAAAATTTTCTTTAAAACTAAGTAAATAACCACCAACATTTTTCTCTAATGAGCACTTTTCATGCCATAGTTAATCATTTAAAAAAATAAATACTAAAATATTTTCAAAACATATTTTTTAATCTTGGTTTATATTGCTTAGATAGTGCATAGATTAATGTAAAAGCTAATAAAAAGAAATTTAAAAACAAGTTGTTTAATAACGTCGATATAACGTAAGTTTAAAAAATAAGTAATTAAAATTTACCTTTTTATATAAATCATAATTCTACTATGTAGAATTACATACCATAAACATTATATTGACAGCGACAATGTGCTATATACTCTCACGAAAATTTGTAAGTTGGAAGTACTTATCAGCATATTTTTATTTTTTTCCAAAATTGTAGTTAAATTACAGAAATTTTCAATCTCATTTTATAAGGAAATTATTATTTGTCATAATTATGTAATTATAATTTTCTGCATTTTATTTTTTATTATTTTTAATTGCATCTACATAAAAGAAATTATTAAGTTTCCGTGAAAATTGCATTTTCATATATGCATATATTAAATTATAAATTATTTCCATGACATCCGAATTAAAATTTTGTGTAAAATTTTATTCGAACCTTGAACTCCATACACAGTACAATAAAAAAAATGAACAATTTCATAATTTTTTATAGAATAAAAAGACGGCCTATTTATTTTCATTATAACTTCCTTTTACATACATGCATCCTGTTCATAATTATTATTATTTTTTTATTAAATTATATAATTTTAATTATATACCATTTACATTATGAGATTAAATTTTATATTAACATTAAAATTTTATTAACAAACAGTTTTGTAAATTTTAAATTTAATTTATAAATTGTTGATTTTATTTGTAAAAAAAAAGATTGTTTTGTTTTAACCCAACATAATTCCATAAAATATAAATTAAATATTTTAATAATTATACATAAATCTGTGACTTTTCATTATTCCTAATTAAATAGGGGTTTTTAACCAGAAAAAAAAATATAAATAAATGAACTAAAACTTATTAATGTACAGAATATAATTATCGATAGTTTAACAAAAAAAAACTGAATTTTCCACATAATTAGACTTTATCTACACGCAGACAAATTAGTAAACAAAATAAGATTTAATTAACTACAAAAAATTCTAATTAGTTTGAAAAAAAAATATCTGACATATTCATTAAAATATTTTTTTACCCTAATTAAAATATATTTCCAATTTCCATGTAAATTTTTTTTTTTCCCTATTTATTTATTATTTATTGTATCTTACTAGGTGTAACTAACAATAAGTAGTCAAATCTTATAATCTAATTTTTATAAATGTTCTTGTTAATATTAGAACATATTTATAATTCAAATTGTTACATATATATATTCTATTATGTTGCGTGTTACTGTTACTTAATAGAAATTATTACAATAGTTGAATGATGTCTTTGTTTTTTATCAGACGACGGGGCCCCGCTTAATACCAATTTTTTTGCCAATTTATTAGGATGACTTTCTAGTTTCGATGGGTATTTTTTACTGATGTTACAAATTTTCTCTTTAACTTTTGGAATATTTAAGTCCCTATGGATGTTATCGTGTTTTATATACCAGGGTGCAACTGTAATAGTTCTCAATACTTTCGATTGACTTCTTAGGAGTTTTTCAATATTTGAAGGAGATGCTGTTCCCCACACTTGGATCCCGTAGGTCCAAATTGGTTTGATGATTGATTTATAGAGCAGAACTTTATTTGATAGACTAAGCTTAGCGTTTTTATTTAAGATCCAATACATATTTCTTGCTTTAATTTTAATTTGAGATGATTTAGCTTTTATATGATCATTCCACGTCAGTCGACGGTCCAGATGAATACCAAGGTATTTCAAACTAGAACTTTGAGATATTGTTTGTTCATTAATTTTTATAGGTGGACAAGTTTGCTTGCGTAATGTGAAAGTTAATTGTGTGCATTTATTTTCGTTGACCTTTATTCTCCAAGTAGACATCAATTTTTCAAGGTTTTTCATATGATTCGCTAGGTGATCCGTTGCTACATTAGGACAAGCATTAGTACTCAGAATAGCTGTGTCATCAGCAAATGTAGAAGTGGAAGTCATCAGCAAATGTAGAAGTGGATCAGAAGCATAAGTTTTGTGGTTAACAATGAATCTTCTATTTAGGATATAGTTTTGAAGTAATTCATGCAAATTGACTAGTAGGAGCTTTTTGATTTTATAGATTAGGCCCTCGTGCCACACCTTATCAAAAGCTTGTGCAATATCAATAAATACCGCTGTGCAATATTTTTTCTGTTCAAATGCTTCCCTTATTATATTGACTATGCTGTGGACTTGCTCTGTGGTGCTGTGCTTTTCACGGAAACCAAATTGGTGGTCAGGAATAATGCCTGTTTGATTTAACAGTGGTATCAATCTTTTAATTAAAAGTTTTTCAAATATTTTAGAAAGTGATGAAAGAAGACTTATAGGTCTATGAGAAGATATTTTTGTACTGTCTTTTCCTGTTTTAGGGATCATGATGATCTTTGAAAGTTTCCAACACGTTGGATAATTACCAGTGCGTACAATAGCATTATTAATGTGTAAAAGATGCTTCATACCAATTTGAGGCAATTCTTTAATCATTTTTGATGTGATTAGGTCATGTCCTGGTGATTTTTTAGGGTTCAAATTATTTCGTACCAGTGAATTTAGTTCATTTAATTTGAATATTATTGGCATGGATGTGGTGTTAGGTTCCAGTGTTGGGAGTTCCGTTTCATCCTCCGAATTATTTGGAGTAAAAAGTTCTTTCACGTGCTTAACGAAAGCTAATCCTTTTTCGTCATCACTTCTAGCCCAGTTGCCATTATTCAAACGTATCGGTGATTCTCGGAGTATAGGTCTTTTAATCTTTTTTGAAGGTCGCCATAAAGAGTAATCGGTTGCTTCAGTAGGAGATAAATTTTCTAAGATTTGCTGAAACTCAGACTCTCTTTTTCTCTGATATAATGTTGACACTATAGTTTGTTATTAAATCGTGGATTTCTTTTTAACTATTACAAATATCCGTTTTTTATTTACAATAACTTATCTGCACAGTTACAATTTTAACGAATTTAATGTTATTGAGAAGTTAAATCTTACGGAGCGTTTAAAAACACGTCTGAACTGATCGAATACTTAATTTTGAATCTCCATGTAAATAAGCATTAAATATTAATCATTAATTTTCTATTTTGTATTTTCAGATATTTATTTATTATATTCTATTTAGCATTTATCTAATTATCTTAAATTGAATACATAACTATACCAATTAAAAAAATATTATTTATATAAATGAAAATATTTAATTACAAAATAAATCCTTAATTTCAAAAATGGTATTTCTCTACACTTTCAAATATAAATAATCTTGTTTTAATATCCTTATTTATTTCTATTAAATTTTCTTAATTTTTATCAAATTTTAAAATATTTATTTCAGTTTTTCATAAAAAAGGATCTTTTACAAATAAATAACTTTTCCATCTGACCAAAAACTTAGATATAGTCTATTAACCGATAAAAATACTTTTGACAGTTTCTCTCAAAAAAAATATAAGTTATTTGATTCCTTGTTACAATAAATCCTATAATCGTATTTCTTGGTCCTAAAAGAAAAAAAACTTTTAATTTATCGTCAACACTTATTAGTCCAATAAATTTCTCCCCAATAAAAAGTTTTAAACAAACAATAAAAAAGAAATCTTATGTAATATATAAAAAAAATGTCCTTTAAAGCAGGTCCAATAAAAGAATATGACATTTTATTTTGGAATGCCTTTTTTTTCATCGTATTTGGAAGAGTCAACAAGCAATTACGAGACGAAAAAACTTTTTTTTTTTTTTTTTTTGTGAAATTATTTCACATTCGTTTGTCAAATTTTAAACCAATTGTAAACTTTTATGTTTTATTTAAGAAGTGACAAAAATAACCAAAAGTCATTCTGTTGATAATTCTGCATGGTTGAACTTAGAATTCGTTTTTTTTCAAGTTGAAACATATAAACCATAAATGTAGTAGAAAATCCAATTTAATTAAAAAATTATTGTACTTCAATTTGTAAACAAAGAATATCGTAGTTGATATGGAATAACTGACGTAAAAATAAGTCTTCATTATAATCAGTTTTGCCCTTTGAATATCCTGTAGACATCACCATGTTCCTTTGAAATTGATATAGATATCTTATGAAAAAAAAATGAATAACTCTGTTTGTCCATATCGTAAATTCTAAAATTTAATTACAGTGTTATTATATAGTTATATTTACAATAGTTTTTTTTAATTTATTGCTTCTTTACATGGAACATTTTGTGTTCTAAATTACACAATTTTCTGATTAAATAAAACCTGATGCAAATTTAAATTGTGGCTAGAAAAATTTATTCAAAAACGTATATTTTCATCAAATTTATTAAAATGAAATAATTAGTTATATTTTGTCTATGTAGTTTAGTTAAAGTCACAAAATTGACCACAAGTCCACAATATGGTTACCATAAGTTTATTTTAGTTTACCTTAGTAAAATTACTCAAATTGTATTTCAAAATTAAATAAAAAATTAATTACATTTTGTTTGTTGTACGGAAAGTAGTACAATTCAGTTTGAAAACCAAATAAATTGGAGTACAAATAATTAGTCTACGTCAGTAACAAATAAATGGTAAATTGTTGTAACTCAAGGATTTTTTTTACTAATACAAATATTGCTGTGGTTTTTTTATGTTTTCATTTAATTACTATCTAATATGAGTTTATGAATTTATGAGATTTTGAATAATACGGAAAATTAATTTAATAAGATTTATATTTATTTAGTTTGTGAAATCAAAGGCTAGCTATATTCATAAAAAGTGCCAAATGAAAATAAAGTTAAATTTGATTTTAATATTTAAATTAGATATTGTACTGCCCATAATTTAATACTTAAATTAGATATTGTACTGCCCATAATTTGTTAAAGCTCATCAGCGAAAATAATTAGCAAACGTCAGTAAGAATACTAAAGTAAGCAGGATATGAGTTCTAAGAAGATCTTACTGAATCGTCATAAACTGTTTTGAAACAAATTTGGTAATAGATGTTTTGTTCGTACTATTTGAATTACCGTCCAAGCGTAGCTGGTGGTAGAAAGTGTTTTTCCATTTTTTTGCCTATGTGTACGGTCACCCACATATTTAATTTCTAGAGCATATAGTGATAACATTTTACTTTTCAATTAATTAAATTAACAAAATTTCTAACTAATTAATGTATGTTACATAAAATGGTTAACATGAAATTTGATAAGCTGTTAACATATTTATTGTGTTTATTTTTTGACATTTTTACAAAGTTAATTTTATTGCAGGATTAAAATTAAGAATTATACCAACTTTGAGAGCCTTTTATGTAATATTTAAAATTCTGTCAAAGACTGTAAAACCTTTATGTTTTTTTTTCTCAATATTATGAATTCAATGTTTTAAAAAAAATATACTTAGAATCAGTCTACCCTTGTCCTTATTTTTAAATAAATATTATATTAAGTTATTTAAAATTTGAATAATCCTTTGACCCAATTTAATCCAAAAGATAAATAATTTTCTATAATATATACGTATACAGTATATAAATTTATTTTTAATATATTATTTAATATTTATGTAAATTTTTAAAAAAAATCATATATTATATATGTATTGTCCTTGGAATATACAAAATACAACATTACCATAAAACATTTATATATATTAAATTTATATAAAATTTCTTAGTAAAATGACATGCAAATTTATTTACTTATAGATTTTTTTCATCAGAAAACTATATATACATACATAAAAATATGATAGCATGATTTTCAGAATATTATTGTATATGTATTTATAAGGAAATACTAAGGATAATTTTAACAGAGAGAAAATTATTAAAAAATTTCCCACCAGTTAAACAAAAAAACAACAAAGAAGAGACTTGAATTTTTGAAAATAATATGAAACTTGGATTATTGAAAATAAAACAGTTTTTGCACTCCAAATAAAACCTTTTGCAAATCAAATTGAACCCTTTGCAAATCAAATTAGACTTTTGTAAATCAAACTCAACGTTTTGCAAATCAAATTAATCCTTTTTTAAAAATAATTTTAAATTGTTATATTTTTTTTATTAAACACCAATTTTTACTTGCTAAATGCTATGATAAAGATTAAAAATATTATTAATTTCCATAATTCGAGTAGACTATGTAGATTTCTTAGATGGTGACATTTTAATTTTAAATTATATGTATTATATAAATTAAAGATTAAAAGCATTCCAAAATGATTAGAAGCAATATATCATCTTCAGAATCTGATGATGGTTTTCCGTTAATAATGAGTACACGCAATCAACACCGTACAATGCAAATTACCTCATCAGGAAGCAACACCAGCAGTTGTGCAGTTCCATGTAATCGGCCACCTACACATAGCCGTATAAGTAGAGACCAAAAACAAATATTAATAAAATGTTTTGAAAATGGAGAATCAATTAAGAAATCATCTGAAATTGCTGGAATTAATGTAAATACTGCGCAATCTATTATAACCCAATACAACAAAAATAATGGGGAACTTTTGGAAAGAAAACGTGGTGGTAAAAGAAATTTTAAATTAAATGGAGATATACTAAAAAAAATTGAAGAAATAGTTGAAGAAAACCCTTGTATAACGTTGAAGAACATTCGAGAGAAAATTTTAGAATGTGAAAATTTAGTATTAAGCTTAAATACAATTGCAAATGGATTGAAGCGGTTACGCATTACATTATCACGTGCTTCTGTACAAGGGGATCGTCGAAACAATACTCGAACAATTGAGGAACGAAAAATTTACGCATTACACTTTTCGCAAAATGCACCAGAAGACCGAAAAAATATAATATTTATTGATGAATCAGCATTCAATTTACACCTTCGGCGAACATTTGCACGATCTAGAATAAATACACCGGCTCGTATAACTATACCAACAGTTAGAGGACGTAATGTATCATTAATTGCCGCAATAAATATCAATGGAATAATATTCAAGCAAATAATATCAAACTCCAATGTTAATTCCAATAAATTTTGTGAATTTCTCCAAACTTTATTTGAAAAATTAGCGGAAGATGGTATTGAGGATGCGTGGTTAATTTTAGACTACGTCAGCTTCCGTAAGACGGTTGAGGTGCGGACTCTTATTGCTCAAACAAAGCATACCCTAGTTTTTTTGCCGCCATATTCACCTATGATGAATCCTATTGAGGAAGTCTTCGCAAAAATAAAATATAGTGCACGAAATATTTTAGCAGATCCTACCAATTCCATGCATTTGAGAGATGTAATTGAAGAAGCTGCTGCAACAGTTAACAATACAGATTGTATCAATTACTATAGACATATGTATATGCAATTGCCAAGAGCTGCGGCAGGAGAAGCCTTATAGGCGAATATGCTGGCTTTATATATTAATTTTGACTTTATTATTGACTAATAACCTTAATTTATATTTATTAAAATTTGTGTTTAATAAAAAATTAACAATTTAAAATTATTTTTAAAAAAGGTTGAATTTGATTTGCAAAAGTTGAATTCGATTTGCAAAAGGTTGAATTTGGAGTGTAAAAATTGTATCATAAGCATAAATAATGAAAAGATATATTTATGAAAGCAATATAAATAAATAAAATATTATTTGAAAAATAAATTTAGAGATAACAAAAATAAGACAACATATTATTTATTTTTAAAAAAAAAAATCTAGCAAAAAGATAATTACGCTATTTCTAGAAATGATTGTTTAGCACTCAGCAAAATTCATTTATAATCTCTTACATGCTGCAATTTGATAATCACTTTTTTATGCGACTAATTGAAATCTCCGTCAACATATTCAACACGGCAAAATTGGTAAATAATCTCAACTTTTTACATAAATTTTTTTATTATTTTGAGTTTATGTACTAACAAGACATCCCAGTCCAAATTTCTGAAATCTTATATATAAAATTCAAATCATCATTCATAATCAAATTTAATTATATTTTTAAACATAATTTTATGCTTATCCAAGAATTAAATTAACAGAAAATGTATTTCATTAAAACCAAAAATTTTACCTGCAAATATTTAAATATTCCCGCTGACGGATAATTAAAAGTGAAGATAAACTCACATATTACAAAATTCTGTAAAAATAAATAAATAAAGTAATTTTTCATCAGAATTACTTTATAAAAAATTATGTAATTAAAAAAAAAGCAACATCAGATATAAAATTCTTTTAAATGAAAAACATAATTTTCTACACATTTCAAATATGTAATCATCTAGGTTGTTTTTCCTTTCTCGACATAGTTGACCTAATTTTTACCGGAAGGTAAATATTTTTCATTTATGGTTTTGACATCGAAATGAAGAACTACCGATAAGTAAGAAATTTCTTCGTTTATAGTTTTTACTTGAAATTAAATCTCTTCTGGAATTACTTTTGATGAAATTTTAAATCTTTTACATGATATGAATAATTTCCTTTTTAATTAACAAAAAAAAACGAATTTAATGTGGAAAAAGTAGAATAATTACATATTTTATTAGAGATTTAATTCAAAAATTTGAAACTTTATTAAAGTGTTAGATAATAAAGTAAAATTGATTTGAAAATATTTCAATTCTTATATAAAAATGATCTAATAAAACTTTTTTGAAATATTAGCATACGCTTCAATTAAATATTTACAGTTGAAATAACGTGAACAAAAAGGCATTAATTAAAAACAATAAATAAACCAATAGGGAATCAGAAAAATAAGTTAAAAATGTAGTTTATAAAGTAAATTTGATCAAAATTATCTCTTTTCGAAAAATGTATAAGATTATTTGTTTTACATTTTATTTATATAATTATGTCCTGTAGCGTTTTTAGTCATGAACAAATATATACTTTTTATTTTTTTGATTAAAAATAAAAATATTACAAATTGTAAATTCTAAAATAATTATATATCATGCTGTTAACCTAAAAAAAATACGTACACGTGTCTTTTGCTCACCGGGACATAAAGAAACCAGTCCGACTAATTGTCCAGTTGTTTAAATAAATAAAGAAAAACATAATATGTATATTAATTTCTAAAAAAGAAATAATAAAGGAAAACAAATTAAATTAATTTTTCACTTTTATCTTTTTCAATAACAAATTACCACTAATTGAAAACTTTTCTAAAATTGACCTTAGCCTCCATAACTTATTTTTTGGCAAAAATCCAATTAGAAAATTTTCACATTTAAATCTATAAAAGCTAAATTGTTTATTTAAAAACAATTTTCATTTATACAGATAGTTTTTTTTTAAAAACATAAAACGGATTTAGTCATCCTTGTAATTACAGAAAACGTGCCATTATTTATTTTAAGTTGCAAAAATATTATAGTGTAAGGAAACATTCAAGAAAATTATGATTTCAGAATTTTGTTTTTGTTTAAAAAAGATATTTATGTTTTTGTAAAATTCTTTACCAAAATATTATAGTTAAATACTTTTATGGAAATTTTTATTTTAAATATTATTTTATTAATGAAAAAACTATATTTTTAATAAAACAATTGCCAGGAGCCATTATACTACTATCAAATTTTTCTAATACAATAGCAAGTCCAATTCCACTTCCACAAATTGCAAAACTACAAAAAAATTCTTCGAAAATGAGAATTTTGTTATAAATCCTTTGTAGTTAACTAGAGATTCATTACTAATTAAATAAAAAAATGATATTTTTTCTGAAATATATTTAAAAGTCTCCAATCTAAATAGGGTTTCTATAACAAGTCAAAGGTGAATCTTATAACTTTTGACATAAGATTCTTAAAAAGAAAAGCAAATAAAATATTTCTGTTATTTCCTATATAAATGTCTAGTTATAGCAAAAGTTTAAAAAACCAATTATAGTTTCTTATTTTGATAGAATTAACTAGAGTCTATTATAGTAAAATTCTTGAATTCATCTGTTGCCTAGAATATTTTAATTGGTATACAAAGTTTGTCATATTGTAAAAAAACTTTCTGAAGATTTACAATATTTTGGTAATACTTATTATAAAGAAATTTATATCAAAATAACATTTTAATATTGAAAATTTGAACTTTGATAAAACTTTCTATAAAGATCATTTTATGTTTTCATTTTCACAACTATATACATATTTTATTTAATTAATTTCTGTATGATTCTTCAAAAAACCCTTTTCAAAAGTTTTATAGTTCAACTATTTTCATAAGATTTCTTAATATATCAGAAATTCTATTAAATGTCACCAATATAATTATTGGAAAGAATTTAAATTTGACTAATATGTTACGACATTTTCTTATAAAATTATAAAATTTTAATTTTCTAACAATTTATTTTGGTATTGATGGTAAAAATGAACTATTGTCATGAAATTTATTGGATTAAATTTTTTTTAATTAAACTACCTCAAATTTCAGCTTATAAACTAGACAAAAAATCACCAATTAGAAGTCCGTCTATCTGTCAGTCTGTGAACAAGTGCAGATCCAATTTGATTGAACTGATTATTAAGAAAATTCATATGTAATCTTCGAAAATTCATATCACTAAAATTCATAACTTATGTCACTATTATATTTTTTACAAATATTTCAAAACAGATCAATATTTTGAATTTTTTTTTAAAAATTATATGAAATACATGTTACAACATAATAGTAATTAATGATTTTGATAAAACGTCTATACTTTTGAACTGTCAAATATGAACTGAAAATTCATGTTTACCAAAATGGCGACCAAGCAAAGTAGTAAACCTTCCTGACGAACACTGTGTATAATAAAACTGACATATAATATTATTAAATTTTTACAAAATTATATTTTGTTCTCTTCACCTGGTTAAATAATTACAATCACGATCTTATCATCATTTTGACACCTTCTCAAAAAAAAAATAGCTAACAGAATATTATAAAGTTTTTCACCCTTCAAACATTTTATTTATAAAATATGAAAATATAAATTAGTAAAATTGAAAACATGTTACAAAATTCATTAAAAACAATTTTACAAGAATCCAAATCTCGGTATAAATATATAAAAAATATTTGTTTTAAAAAAGTTTTAAATTTATTTTCAGTGTTTTTCTGCAAAAGTATTAAATAACAAAAACCTTTTGTCCTTAAATATAATATTCTCTATTCTTCAAATTAAATTAATTAAATATAATGTCCTTATTCTTTATAATTTTGTGTGAAAAATTTGATCTAGTTTACAAAACTGTTACGGTTAAAGTTACCGTGAAAATATATAATTGTCCTTCTAATTTATCTACGCTGCAAGCTATAATATACAATTGATTAAAATTGAAAAAAAACGTAATAGACGTAAATCTTTAATCTAAATTTAATTAAATTGAAATATTAAAAATACATTAAGGATTTATATTGTTTTCAAGGATATTTCTAACTAAAATCAATTGTATTTTGTAATTTTCTAATTATTAAGCTATTAGTATCCTTCTTTCGTCCCAACGTCCAAAACACTTCATATTCTTTAATAAATTAGAACAACCATCGGACTACGGCAATGAGAGTAGGAAACGACAACGGAAAAATCATTTAAAATTTAATTTAAAATAACAAAGAATTATCAATAACAAAAAAAAATTCAAATACGCTAAGAATAATATCTTAATTATTTATTTTTTTCATTATTTGCAGATTTAGTCAACAAGAGAATCAGGAATATAGCACGGTACAAAAAATACTTACATCAAATAAAAAAATGGTCCAAAATATTTCCAACGATAGCTTAACATATAAATTGAAAAATCTGTGTTAGAAAAAATGTCAATTTTATATTGATTTTTGTACTTTTTATCTTAAATAAATTTACTATATTTTTTTTCTAAAAAAAGGACTAAAACTTAATTTCTGTTGTATTATTTTACAGCTTGACTGTCCACTGTCACAACTGAAAATAATAATTGCTACTAAATTAAATAAATCACTGGCAGTATGTATGGTTTACAAATATTGCAGTTTGCAAATATTGTAGTTTATTCGCCTTAAATATTATGAACCATGGTCAAATTTTTATTCCATACACCTTTATAATATATTATGTTACATATTTCCCCATAGCATTCTATAACACATAGAATTCTATCATTAAATTTATATTCTTTAAAATGAATTTAAGTTAAAATTTTGATTAGAATATAACAATTAAAATTCCGAAAATTTTTAGTCTACAAAGTGAGTAAGTACCAGATGTCAAAAATCACAGTTGGTATTCATGGTCAGGTCATGTCCTTTTCGTGGTTTTATTCTGTGTGGAAAACATTTTTTTTTTTGCTTCAAATAATTATATAAATAAACTTCTGTTAACAAAAACAAAAATTTACTGATGTATATAAAATACCAAAATTGGTTCAATTAGAGATACTAGTAAAAATTATACACAGGCTGAACACGTTTTACTAGTTAAAATTTTAATAGGATTTTGTATGTGGTGAACGTGATTTAATTTCATATTTCTTATATAAAAGGCCGCATATATAAATTTAAAAATTCATGTTAGTACAGAAAAATGTAAGTATTTTCCAAAAATGTAAATGAGATTTAAAAATTAATTTTCCAAATAATACAAAAATAGGAAAAGTTTTATGATTTTTATTAGAAATTTATATTAATTTTAGTTAAGTTCATATTTCTTAAATCTAAAAAGCTTAATTTATTATATTTTTTTCATCAAAATTCCCCAATTTGCAAAATTGTGTTTAAAATTCAGAAAATTTTAAATACAATTAATTTTACTTATATAAAAATTTTAATTAAAATTTAATTTTTATAAATAAATTTACCATCTTTATTCGGAATTTTTCCCTATACGATAAATTATTTTTTAATATGACTAAAGGTAAATTTATAATTAACAAATTTATTGTGTGAAAATAGGTTTACTTTATGAAATTTATTATAGAAAAATACTATCAAATTTTCGATGATACAATCGTCATTTTTGTATAATTTAATATGAAATACAAAATATTGAAAATATTAATTTAGTGTAGATAACATAATCAATATTTCTAAGTGAATAATTGTTCCCAACTATTTCTATTTTGGCAGTAAACTTTTTCTTTGAATATTTTATTGCTCAAAATTTATTTGAAATATTAATTAAGTGTTATAATTTACCTTCAGTAATAAGGTAAATTAAGTGTTATAATTTACCTTCAGTAATCTAATTTCATATTTCCTAAATACAGTCATGTTTTTCAAGAATTTTTGAAAAATTAATAATAGCAAAAATGATTTAACTGAAACTATCATACATAAAAGTTGGCAATTTTATGTATAGAATACATAAAAGTTGGCAATTTTCCAGACTATTGAAAATATCAGATTGAGAATTGTGATATTCTTGTAGAAAACTTTAAATTAAATTATCTATTTACAAAATTTAAAATTGGTTCATGTGACATCCTCCTTTGTAACTTAATGTTGAAAGCTTAATGAAAGCTCGTAGAGAATAAAATATATTTTTTTTTACAAATTGCTAAGCTATCGATTTTAGATGTCTGTTTCGATAAATTCAACATCAAAAACATTGCTGAAACATTTGAAGAATTAAATAAATTTACCAGATAACATTTTGAGCTAAATAAAACTTGTTAGTGATTTATTAATATTAAAATAAAGTTATTTGGGAAGAAAATTTGAATTTATGGTTCAAAAACTATTCTGTAATAATAAAGATAGAATTATTCAGCAACTTATTAGTAAGCAACACTAAATTTGTTTGTTTTTATTATGTTTCCGAATAAATTTACAAAAGGACAACATCTGATATTTCAAAGAAAAGTTCATTTCTAAATAAAAAAAAGATAAATTGTCTTTATAATTTTTATTAATATTGAAAAAAAAATTTTTACCGAAAAATATTTTGTTCACTTTCAACGTTTTACGGGTTAAATACCAATAAAATTCCTCGAATATCGTCACAAAAGGATAACATCTGAAAAAAAAAATGTTTTCACGACATCGAAAATGGATGAGTAATTTTTAAATATTTTTCATTTTAATGGGTCAAAAAGTTAATGAAGCCGAAATAATTTTAAAGGGAGATTTTGTTCGCTAAATATTTCTTTGGTATTTAATTTCTATAAACTTCTAATAACGGTTTATGGAAAATATTTTAACAATTTTTTCATGGTTTTATTGGGTTTTCTGAAGCGTTAGTAATTAAAGGAATCTACACCGCTAATAAATTATGTTTTTTTTTTATTTTCGCATTAACCTACATCACTTGTTTTATCACAGAGTAATAATAAAAAAGGCCACTGTGAAGTAATTGACTTTAATTGAATTTTTCTCCTCTATGAAAGAAATTAACGAATAAAACTATAGGAAAATCTGAGAAACAATCAGTCAAATGAAAATTCAAAATGTAATTGATGAGTGTCATTAAAATATTGACATTTAAGCCAAGAATGGATGCAAGTATTTTTATATAATTTGGCTCAATTTTTCGCATTTAAATCTTTGAAACATTTTTATTATACTGTAATCATTTTGGAAACAACATAACAATAAATTTCTGATTTTCGTACAAACTTAAAAATTAAATAAATTTGTTAAAAAAAAACAATTTCAAAGAATTAAATTATTTATGAACTAAATTGAAATTCAATTTGTTAACATTTATTCATATAAGTTAAATTAAACTAATTTCGATTTAGCATTAGCCACAAAAACAATTTTCCCCAATAAAACATAAAATTCTATATCGTAACCAATTTTAAATTTATTGATCATAAACTTAACCGAAATTAGGGTATTTTTTTATATCACTATACAAATAAAAACAAGAAAATGTTAGTAATTTCGAAAAATTTTCTTATTTTTTTATCCAAATATAATAAAAATATCTTGTAGATTCCGATAATTGTGTTTTTATACCAAGAATAAAATTTATTTCTGTTAATAAACTAGAATATTTAGGATTCGTTAATCATAAATGTTTCTATTTGCTCAAATATTTCGTTGATTAGAAGAATTAAAGTTGTTCACGAAATCGCCAGGAAATCATCAACAGAATTATTCCACCGAAATGAAAACAAACTTTTTAACACACCCCTTAATAATTTACAGATTTTATTATGTTGGCTTCAAAATTATTTTCAAAGGAATAAATAAAAACGAAACACCAATTTGAGTTTACCCATTTTGTTTTTTTGTTAAACTGTAAATTGGGGATATCAGAAAAGGTTATTTAAGATGGAGAGTATAAATTTAATATGACATTTAAAAAGAGATTTTAATTCAGATAAAAACTTTTATTTAAAAAACAAGGATCGTTGGAAAAAAGTCCTAAAGAATTTCTGTACCCCTTATTTAAGAATGATTATCATATTTTATTTTTCAAAAAGTAATTTATTATAATTATTCGTTTTTAAATTTAGAAAATTGAAAAGAAAACTTAAATTTTCGCAGAATTATAAATTGAATTAGAAAGTGTAATTAATTTTAGATCGAATATCGAATTTAAAGAGCTGATATAAGAAGAATCTTGTGAGTTTAAATCTGGTCTACCATATTTTAGTTTCGTCCTACATACACAAATATGTTACCTTAAATTTATATTATTTAGTAAATTAACCTTTCGAAATGTGCTAAAAACGATTTTATATCACTTTTCCTTCTTTATTACTGTCTGTTTTCCTTTTTCATAGTTTACTGCCTGTGTATCCTTTTTAGGATAGTAAATTAAATGATACCACCGAATAAGGATGTTGTAAAATTAATTGTTGTTAGTACATATAAAATAAATATTTGAGTTATTTGTCGACTAAATTTAAGTTTTAATGTTTTGTAAACTTTACTATTATGACTAGAAGGACAAATTAATCCTTAATTTAATTTCCATGTTAAAATTAATTTTATTTTTAATGCAACATAAACATTTGAACATAAAGTTTAAATTATTTGTCTGAAAATATTGTATTTTTAAAAGGACGAATAATTGATCGTTAAAATATAAAAAAATTAAAAAAGTGTCTATTTATTTGGGGTTTCTATTTTGAAATTTGAAATAAGGTTATCGAATTAAGGTTTTTGAATTATTGTTATTATTATTATTGTCCATGTTTTAAGGTTTATTATTTCTTTATATTCCCACTTAATAATTTAAATTCAAACTTATATAAATAACTTAATTATTAACGCAAAATTGTTAAACCAATCTTAAATTAACATAACATAATAAATAGTAACATATTTTTGCTATTATAAAATGAAAAATAAAACTTTCAATTTAATTTAAGGAATGGTTTATAAATTGCAGAAAAAATCCTGAAGATATTATGTTTTTTGAAGTATCAGTGATAGCATTAATTATTTATAGTCAATTTTAAAATATTCCACAAACATTGAACTAACGAAACATTTGTTTCGCTTTTTTTTTAAATATTGTTGAGCAGATAATTACAGTGGCACACAAACTGCTTTTAGTACTAAGAGTTAATTACAGTTCACTATAAATTTTCTTGGAAAAATTTTCCAGATGAGAAATTTTAAACCGACTACCACGAACGGTTTAATTTTTTATAAGTTATTTCAAAGTGCACTTAAAAAAATATTCGTTAATGTATTTTTATGCTCGGCTGTAATTGTTTTCGTAGGGTCAATTAATATTAAAGGGAATTAAAATACATAAGCTGCTCAAGGACAATAACGAAGGATTTGAATTGAAACAAATTAAATTTCTATCCAAAAAAAAAATTTCAGGTTTTAAAAGATTTTTATAAAAAATGTTTTGTAATTACTTATTTAAAAAATTAAAAAAGTTACATTTATTGATTTTAACATCAAACAGAAAATAGTTTTAATTTCAATTTCAGTTTCAACAAATTTCAATTTCAAATTTTTGTAGAGCATTAAAACTAATTTATTTAAGATATATTTCATTGTGTTGCTTCTACGTACTTTCCACAATTTACTTTGATTATTCAAGGATTCTAAATTACTTTGTTTACTTTTACATTTAAAATTCTAAAAAAATGTGTTTATATTTTAGTTTTAGTTTTAATTATCGTTGATTATTTTTAATTTTCTTTTTGCAACAACATCTAAAATGGTAGTTGCTTCCGCTTCGGAATGATTTCCTGAAAATTTCCTTATGCACATGTTTACTAAAATGTATATCTTTTTAAAGTTTTTAGAGAATATTCGCTGCTATTTCCTTTTAGTTTTACCCAAAAATAACTAAAAATAAACAACTTTGTATTTTAGCCGAGAACACTTATTTTCAGAATTCTGAAAGTATAGTTCCTAGGTTTTTTTGATAATATTTCTTAATTTGATTGTTTTTGGGAAAATTCTATTAGTAAAATTGTATTGTGAAAAATTATAAACATAATCAAAAATAGAATTAATGATGTTAGTATTAGTATTAATAAAATACATTAAAATATTTGTTCGTGACTTGATTTTAGTATATCTTCATTTATAACCTTTCAAAATATTTTATCAGTGAGAAGGGAAATTGTTGCTGACGTTTCTTTTCCAGGTGTTAAAAGCTCTTATGAATAAATGAAGACAATAAATCAGGATTTCAAAGTGTTATACCTGCCTTACTGTACGTACTACATCTTTACATCTATGTTGGATATTTAATGAAAGATTTATGTGAATATCTCTGCGAAAATATATGAATTTGTTTTTTTTAAGAATTATTTTGTAGAACGTTACAATGCTGAATTGCAAATTTATTATGATGTGTTTTAATATTTTAATTATCACTCTTTCTTAAATTATTAGAATTGAAAGTATTTTCAAATCTCCACAAAATGTAAATTTAATATAAATTGGGTTAAAGTGTAATGATAATTTAAATAAATTAATCTTTATTCTTACTGATAAAAATTTGAATAATTTATAAAATACGTTCAGTTGGAAACAAATTTCAATTTCAAATATATTTAAAATTTTAATATAAAATTCTGATAAATAAACAAACATATAAATATTTTAGCATAATCTTTTTAATTTTAACAACTGCTTACCTAAATGTTTTAGATAACATTTTCGTTGTTTCCAAATATTTTATGTGAAAATTTACAACCTTAAATCATTGTACAAAAATTAGTAAAGGAATTCCAATCAAATTCCATTCAACAAGAATAAAATTCATTTTTTTATCACCTGTATTTTAATTTTAAGGTGAAAAATCGATTCAAAATACCATGAAATGACATTATTTCCGACAATGCTATTCTCGACATTCTTTTGGTAAAATTGGTTCTGACATATTATATTTTATTTTATTATATTTATTTGACAAGGATTATATTTATAAATAATGTGGAGCATTACAGTACAATTTTGTTGTAGGGAAGTGTTAAAGCATTTTATATACCATAAGTCAATGAAATATTTATGGATGAAATTATTGCGTGTAGCTATATATAAATTCTTTAAATTACACACAATAATTTAAAGTCTCTAAATTAAAACGGGTGGCGAATAATAAGTTCTGATAAAGTTCTGTGAAATTTAGAAAGAAATTATTAGATTTAATTAATAAAAACTTACCAAATATTTTTTCATATTCTCAAATATATATGTATTGCATTCACGCGTATAACATTTAACTATAAATTACTATCAAATTCAATTTTATACTAATTAAATTTTAATCAAGTGGAGTGTAAGTATTATCGAAGATCTAAGAACATGTTCTTAGACCCACGGTATTATATAAACCATTAAATATTTCCAGTCAGTTACTTTATACATACGAGTAAATATCAGCTCACAAAAAAAATTACTTACTATATAAGTTTGATGAACTGGAAAAATCTTACAGTTTTTATCATAAAATGCATAACAATGTCTTCATAATATTTCAATTGTCTGTTCTACCCAAGAATTTAAAGTTAAACGGATGCACATTTTCATAGAAAACAACATTATAGAAAATTAGATATTCTATGTATTGCAGAGAACCATAAAATAAAGTTTCCTTTTCGGAAAATTTCCATCTTCTGAATATAATCAAAAGAGAATTTCCTTATTTAGTTTAGCTCTTATTGATCAAGAGTAAAAATTAATTTATTAATTCAATTTAGGTTCATTTAAATAAAATAAATATTATGAACTTTTGTGGATTTTTTTATAGCAATTACAAAAAACCATAAAAGCATAAACCATATTTGAACTATTCATAAATAAAATTAATTATGATTAAAACCCTTTTTTATGTAGTTCACCAGTTTACATAATTTCCACATATAGATGTTTACCTTTTCAATAAATATAATGATGTTCTTAAGAGGACAATAATTTCAAAGAACCTATTATAATCATTTGAATAGAAATTATTCAAGAATAACAATTCAATATTTCATTTTTAAGTGTCATATCAAAGTTATTAAAGTTACAAGTGTTCATCACTTCTTTTTCCGAATAAAGAAGTCCTTAAAAATAGGTCAGCCCAATTTTAGTGTTCTTAAAATCTAAATTATACAAGGTTTTATACCATATACAGTATTTAGAAATTTTCCAAAATTATATTTTCAACTTTATATCTATTGGAGTATTTAGAAGTAACAGAAGCAACAAAAAATATATTATTGTTGCTTCTGGTACTTCTAATACTGCGTGTCCATGGGTTTTCTGAATAATACATTTTTATTCTATACGCTGATACTTCATATTTTCAAATGAAATTTTTGGCCCATATTTTTGAATTTCATTTATTTTTTTATGTACTGTCAATAAAAATCTGCTGATTAAGTTAAAAATTCAGTGCGGGACCAGTAAATCTTATACCGCCGTGACACGCCTCGCTTAACTACTGAAATAAGCATGAATATATATTCAAATCCTTGCAAATATCGTAAGTAGGAAATATGTGTCTAATCAGAATTTTAAAGATTGTTCTAAAAATCTAAATCAATATTTGATCCAAAGAAAAAGTTTGTTTAAATATTTTATTTAAAAAAAAAAACACAGTGTTTTACGATGATAACTTTAAAAAATAATAAATTTTGGTTGCCTCTTTTTTTGTTATCTAAGCATAACTTCCTTATGTATATTTGAAAATTGTAATAAAAAATTGATTTAAATATTTTATCGAATAAAACTAAATTCTTCCAAAATGATATCCTTTTTTTGGTTCTCAATATTTTTCTGATAAAAAAATATAAGTTTATATTAAGGACATATACCTTTCCTTTTTTTGTGTGTATTTTTTGAATAAAAATTTCCCATCAAAATAGATTTCTATCAAATAAAACTATAATTTAGTGGCAGTTAAACTATATAAAAATATAAAGACATTGATTTTTATGAAGTTTTCTTAGTTTTGTACTATAAATACGAGTATAATATTTTTTTTTTATAGCATAAAATATAGTTTTATAGGACATGAGGAGCATAAATTTATTTTACCAATAAAGTAAAATCTTATATAAAAATCACACTGATATATGAATATTGTTTTAATATATTTTGAGGTAAAAAAATAGAAATTTCAAAAAAAAAAAAATTAAGTATTATGCTATAAATAAATATTATTTAATTCTTATTAAAATGTACAAAATAATTTTCTTACAAATCATCAAATTTGAAAAGAATTCATCTTATGAAATTTAAGGATTCTGTAGGTCCTTTCTTCAAAAGAACGTGACTTGACTTAGTATACTTAAAAATGTAATAATTTCTAATTGAAAACAAAAAACATATATATATATTCAGCATGTAAAAATCTTTTTGAATAGAAAGATAAAAGCATAAAAAGAAATTATTTATAATTTTTAAAATATCTTCGAGCATGTTTTCTTATTCATACTTAAGGATTTTTTTTTGTTTGTTGGTAAATTTTGAAATTATTCTCCAGAAAAGATTTGTTTTGAATAATTTCAAGATTTGAATACCAAATTATAAAAAAAATATGTATACTTTCTATCTAATTCAAACCATAACACAATTAATTTATTTATAATATAAAAAATGTGTTAAATTTTTGATTATTGGCCATTACACGGTCTTAAAAAAACTTACATTCAATTAGTTCTTTTACTGGTAAAACCTAAAACTTATAGGAAATAAGGAGGCAACCACCGTAACTTAAAACATATATATATATAAATTTTAGTATGCATTTAAAACTTACATAATTTGCAATAATATCTCATTTTAGAAAAATGTCAATTAAAGCACCATTATCCAAGCTTTTCAATTAATTTTGATGATTCGAAAATTGAAAATCTTAAATAATTTTGGTCTAATTAAAACTAAACATTAATTACAAAAAAAAGCGAAGTAATTTTACTGTGTATAAAATAAAATAACAAATCTTATATCATTTCAAAAATGGAATATTAATGAAATTTACCATAACAGAATATTTTTAAAATAAAAATAGGCTGTCATCAACATATTTAAAAAAAAAAAAACAATCTTTATTCTTATAATTTACATAAACACCCACACACAAAACTGTCAATCAAATTGAATTAATGGACATTACATCAGAAGGAGATATAAAATTTTTGGAAAATTCTTTATACAACTCTAATGTCATGTACAGCTGCTAGCGAAATTATAAATTTATATTCAAATGTTTTTTTTTATAAATATAATTCACTAGAATCTTTATCTTTCTTTGAATGCGTATTTTAAAAACTTTAGCAAAGAATAAAATTTGTTTTTCATTTTCTGTATTTTCCTTGTTTCCAGTTACATAATGTTTAGACCACATCGAATGTTAGTCAGAATCATTATGTTTAATTAAAGTTTTCCATTCCTTAAGAAAATGGGACTGGCTGAAGATGAGAGAGACGACAAATAAACAACGAAAGATCTACTAGGTTACTGTATAGCAGCTGCACGTAGAAGACAAAATCATCTAGGAAAGCGAACTCTCACCACAGATGATCTGGCGAACTCGGCTTTCGAAAATATATTATGTTCTACCGATCTCTTAAGATAGGCTAGATACAGGGGTCAAAATTTACACACTAATAATAATTTATCAATATTTTGATATTTTAGATCTACTGAAAGTTCAAAGTTATTAATTTTGATAATTTTTAAATTTTATTGTTTTGACTGACTGTTGCATATATCTATACATATAGGAAGGTATTGTTATCTTGGGAGAAAGAAACTGATAGCCTATCAGTCTGTAGACCGATCTGGTAGGACTGATTTTACAGCGAACTTATATGCAACATTCGAATATGAATACGGAATCTCAATTAGATTAATTTGTGGTACACTTTTATGTATTTTACGATTATTTCAATAAATATATCGACATTTTTTTTTGAAATTTGACATAATCGTTATAACTAACAACTTTTATGTAATACATTTTTTGATATTATTTGCAAAATTAATGAAAAACCATATTATTTAGGTCACTAGTACGCATTATTAAACTTTTCTGTAAACAGTTTTAATATTTTCGTTGTTTATTTTAATTGATAAAAAACGTTTATTTTAATACTAAATTAATTAGGTCATTATTATCTGAGTTTTAATAATTTGATAATTATTTAAATAAATTTACCACATTTATCTGTTAATTAATGGTTGCATAAACAGAGACCAATGTCAACAATGGAATAATTTCTCAGTGAATGTTCTAATTTTCTGACCCCAAAAAAAGGAAGTGAAAATTTTATTATAGAAAATTTAAAAAAATTCGAAATGTTTGAGAAAGTAGTTCAAAATAATTATGAGAACCACGTTCATAAAACTTTAACTTTTATTTTATACTGAAACTTTTTTTAAAAAAACAAGAAACAGAGTACAACCAATATTTTCTTGTTTTTTGAATTTTTTAAATACAATTATGTGAACTTTTTCATATGAAATAAAACTTTTATTTAATGTTCTTTGGAAACTTTGTCATTAAATATTCAATTAACAAAAAGTTAGAAAATTTTGATGGTTAAAAATATTCTATGTACGGAAAATATAAATATTATGATTATGATTATTTTTTTAATGTTTTTTTATACATATTTTTCTTATAAAATTGTTTATTATTTTTAATTTTATAATATATTCTTTCTTTAAGGCGTTATTTTATTTTTAATTTTAAAATTAAACTTTTTGACGTATGATCAAAATAAAATATATTGTGAAAAATTGATTTGAAATTAATTTTAATACTTACAATTTTTCTTCTTTGTTTGTGGATAAATTGATCAGGTAAAAATGATTAAGAACAACTTTTATTAAGTAAATAAAAATACATATATGTATAACATTTTCATTTATTTATCTTGTGGAAATTAATAAAATAATAAAATGTTTTTATTCAAATTTATAAAATCAATATAATATGTAATATGTATTCAAAATTTTAAAATAATATTTTTAAAAATATTTTTATTTACTTCTAAATAATATCTAATAAGGTTTTAAGGATAAACTTTTGATTATTTTTTATCTTGAAAAATTGATAAATATTACAGAAATACTCAAATCTGGTATTCTATAGCAGCTTTTCTCAATTTTATAGGTCGTGATTCAACAGTTTTTTTCTTCGTAGTAGTGCGACAGAAATGGTTATAGTATTAAATTTGGAAAAAGTTGCTGTAGTAGGATCATTGATGACGTAAATATTCGAAAATGATATAGTCTAAATATTTTAAATAAAAGCAATTTCATGAGCGCAATTACGTCGTCTAATGCATCACTAAATAAAAAAGTTGAGCAACGTTAAAGCTGAAATTTTTTCAATTTGTTTTCAACTCTGAAATGAAATATGTAATTTTTTTCACAATTTAAGTTCATATTTTATAGAGTTTTAGATATAAATTAATTTTTAAATTTTATTATTATTATTTACAAATAACTTTTAAATTAATTATCATTTTGTTATTCAATTTTTAGAGAAATATTAAAAAGAAATATTTCGCAATCCATTAAAAACGCAATATTGGGCCCGACCCATAAATTTAGCTATAGTCCAGTAGTGGATATTATAGTAATTGAAACACAATTACTATAATATCCATCAATAATATCCACTTTTTATCATCTCTACTTTTTTATCATTAATAATGTACTTTCATTTACTTTAGTGACGTACAGTATTTTTTTGAAGAATAATAAGGATTTTTCATTTAGTTTAAAGTTTTTCCATAGTACATACATTTTATATTTGGTTTTAATATTTTGGACATGAAATTTAATTCTAAGAATTTGAAATCTATATAATTAGTATTCTCCATATGTTCATAAAAAAAAAACTTTAACTTGATTTTATACTTAAACTTTATCAACTGTGCCACAAATTTAAAATTTTTAAGTAAAATTATATGAACTTTTCAGATTGAAAAAACTTTTATTTTCTGTTTTTTTTTAATATTCTCCGAAACATTAAATATTAAATTAACAAAGTTAGAGAATTCTGTTGGTTAAAGTTTTCCAAAGAAAATACGAATGTTACGATTATAATTTTTTTTTGGTAAAATTTCAGGATTATTCTTTTTTTTATAAAATATAGAACATAGAAAATTAAATTCTTTAAAGCAGAACAAGGAATATTTTTAGATAAAAGTAATAAACTGGAAATATTTTAAAAATATATTGAATTTAAAGAAATTCGCATTAAATATAAGATTTTTTTTCAAATAAAATTTATTTAATCGAAATTATAAAAAATAGAAGATGTCTAGACATCTGCTTTGTTTCAGAATTCTGAAATAAAAAAAAACAATATTTCTCAATATTTAATATTAAATACTCAAACTGTAAGTATTCTTGAAATATACATAGAAAAATGTATATAAATTATTAAATTATTATAATCAAATTACAATACTTTAATGTACTCGAATTAAATAAGAAAATATATAAATTTCTTCTACAAGTAACCTTGGTATTAATGTACCAAGGTGGATTTCAATTTAAACAAAGTCAGCAAATATGATTGGGACACTGAAATTAGCAGTTTTTTATATTTTTAATGACTTTAGTATGAATGGCGTACTTTTTGCTAATTGTTCTTTGAAATTTTTATGTGTTTGGGAACTTGAGTTAATATTATTTTTCTAATATAGTGCCTACGATTGAAATTAGTACTTTGGTTACTAATTTCAATTGTAACTTATTTTAATTATTAATTACTGGGAACAACGCATAATTTATATTATTACTGCCCAACGTAGAGTATACATGAAGAAGTATCATTATAAGAAAAAGCTAAAATAATAATAACACTTTTGACCCTGATATAGAACTGATTTATGATCCCAAGAACCTCATAAAAAATCAAAATTCATGTATTTTGCACGTATCTGTACAAAAAATTTTGTTAAAAGTGTTAAAACACGTAACAATTGTAATACTTTTAAATCAAGATTTATATAATATATTTTTTTGCAGAACTTTTCAATACCTGCAAATTACATCATGACAGTAATAGGATGTCAAACTTATTTCTAATATAAATAATAAATTAAATACACAAGAACAAAAAACATAAAATCTGGCACGTACACTAAATTGTAACATGATCGTAATATCTTAGAATTATTTATTAACCCAAGTAATGATACTTTGCACAATCGTAAACTTAAATTTCTAAACATAAATTAACATTCTTAAAAATTTAATTTCAAGACTTTTTTGAACTCACAATTTGCCAAACTTTTTATTGAAGAGTTCAAGAATAATCATTATACAATATTACTGAATTAATAATTAGTCCATTTTTACTTTAATTAGTCCATTTTTACTTTACCATTTTTATTTTAGCCAGTGGTGGCTGGTTATGCAAAATTATCTTTGGGTAAAGTGTAATGACAATTTTTACCATTTTTATTTTAGCGAGTGGCCATTTTTATTTTAGCCAGTGGCTTCTCGTGGTCGTGATGTAAAATTCTGTTTGGGAAAAAAATATCCACGTTTCCAACATCAAATTATTCTATTTTTAAAGTTAACTTAATATAAAATATGCACAACGATAACTATAAGATTCATTGAAATAAATTTTCCAAACCAAAAAGATACTTTTGATTTGGAATAACCCAAAAAAAAGGAATTGACTTACAAAGAATTAAAAATATTCCACTAAAAATCCAAAGAAAAAAAAAGCATTTGGAAAAAAAAACATAAATTAATTAATTAAATTTTCAAGTATTTAATTGCATACTTTTATTTAATAAATAATTCATGATTCAATTTAAAATATATTTTAACAATTCTTTTGAATAATTAATTTTGTGTAATTGCGATTTTTGTAGTTATCCTTTGAATATCCAAAATCAAAATTTTCAAAGGACAATTAAAAAGGGATATCAAGAGATTTTAATTATGCAAAGATAATACGTTGAAATTTATATTTCAGTCGAATTTATATATATACATATATATATAGGTATTTTTTAAAAAATATTTAATGAATTTAAATAATTTTCTTCGTGATTTTTTAATTAAATTTCTAGAAAATTGTGTCAAAATTTTCTGAATTTATCATAAATTTTTTCTTTAATCAGTAAATCCTAATAAACTACACAAAATGCCAATTAAAAATTTAGCATAAATTCATAAAGAAAAGATTTTGGATAAGCAACATATTTGTAAGGAGACAAAATGATTTTAAGAATAAAGTTTCTGTAATCATTTATTTATTTATCTTTATATTTAAATTGGTGAACATAACTCTATGTTTAACTTGTTACCTTTTAAAATTATGTTTCTTTCATGTCAAGTAATAGAAATAAATAAATTATTCTGTGTTATAAAATCTGTAATTTGAAATCTTTATGTATAATAAAAACAATTAAAGCTTATTCTAAAATTATTAATTTTAAATCATAATGGAAATGTTTTATGACTAAAATAAGTATATTAATTATTATCTAGAATTAATTATGTATAATAGTAAAATTTTATTGCACTATTAATTAGTGTCTCTATTAAAATATTAGACTTAAGAGAAATTAATTTAGATCCTAAAATTTTGTTGACAAATTTTCATTTTATGTAGAAATTTTAATGATGCATAGATATCATTAAGATAGTTTTTGTAATTAAAGGGATTTATTATTTTATCTTTTGCCACACAATTACTTTAACATACCAGGAAATTTGATAATTACGTATATTTTACACACAATTTAAAAATATTTAATTCTTAGTATACATAATTAGTTTAATTATAAGGACGAAATACAATGATTTATGAATATACCAATTAAAAATATGATATCTTTATAAAAAGTGAGATAATTTTTATAAGTTTTTGTGTACTAAATTATTTTTATTGGAAAACATTACGTTATATTTAATTCTATAATGAAAATTACTTAAAATAATTACATAACTTTGAATTGTTACAATTCAAATAACTTTAAGGCATAGCTTCTAGTTGCCTCTTAACCTATAAATATAAAATGATAAATGTTGTACAGATTTTCCTAATTCTTGACAATGAAGAGAATATTTTCTATATTTTGTTTATTTTTAATCAATTTTTATTCTCCAAGGAATATCATAATTTTTTTTTGCAAAAAGTACATTTAAATGAAAATTTAAAGGTAATCAATCAATCAATTTTTACGTTTATTGTTTCAGATTGGATATATATTTTTAAAATACCTTTGATAAGGGTTTAAGAAACGATAAATATTTTGAATTACTTTCTTTTTTTAAATGCTGGCGGAAAATGATGATTAATTATACCATCAAAGACAAGTAAATAAGTGGAATTTCTCTTGTTTGGTAAATTTAATGTAAATAATTATTGCTTTCGAGCAAATTAGTCTTAAATGGTGTTTCACAAATAATAAAACACAAAGTTTTACAATAAATTTGAATAAAATCATTTCTGAAATACATACTTTGAACTGAAATTATTACAAATAAATTTAAATGAATATTGAATTCAATAATAACATCATTGAAAAATTTATTACAAAATACATATTTTTTCAATAATAATCATCAACATAATTCTTAGAAAAATATAAATTTAAACAAAATGATTTGCAATAAATTTTATTTTTTTGTACATATTATAAATCCTTTTTAAATCCTAGAAGAAAAAAATATACGAATAAAAATTAAATCATTTTTCATCGAGTTTGAAATAAGACAAATAGAAAATGTAATGAAATTTCAGATATATACAAGAAAATTCATCACTGGCTACCACAGATTTAATCTAAATTATATATATAGTCCATTTTTTTTTTAAATATAAAATTTAAAGCATTAAAAGTACAGAGAGAAGAATATAATATTTTTTTAAAAAAATAGATCGTGACTTTGTAGTTTGTTTAATGTTCTTTTTTTCTTTGTGGTTTTATTATTTTAGTTTTTAAGTAATTTCCAGATCTAGATAAAGAGAACGTTTTTAACATTATTTATATAAAGGATTAAATTATCCTTTTCTTTGAGTACTAATGTTATAAGCTAACTTTAAAATAAAACTAATTTTATACCGTAAGATAACTAAAATGGTTAAATAAGTTTCAAAAGCAAATAATTCTTGTTTGGTGTACAATGTACATAAAGGACTTGGAATATCTAAATATTTAATGCTGAAGATGTCGTACAATACTAAGATTATTTTACTTGTTTATTTATTCTGTTGGTAATTATTTTCTTAATAAATCTAAAACTTATTAAACTTTACTCTCTAAATTGTTCTTGTTATATTTAAGATTTGATTTCATTGATAATTAAGTAAAATGTTGAATATTCAACTATAATAATAATTCAATCAAGTTTAATAAATCAAAAATAATAAATATTTGATTACTAAATAATATAATCTTTATGTAAACATATTGATTGGCCTTGCTAATATATACATCATTTATCATTTTTAATATAATGATTTTTTTTAGTCCTTTTATTATAAAAAATAAAATAAAATTTTTGTTTTTCATATATAATTTCTATTATCCTGATTAAGTTGGATAGAAAACTTTCAACTTTGATATTTTATTCGTTAATCAATCAAAATAAATTAGTTGAGTGTTTTTGTTATCGTTTTCGATTGAAATAATGAATATATAATTTAGACATCCTTTTTTTCATATTTGTCACTAAAATATTTTTAATTAAAATCAATATTAAGTCGATTTAGTTGTTTTTTTTGTTTGTTTTAATAATATGAATATTTAGCTAACAATTTGTGAATAGGATTATAAGGATTCGTGACTTTATAAAATTATGTTTTAACGAATTGGGTTGTTAGTAGTCAATCATTCGTGACAATTTCTTATTAATGTGATTTAGAACTAAATTGTGCAAAATTTTCATTTTATTATGTACTACAAATATTGAAATAAAAAATATAATCAATATAAATTAGTTTTTTCATTTAAAAACTATTAAATTTTATGATAATTGAATTTATACTTGTTATTTTAGTTTATTAGAAAATCAAGATTAAAAATTAGATTTTAGATAACATTGTTATTAACAATTATCTAAAATGTTTGCTTTCCGAATTAGTTCAGATTGATAATCATTTAATTTTTATAGTTTTATTTCACAACTAGGGTAAATACCATTATTTTGAGCTGCCTCTACTTTCTAGCTACACTCGAATAAAACATTTTAAAATTTTGATTTGCGTCCTTCGTATTTGTTCAAATTGGTCTCGAAATTTGACATGTGAAAAAATATTGCACCCTAAATATCGCAAATTATATGATTTCAAAAAGACTTCACAACTATGAAGTCTATTTGAAAACAAATCATCTTAATGAGATTGATGCATGTGAGCAGTTTGTCTTAAATACAATATTAGTTAAACGTATTTTTTACAAGCGTAGTTTTGACTGAAAAAATTTGTAAGTTTTTTCAAATAAAGTATATAGTGTTTTATAGTGGGTCGATTACCCTATATTAATATTATATTTTATTTCAATTAATTTATTTAACACTACTGATAATCCTATATCGACATTAATATATTAATTATTGTTAAATTTTGTATAATAATTTAATATTTTGTTTTGAATAGAAATTAGAGAATGAATAGAAATTACAGAATGAGTTAAAAAGATTGATAGCCTGATAAGAAGATTTATCTTAATATGTTAAGTAAATAGTTTATGGACGTTCGAAGAATAAAGAAAACATATGTTTTAGAAAAGTTTTAGCCTGATGGATTATCTTTAAAATCTTCTATTCAAATATGTTTATGTATTTGTCATATTTTTTTGTTAGAAGTACCAAAATTAATTATTGTAAAATTTTTATATTACTGGGATATTTTATGCACCTCTCTTTTTTGTAAAAACTAATTTTTTTAATTGCTTGCTAGATTATTTCCATAAAATAATTTAACAGCTTAAATAAAATAATTTACTTCAGTCCATCAAATTCGTAATTTGTTATTATATGTAACTTTCTTATGACTTTTTGAAATACTGAAAAACCCTGTTTTTCACACTAAATTAAATATTCATAAAACTTTTTATTAATATTACATTTTAAAACACAAAATATAAGTAAACAGAAAAAAAAACCAAAAAAACATTTCAAATTTATTACGCAAAAATGTTAACTCATCCAAAAATTTAAATTTTGTAGAATTTTACAAAAATATTTTTTCAAAACAATTTTTGTTTTATAGTCCTTTAGGCTTTTAAACATTTTCTTTTTTCAAATATAAAATTGTATTTAAAATAAAATCTCTTTAAAAGTAAAGATAATATTTCAAAAGGTACAAAAAAACTTTATAAATATTAACGTAAATGTTCTGAGGTGTGATTAATGATCTCTTCTCATCATCATCATCATACGTGGTGTCATATTTAAAACAATATAACAATTTTCCATCTAAAAATACTAATAATAAAAAAAAACGAGAAAAACAACAATTTTCTTTACATTCATGACACAAAATGTGTCTGAGTAAAATTTTGAGTGTAGAAGACATTCATCATGCGTAATAATACGCAAAAAGAATAAAATAATAAAAAAAAATTACAATGTTTTTATTGTGGTTTGTGTTTTTTTTTTTGCGTAATCACTTAATAAGTCGTTTAAATTCCTTTTTTTTTAGAAGGAATTTCCTTTTCAGAAAATGAAAATACCTTGATGGAATTTTTGGAAAAAAAGGTTTTTTTGAACATTGTATTTTTTGTTTGTATATAAAGTCATAAATCATTTAAAATGGAATTTAAATAATTTTAGAGAAATGGTTTTTTGATTATATATCATATTTATTTTTATATAATTTTTGATAATAATTAAAATATAAGTATTTTCGTAAATGAAAATTAAGTATTTTCATATAAATTATATTTTTCAGAGTTGCCAGATTTTCAAAATAATTTTTGTAGATTTGATATACAGAAAATGCTCATTAAAATAAATTTGGAGTACTATGTATTTTGATAAGGAGCTGAAAATTGTGCTAGAAAGCTTATAAATAAGTGGCATCAACAATAAAAAATAATTGCAGACGCGTGTATTTATTGTTATTCTAAGTTTTAGTTGTGTCGGCGAATTAGGAAAAATTGTCAAAACTTTACGTTTATGAGTGTTACGATTAAGGCAATCAGTTTCTTAAATTGTACCATTTGGAATATTGGTTTATCCCCGTATTTTACAATTCTGATCATTATTATTTCCTCCACAATATTATCTACAAAAACTACATCATCGTCAGATTCCTCCTATTCGTTGTGAAAATTGAGATAATGAAGATTCATTACTATTAGACTGCGAAATTGCTTGGGATATCTGAAAGACTATCTTCAAAATTCTCTTCTAAATTTGTATCTTCTAAGTAGAAGAAAAACATAAACCTTTAGATTTAGATACCAAGCTAGTCGCGAAACATGTAACATTTAGTACACCAAATTTATTTTAAAGAGTATTTATGACATTTGCTACAAGATTGTTGGTGAAGCATTAAGAAGTATTCGTAAAATTACATGAAAAGCACAAATATGTCCACAGGGAAATTTAAAAACACACAAATATGTGACTGCTATGTGTTAATATCATTTTTCATTTAAAAAACTCGTTCCATTAACAAATTGGCACTTTTCCATCAAATATGATTTTTAAATTTGCATTGGTATCAGTGCAGACTGAAAGTATCCCAATGGCCTTTCTAAAACTAAAGGGAAAAAATCATGACATAAAACTAGTGCATAAAAAATGGTGTAAAAATTTAATTTTTTTAAACGACTTGATTTTCAATAAAACACATTTGGATTCAGTTTTTTTGTTAAAATTTGTTAAGGTACAACACCAGATCACTTGTCTGGTGTTGTACCAATGGAAAATGATATAAAATGTTCTACATTTTAGGAATACACACCCATATATACAAACGATTACATTTCTTTATGTAAAACCCCATAAACTGCTGTTCATACTGAAAACCTACAAAAGTTATCCTATAAATAAAGTAGTATAACAATTTTCAAATGCCTCATTTTTACAAAATAATATTTCGGAAATTAAATATAAGGCCCGGATATATTTATTTAAATTTTCAAGTACAAAATGCATAATTATGATTATAAAAAAATAAATTTGTGTTAAAATACATTCATATTCTTTTGACAATTTAATTTTAAAATTTGTTTTATTATTTTAAAAGAAATACCTTCAAAATATTAAGAATCCTAAATAAACAAAAATATCACATAAATTGTTCCAATTTTGTAATAAAATTGTAATAAAAAATAAGTAAAAAAAGAAAAAACTGAATAATATCATAAAAATTGTCTTGATTTTATGTCATTTTTCAAATAAAAAATGTTGAAAAGTTGTAAAAAAAAGAATTTCTGTCCTTGTCACTGTTCTGAAAATTACATGCAATAAAATGAAAATTATATCAAGAGAAAAATGTAATTTCTTGAAATAAATGTAATAAAATCTAAAAGGATTTTTTTTTTTTACTTATAAATAAAATTGGACAATGTTGAAAAGACTTTAATTTTATATCATAATCAATGCTATTTACAAAACTTTCATTTATACCTTAAAACACGATGTAAAAAGGTCCAAGTGAATAAAAAGATATTAAATATTTGATGTATTTAGTAATTCTTGTAGTACAAGCATCTTCCATAACGTAATGAACTTGATAAAATTCAATTTGATTTCTGTCATAATAACATATATTACAGAAATCAAATTGAATTTTACCAAGTTTATGATGTAATGTAAAATGATAAATTTTAACTTGTTTCAATTTAATTTAGAATTTAAACCATTTTATATTTTATTTATTATATGTTTCATTAGTTAAGATGAAAATTTATAAACATATTAAGTCCATTTTAATATTCATGAAATTGTATTTTTAATTTCATTTCTGAAATAGTATAATAGTAAGTACGCTTAATTTACTGTACTTGTACTTGTATAACAATTTTGAACGAAGTAGAAAGTTTATGTATAACAACAACAACCAAATATTGATGTATTCTACTTAGAGAATCAAACCGAAATTATTTTTCGTTCCGGTTTTCGATTACCTTTTTCAAAACCGGTTTAAAAATCGTATAAATAAAATTATATATAAAACTATTGTTTAATAAAATTATTAGTTATCTAAGACGGTGTTTTTGGTAATGCTGCACCGAAAATATATTTGAGCTCATATCTTAAAGAAAAATAATAAGTTAAAATTTTAAAATTTTATTTCCACATTAAAATACGTAAAATATGTCTATCGTAAATAAGGCATTTCCACATTAAAATTCCTAAAAATGAAGTTTTTTTTCACATAAGTTGGTCCCCTTCTCCGTTAAAAATTTTACTCGTAAGGAAATCCGTTGAAAAAATTTTAAAAAAAGAAATAAGGAAAAGCAATAACCAAACCGATAAATAACGGTTCTGTTTTCGGTTCTGTTTCGGTTTGACTCACTCTGAATCTACTTGATTCCGTTTATGCAAATTTCCTTATAAACTCCTGATGACTTAATTGAATATCCTTGGTGTATTTGGGTATGTATAATTACATTTCTTAGTATTTGGGTAGATATATAGAATTGCATTTATAATTCCATTTATTTAACAACTTTTATTAAGTAATAGCAATTATTTTCGTCCAATTTTTGTTTCTATTTTGAAATTTACAATAATTTATGCAGACCATTTTAAAAATACTAGCAAGGATGTATGAAAATTACATTGTTCTAAAAAAAAGGATGCACAAAAATAAAACTTGATATTATTTATCAAAAAAAGTCCCTGCCATTTTGAAAGATTTAAAAAGTTTGAATGTATTTTTTTAAACATATTATAATTTTATGTTTAAAAAACCTAAGAATTCTATATTATGCATTAGCACTTAAAAGTTTGTTTTCACAATGAGTTATATTAATCATCCTTATACATACATATATACAAATTTTACGAAATGAAAAAAGATATTTTAAAATTTTGCTTTGTTTAAAGTTATTTTATAATAGTTTGTCTAATTCCAGTTTAAGTTTAATGGTGTATTTTAATCGAAATATATCCTTAAAATTTTAAATTTAAAAAACACAAAGATAAATTTATTATAAAGAAAACTTGTAGTCAGCTTGAAATAGAACCAATAAATTTTATATAATGATCAACATTTTGACATCAATATTACAAAAAATCATACTTAATCAATAACAGAAATCAAAAATTCTCCTTTATCAATTTTTTTTTTCTATGTCCTGTAAACATTTCAAACAAACATAATTTTTCTTTTATTGCCAAATAATCAACTTTCCACATTTAACACTACTTTTGAGTTGAAAATAAAAATAAAAACCAAAAAGTCATTTTACGAGATACTAAAACCATAATAATATTTTATAATTTTTCATAGAATTTCCTTTCCTTCCAACTGAACTTATGTTAATCAAGAATTTGAAAATTTTATTTTCCTTTTACATTTTTTTTATGGTGATTTTTATTTAAGTATGTAATTGAAAATTTTTTTATTATATTACTTTTTAGCAATTTCTGATATTAAAAAATAAGTATGTATTTGAAATTGTTGTAGTTAGTCACATCATAATTATGTAAATTTTTCGGAATTTAAAACAAATTATACGGTATATACAGTTTACTACAAATCTGTATGTACAATATTTTCAATATTATTATTAGAAATATGTATTTTAATATTGAAATATAAAAATGATTTCACACAGGAAACATTCTTCTTTTTTGTTGTTATAAATATTCAAATGCCAGGATAAGCAATATTTTATTATAAAAATACTATTTAATATCCTTGAGTTTTATATTGGAATAAATAGGAAACATTATGAAATAGCAATTTTCTGAATTTAAAGCAATATCCTTATTTAATATTTAATAAACTGATTAACCTATAGCTAGGTTTAAATAATTTTATAAAATCTGTTTAATACAAAATATTTTTATTCAATTATTTAACAAATTCATTTTTTAATTCACTTTTCATTCACGGATTATGATTCCAAGTAAAATTTTAATTAAATATTTATTATCTTTTAGCTGTAATATTTTAGTTGGTCAATTGTCAAAGGATATGTGTACATATAATATCGAAAAGGTCTATAACGTATTTTAGTGTTATTTCAACGAAATAAAAAAAAACTTTATAGATGTTTTTATACTAAAATATATTATACTCCTCAAGTCCCAAAAAACTATATATTTTATGATATTAAAATATTTTATTTATGTTACAAAAAAATCTTCAGAAAAATCAATGTTTTTATATTTTTTCATATTTTAACTGCCACTAAATTATATTTTTATTTGATAGAAATCTAGTAGGAAAAATTTTATTTACAAAAAAGGAAGGTAATATCCCTAAAATAAATTTATTACAAATTTTTCTTAGAAAATAGTTGGAAAAAAAGGGGTATGGTTAGAGGAAGTGAGTTTTATTCAATAAAATATTTAAGTCAATTTTATTATTATAAATTTTGTACTAAATAAGAAAATTATGGAAAGTTTTTAAAAAAACAGGATGTCAAGGAAATTTAGTACATTTAAAAATACAAGCTTAAGACCCTAAGGAGTTTTAGTACAGAATCCAAAACCAAATGTATTTTAGAAAGAAGTACAGAAACATTTAAATGAAAAGATATGAATTAGAAATGAAAATTTCAATATTAATAAACTAGACTCAACTTTAAATACTTTACAAAAATTAAATTTGCGTGTAAACATTAATTTGAGAGGTTTTTTTTAAAAATATATATAATGCATATCACTATAAAATTTAGAAATCAACTCTTGATACTCGATAGATATATTCAGATTTGAAGAAAACTACAATAGGCCATTTGTAAGAACCTCTTCATTGGGAAAAAAAAAACTGATGAACACTTCTAACTTTAAAAATTTTACCCAGATGAAATATTGATAATAGATCCTTCGAAATTATTGTCTTCTGAAGTACATCATTATATTTATATTTGTTGAAAAGGTAAACATCAATGTGGAAATTATGTAAATTGGTGGTCCACACAATAAAAGGGTTTTAATCATATTTTATGTATGAAGAGTTACTTTATGGTTTTTTTTAATTGGTATATAAAAAATCCACAAAAGTTCAATAAAATAAACATAATATTTATTTTATTTAAATGAACCTAAATTGAATTAATAAATTAATTTTTACTCTTGATCAATAAGAGCTAAACTAAATAAGGAAATTCACTTTTGATTAGATTCAAAGCATGAAAATTCTATTTTATGGTTCTCTGCAATACATAGAATATATAATTTTCTATAATGTTGTTTTCTATGAAAATGTGCATCCGTTTAACTTTAAATTCTTGGGTAGAACAGACAATTGAAATATTATGAAGACATTGTTATGCATTTTATGATAAAAACTGTAAGATTTTTCCAGTTCATCAAACTTATACAGTAAATAATATTTTTTGATATTTGCTTGTTAAATTAAATTATCGGCATCCATATTATTTATAATGCAACGGACAAGAAATATTTAATGATTTATATAAGATTTATATGAAAATTTATATTTAATTTTGATTTAATGGAAAATTTGAAATATAGTTCAAAATCGAAAAATAATATTTAATTAATTTCTTAGAAAAATTGAAATGCTTTTTTAATTTATATCTGCTTATGATAAAAATAGTTTTTAATAATTAATATTACTTACTTAAGTTTTGTCTTAAATTTCACCCATAAATATTCTTATGCCATATAATTTTATTTTAAATTAAGAATACATTTATGTATATATATCTATGATAAACTCCTTAACACTTCCCTACAAGAAAATTGTTCTGTAATTCGATCTACACTATTTTTAAATATAATCCTTGTCAAATAAATATAATAAAATAAAATATAATATGTCAGAACCATTTTTACCAAAAGAATGTCGAGAATAGCATTGTCGGAAATAATGTCATTTCATGGTATTTTGAATCGATTTTTCACCTTAAAATTAAAATACAGGTGATAAAAAAATGAATTTTATTCTTGTTGAATGGAATTTGATTGGAATTCCTTTACTAATTTTTGTACAATGATTTAAGGTTGTAAATTTTCACATAAAATATTTGGAAAGAACGAAAATGTTATCTAAAACATTTAGGTAAGCAGTTGTTAAAATTAAAAAGATTATGCGAAAATATTTATATGTTTGTTTATTTATCAGAATTTTATATTAAAATTTTAAATATATTTGAAATTGAAATTTGTTTCCAACTGAACGTATTTTATAAATTATTCAAATTTTTATCAGTAAGAATAAAGATTAATTTATTTAAATTGTCATTACACTTTAACCCAATTTATATTAAATTTACATTTTGTGGAGATTTAAAAATACTTTCAATTCTAAAAATTTAAGAAAGAGTGATAATTAAAATATTAAAACACATCATAATAAATTTGCAATTCAGCAGTTCTACAAAATAATTCTTAAAAAAAACAAATTCATATATTTTAGCACAGATATTCACATAAATCTTCCATTAAATATCCAACATAGATGTAGAGATGTAGTACGTACAGTAAGGCAGGTATAACACTTTGAAATCCTGATTTATTGTCTTCATTTATTCATAAGAGCTTTTAACACCTGGAAAAGAAACGTCAGCAACAATTTCCCTTCTCACTGATAAAATATTTTGAAAGGTTATAAATGAAGATGTACTAAAATCAAGTCACGAACAAATATTTTAATGTATTTTATTAATACTAATACTAACATCATTAATTCTATTTTTGATTATGTTTATAATTTTTCACAATACAATTTTACTAATAGAATTTTCCCAAAAACAATCAAATTAAGAAATATTATCAAAAAAACCTAGGAACTATACTTTTAAAATTCTGAAAATAAGTGTTCTCGGCTAAAATACAAAGTTGTTTATTTTTAGTTATTTTTGGGTAAAACTAAAAGGAAATAGCAGCGAATATTCTCTAAAAACTTTAAAAAGATATACATTTTAGTAAACATGTGCATAAGGAAATTTTCAGGAAATCATTCCGAAGCGGAAGCAACTACCATTTTAGATGTTGTTGCAAAAAGAAAATTAAAAATAATCAACGATAATTAAAACTAAAACTAAAATATAAACACATTTTTTTAGAATTTTAAATGTAAAAGTAAACAAAGTAATTTAGAATCCTTGAATAATCAAAGTAAATTGTGGAAAGTACGTAGAAGCAACACAATGAAATATATCTTAAATAAATTAGTTTTAATGCTCTACAAAAATTTGAAATTGAAATTTGTTGAAACTGAAATTGAAATTAAAACTATTTTCTGTTTGATGTTAAAATCAATAAATGTAACTTTTTTAATTTTTTAAATAAGTAATTACAAAACATTTATTATAAAAATCTTTTAAAACCTGAAATTTTTTTTCTTCAATTTTTTTTTTGGATAGGAATATAATTTGTTTCAATTCAAATCCTTCGTTATTGTCCTTGAGCAGCTTATGTATTTTAATTCCCTTTAATATTAATTGACCCTACGAAAACAATTACAGCCGAGCATAAAAATACATTAACGAATATTTTTTTAAGTGCACTTTGAAATAACTTATAAAAAATTAAACTGTTCGTGGTAGTCGGTTTAAAATTTCTCATCTGGAAAATTTTTCAAAGGAAATTTATAGTGAACTGTAATTAACTCTTAGTACTAAAAGCAGTTTGTGTGCCACTGTAATTATCTGCTCAACAATTTTTAAAAAAAGCCAAACAAATGTTTCGTTAGTTCAATGTTTGTGGAATATTTTAAAATTGACTATAAATAATTAATGCTATCACTGATACTTCAAAAAACATAATATCTTCAGGATTTTTTCTGCAATTTATAAACCATTCCTTAAATTAAATTGAAAGTTTTATTTTTCATTTATAATAGCAAAAATATGTTACTATTTATTATGTTATGTTAATTTAAGATTGGTTTAGCAATTTTGCGTTAATAATTAAGTTATTTATATAAGATTGAATTTAAATTATTAAGTGGGAATATAAAGAAATAATAAACCTTAAAACATGGACAATAATAATAATAACAATAATTCAAAAACCTTAATTCGATAACCTTATTTCAAATTTCAAAATAGAAACCCTAAATAAATAGACACTTTTTAATTTTTTTATATTTTAACGATCAATTATTCGTCCTTTTAAAAATACAATATTTTCAGACAAATAATTTAAACTTTATGTTCAAATGTTTATGTTGCATTAAAAATAAAATTAATTTTAACATGGAAATTAATTTAAGGATTAATTTGTCCTTCTAGTCATAATAGTAAAGTTTACAAAACATTAAAACTTAAATTTAGTCGACAAATAACTCAAATATTTATTTTATATGTACTAACAACAATTAATTTTACAACATCCTTATTCGGTGGTATCATTTAATTTACTATCCTAAAAAGGATACACAGGCAGTAAACTATGAAAAAGGAAAACAGACAGTAATAAAGAAGGAAAAGTGATATAAAATCGTTTTTAGCACATTTCGAAAGGTTAATTTACTAAATAATATAAATTTAAGGTAACATATTTGTGTATGTAGGACGAAACTAAAATATGGTAGACCAGATTTAAACTCACAAGATTCTTCTTATATCAGCTCTTTAAATTCGATATTCGATCTAAAATTAATTACACTTTCTAATTCAATTTATAATTCTGCGAAAATTTAAGTTTTTTTTTCAATTTTCTAAATTTAAAAACGAATAATTATAATAAATTACTTTTTGAAAAATAAAATATGATAATGATTCTTAAATAAGGGGTACAGAAATTCTTTAGGACTTTTTTCCAACGATCCTTGTTTTTTAAATAAAAGTTTTTATCTGAATTAAAATCTCTTTTTAAATGTCATATTAAATTTATACTCTCCATCTTAAATAACCTTTTCTGATATCCCCAATTTACAGTTTAACAAAAAAACAAAATGGGTAAACTCAAATTGGTGTTTCGTTTTTATTTATTCCTTTGAAAATAATTTTGAAGCCAACATAATAAAATCTGTAAATTATTAAGGGGTGTGTTAAAAAGTTTGTTTTCATTTCGGTGGAATAATTCTGTTGATGATTTCCTGCCGAATTCGTGAACAACTTTAATTCTTCTAATCAACGAAATATTTGAGCAAATAGAAACATTTATGATTAACGAATCCTAAATATTCTAGTTTATTAACAGAAATAAATTTTATTCTTGGTATAAAAACACAATTATCGGAATCTACAAGATATTTTTATTATATTTGGATAAAAAAATAACAAAATTTTTCGAAATTACTAACATTTTCTTGTTTTTATTTGTATATGTGATATAAAAAAAAACCCTAATTTCGGTTAAGTTTATGATCAATAAATTTAAAATTGGTTACGATATAGAATTTTATGTTTTATTAGGGAAAATTGTTTTTGTGGCTAATGCTAAATCGAAATTAGTTTAATTTAACTTATATGAATAAATGTTAACAAATTTAATTTCAATTTAGTTCGTAAATAATTTAATTCTTTGAAATTGTTTTTTTTTAACAAATTTATTTACTTTTTAAGTTTGTACCAAAATCAGAAATTTATTGTTATGTTGTTTCCAAAATGATTACAGTATAAAGATTTAAATGCGAAAAATTGAGCCAAATTATCTAAAAATACTTGCTTCCATTCTTGGCTTAAATGTCAATATTTTAATGATACTCATCAATTACATTTTGAATTTTCATTTGACTGATTGTTTCTCAGATTTTCATATTGTCTATAGTTTTTTACGTTAATTTCTTTCATAGAGGAAAAAAATTCAATTAAAGTCAATTACTTCACAGTGGCCTTTTTTATTATTACTCTGTGATAAAACAAGTGATTTAGGTTAATGCGAAAATAAAAAAAAAAATAATTTATTAGCGGTGTAGATTCCTTTAATTACTAACGCTTCAGAAAACCCAATAAAACCATGAAAAAATTGTTAAAATATTTTCCATAAACCGTTATTAGAAGTTTATAGAAATTAAATACCAAAGAAATATTTAGCGAACAAAATCTCCCTTTAAAATTATTTCGGCTTCATTAACTTTTTGACCCATTAAAATGAAAAATATTTTAAAATTACTCATCCATTTTCGATGCCGAAACATTTTTTTTTTTCAGATGTTGTCCTTTTGTGACGGTATTCGAGGAATTTTATTGGTATTTAACCCTTAAAAGGATGAAAGCCAACAAATTATTTCTCTTTAGAAATTGTTGTCCAAAATCAATAAAACTTATAAACAAAAGTAATTCATCTTCTTTTTTTTTGTTTTGTGACGAACTTAATTGATACAACTTTACAGAAAGTTATGTTATGATTGCTAATTAATGAATTGTAGGATTATTTTACCTTTATAAAAAATATTATGCTTTCATCTTTGTTCCATCTACAAAAATGTATGACGGATTTATATATTTTTAAAAATATTGTTGAATATGACTTTCTCTACAACTGAAATCAATATTTTTTATAAAACCTGAACGAAAATTCAATGTGCTTTTTATAAAAGCTTTAGTAAAGCTTGAAAAAGTTTCATTATGTGTTTTTTGAAAATGGGGAAAATTGTTGTAATTTTCTCCCTACGTATAAGGGGAAAATCACATTTGATTGTTGAATCAAAAGTGCGCTGATTTCAACAAGATTTTTTTTCTACTATAATAATATTGATAATGACGGACGATCTTAAACTATGAATGGAGGGTGCATATTCGTAGACCACTCAAAAGTCTAAAACACTAGCCTATATATACCAAAAATAAATTCTTTTTACATCCTGATATATACCAAAAATAAATTGGTATTGTTTAGAAATATAGTCGGGCGTTATCAGGCAATTTATGTTGGAGTATACGAAAATCCGTAAAATTAATGAACTATAATTTTCGAAATTTCTAATATTAGGTATACCGGATATACTGTCTGTTAAATAGCCCCATAATGTTTTTTCTGTAGTTGTTACATAAAACTCTTGACCTTCATAAGGTTCCATGCGTAAGTTTTGCCGTTGATAAAATGTAAAATGGAATAACAGGCACTGTTGTATCATCAATCGTTATTGAGCAAAGATGTCTGTAGATAAATTTCTTTTACTGGACTGTATACTTTACGAATATCAACAAGGAACAAATGCTGGATTAGCATGGAGAAATATATCAAAACTTTTGTGTGTAGAACCAGTTTCTGAAAAAACTCATAGAGAAATTTTAGAACGATCTGAAAGATTTTCAATAATCAGCTTCGAGGCTATTCTTCACAAACATTTCCGAATTTAGGAAGTCTAAAGTTACCCACCATATTCCTGATATTTAGTACCTTCCAACTAAGATTTATTTCTAGCCCAGCCAAAAATTTTAAATGGAGCAACTAAGTGTTATAAAATCACTGGATGAGTTTATAGGAACAACTCCCTTTATCGTAGAGGAATTATTCAAGTTGCCATTAAGAAAGCAATAATATTAATAAAGAATTTAAGAAATTACTTATTTCTTTAACTTCAAAAACGATTTTTTTATAAATAAACGAAAATATGATTGAAAATGAAAATCAAAATTATACCAGGAAATCTATACAAAGAATTGAATTTAATCTGCTTAATGATAACAATTTAAGGCTTACAATTTCAATGTTTTACAATTACCTAATACCTTAATAATCTTACTATTTAATATTCATTTAAATAAAGAAATTTTAATCCTTCTTTAATTTATTATTAATATTACAATTACTATTATACAATTATTTGAAAATAATTTTTATTTCAATTGTAGTCACTTAAAAAGGATAAAATCATAATTACACAATAGACATAAGAATAAAGATATTATCTTAATTTCCACTTTTATTATTGTTTAACAAGGATAATTGTAATCTCTCTTTTATAAATGTTAAATTTAGTTTTGCTTATTTAGATTTTCAAGAAAATTTAATATTTTAATTTGAAATTTAACGATATTATTTTACATTTCATTTAAATTTAAACTTTGAAATGACATAAAATTTGAAAAACACAATCATATAGCTAAGAATATTGTTTCACAAAGCTTATTCTTATTTCTTTTACAAAGTAAATTTTCATCATTTGACAAAACCAATTGATGTTTATTTTTGTGAAACAATTTAAAACTTTTCATAAATTTCAAACTAGTAATTATTCAAAAACATATAAATTAGTTGATCAAACTTTAATTTTTGTTAAAAAAAACAACAAATTCAATAATTTTGAACTAATAAAATGTTTAGAAAATTAATGACCTGCAACCCTTATATTTTATAATAGCATATAATATAATATATCTGCAGTACTTGTCTTCAACTGAACTTGAAAATTTATTTAAAACCTTAAACATTAATTCATTAAAAGCAACTTTTATCAAAGTAATCAAACTTGTAAACACAATTATGTATATTCTCATATGTTTCAAATATTAAAAGTTTGTCAAGTATAAATTTATTCTGGAAAATTGTTAGATAAATAGAAAAATTCTGTACCAAGTACTAATTTTAAATCAGATTTTCTCTATATTTCTACCTTAAGAGTATTTAAAATCAAAAATATATTATATTTACAATACAATACTATAAATTAAAATTATAGATAATCATTTTTAAATTTTATAATGATTCTTCAAAATGTCCTTAACAGATTCTTATTATAATATTTTCAATTTATTTTACTTTTTTGGTTCATGATAAGTGGTCTTATACCAAATCATTATTATTTTATTATACAATATTTCTAAAAAATTTCAATTTAATAGTATGTATATACAATGTTTAATTATTCATTTTGTAACAATTAATTTCATAAATAATTCCAAATTTTATTTTACAAGTATATTAATGGAAATGCTTAATTAAAATCTATATTTTTGTATAGTTGTACATTCTCATTAATCATGGAATAAATGCTCACTGATAAGGACCATTAATACTTAAAAGAAAAAATTATCATTTAGAGCGTAAATTCTAATTTAAATTAAGGACTACAGAAAAAATGTTTTAATGTTTTCAAATAAAACAAAATCTTCAATTATGTAAATTTAGTAATAAAATTATATATATATATATATATATATATATACCAAATTTTGTAATTTGTTTCAGCTTTAAAGTCCTTTACAGTATTACATTTATTAAGTTTTAAGTATACATATATTCAAATATTAAAATTACTCTTTATAAAATTAAAACACTGTTACTAATTTACCTCAATTTTACACTTTTTTACCATTAAATTTATAAATAATGCAACATATGTTGGAAATTAAAACCATTATTATTGAAAAATGTTCATAGAAAATTTTTAATGAAAATATTTCGTTATTTTGAATGAAAATTTATAGTATATGTATTAATATTTTTTTTAAACCAATATTTTTTTAATCCATATTATTTATACAAACGTTATTCTGATTAAATCGTTTTTAATAACAAGATAGAATTAATAATTTTTTTAAATATTTACAAAAAAAAATTATAATTAGTATCTTAATAATTGTTCAAATTAAATTAAATACGCAATAATTGTTTGTTGTTTATAATATTTTTAATTTAATTAGAAAAAAATTTAAGAAATTTAAAAAGTGGTTAAAATATTTTTGAGAAATGATTATGATTTTTTGAAAAACTATCTCGATGCTAATATAAATAAATAATTGATTATTAACAAAATAGTTCAATATATTTTTTTAACCAAAATTTAGAAGCTTATAAAAATCCATGACCTGAAACTTTATAATTTCAAAAAAAGGAGAAATTATCATAAAATTGGTTTAAAACTCTGATTGATACAAATTTATGGATTCTTCAACTTTTATAAATTTCATTTTTTAATTTAACTACAATGGATGCGTTCAATTGCAAAAGTAGTCTAAGTTGGTGTATGTCAAATACGACAACGACGTTATACAAAGTAACCGACTGTACTGAATCTAAACGTCTAACTCACCCAATTTCTATTTTTCTATTGCTTCGCTACAACTTCCAAATAATGTTTTATTAAAATTGTATTTCCTAGAAAAGTTTTTTAAACTTTGACACCCAATCAACCGCATATGCTTCAATCACACTTTAATTTAGGAAAATTTTTATTCCGAAAATTTCAAATCAACAATTTAGTTAACGAAGTGTTATAGAAATTGATGAACTATATAAACTTTTTTCCCCCTGTCCAAATATTAAATGACATTTTTTTCCACATATTTTTCAATTTATTCTTAAAATTTATTTAAAATGCAATTTCTACACGAATACTTAATGCCATTTTTTATTTCAGTAGTCCAGAAAAATTTCGTTCTACATGACTTAACCTTATCAGTAAGAGAATCGAAATTATTTCCTACACAATTTTTGTTAAGAATGACCAAAGTTATTTTCCCTAGTACTATATGCTATAAAAAATGTGGATGAATAAGGAAAAAATTTTCAATTTAACCGTTATTGCATTAGATTAACAGGAGTTATGCTAAAAAAATTTTTTTTTATGCATTTGCGTTCTTCATGCATCCGAGAATCGAAAAATCAATTACCTATGGCTTAACTTAAAGTTTCATATAGTATGTAATGGTTTGCTGAAGCATAATATTATCTCATGTGAAAATTTTTTAGAACTACATATATAAATTAGAAAAATAATTTTCTTTAAAATTTAGAAACAGTAAAAAGTTTAAATACGTTTTCATTAAAAAAAATGTGTGAAATATTTGGAAAGTGGCATGAAATTTGATCAAGAATATTTTTATTTGATAATAGTATAATATCGGATCTATTTGTTAAAATTAATGGTAAATCTTTGCCTGAAGTTAAATTGAATTGAATTTTAATGAAGAAATTATTTCTGTTATTTGATATTAACATAAACAAAGTAGGACCTTGAAGGATGAAGCAATTTAGGAAATATAGTGATGAAAGGGCCTCGAGGGATAACGGAATTTAGGAAATATGAAATTAGAAACCTTGAATTTAATAAGTTCCTTTATTTTATATTACTTGAAGCAATAAAGATCACAAATGAAGGAATATTTAATCCTTAAAATATGTTTGAAATAGAAAATAATAATAAAGTAATCGGAATTTTAGTGCAAAATTGAAATTGTTTTAAACAACATTAATAATTGTTTATATAGTTATCACAGTAAATTTTAAATTTCTGGTTTACGCAATTAATTAAACAAGTTTAATTTATACAAAAATACAAAAATTCTAAATTAATATTTTGATAAAAAATATACGATAACACCAATTGCTGAATTCAATTCATTATTCGACTTTTTCTGAAATAATTATTTATTTAATTAAGCGCCAGTATTAGTAAAGTATTAGAAATTAATTTACACATTTTAAGACCCTTGTGAGTATAAATCGATTTACGAATATACAAGCGCTAATAAAAACTAAACAATCTATTAGTTCTATTGGAATGAATTAAGTAGTTCTGGAGTTCTAAATTAATAACATGTAGTAATATTATAGAGATTATTTCCTTTAATTTGTGTAGTATTTAAAAAATCCTCTATATATTTTATATATTTTGTTTTAAATACTTACATTCTGCTCTTGCAACATAAACGGCTAATTTAAATTTTGTACCAAAAATAAATTATTTTAAATCACGTTCACCACATAGAAAATCCTATTAAAATTTTAACTAGAGAAACGTGTTCAGTTTGCGTATGAATTTTATTTCTACTAAATCTAATTGAATCAATTCGTATACATGCCGAAAGTTTTTCAGCTAACAACATTTTTATTCATACCATACATAGTAAAGTATATTAGATACGAAAAGGATATGTAACCAAGAATACCAACTATGATTTTTGTCATCTGGTTATTACTCATTTTCTATACGAAAAATTCAGGATTTCTTGTTTTCTAATAAGTATAAATTAAACTTAAATTTATTCAAAATAATATTTATTTAATGTTGATCAATGTTTTTGTATAAATATTCATTTAAGATTTAAAGCTAATAGGGCATAAATCGGCAATAATAGAATTTAATTGATAAGTTTATAGTAAATTGAAATTTTAAGTAAAATTGTATAAATTATACAAACTAAGGCATAGACTACCAATTTAAAAAAAGTATGTACATATATTTCGTAAAACACTGTGGCACCTAAACGTGGATATGATTATTTTTTAAGATACAATTCTGGCTTGGAACATTATTTTTTAACACGCCTAAAACTATGCTTTTTATCTGTTTATAATTTTTAAATTTATTAATTCTATATTTTTTACATTTTATTAAAATTTTATTGATACAAAATTGATTATTTTAAAAACATTTCATCATATGTAAAACTATTAAAAACACCTACTATTATTTTTTCTAATATTTGTCCAATTACCTCTTCAACAGCTGGTTTCAATTCAATAAAAATATCTGACCAATTTTCATTTAAAAATATATTCATATTATCACCAAGTTCCTTATTACCATTAAATAAATTACTTAATTTTGAATGTAATCGTGATATATTTAATTTTAATATAACACGGTTTAATTTAAAATGTAATTTATTATTTTCTTCTTCTACTTTTGTTATAAGTTTAAGATTCGCTTCAACATTATCTTGAAAATAAAATTATAATGAATATTTTAAAAACAAAATTTTAAATAAAAAATTAATTACCGAATGTTAAATTACTATGACCCTGTCCAACAATTGGTAATATTAAAATTTTGCCCTTAATTGTATATGGACCAACTAATGATAATTGTGGTATGAAACCATTAATATCAATTTCTGTAATTTTTGGATTTTTTTGATATTCTCTGAAATTATATATTTTATGTTTATTTCAAAAATAATTTTTTTGACAAAACTCTTACTTAACATTTTTAACTTTTGCTTTACTAAGTCCAATCAAATCAATATCAGTAAATTTTAATTGTATATTTACAGGACTTTTAACATTTTGATCAATATTTAAATTTTTTATACGTAATGGATCAATTTTAATTAAATTTAATCCTTTATGTCCTTTAGTAAAACCTGTTTCAACTAAATAATTTATTGCATTGCCGATACAAGTTGTATCTTCTAATTTGCATTTTGGTACATCAATAGCTAAGGAATAAATATTTTATAACTAATATATATCACACACATATAATTAAAGAAATTATTTTCAATATCTTACGAAAATTTCCACAATTAATTAATCCAATTACACTTATAAGGAAAATTAATAATATCATATTTAAAAATTTCAGATTAAAGAATTAAATTAAAATGAATCTTCACGTGTGCTTAACGTTTTTAGAATAACTGATTTTATCAACATCTACTTACCTACTCTTATAGACAATTTCAATTCAGGATTTAAAATAATTTTATGGATTTTGTGGAAGAAATATACAAGTTTTTAACCTTGAATAGTTTATCAGGAAAAAAAAATATTGAAAAGATATAAGCTATGACAACTAAAAACATCTGCTAAAACATTGTAATTATGTTTACAGAAATCATATTGTATGTTTGTAATACAATCCAATGCAATCCAATATCAATTTAAATTTGTAGAAAAACTCGATCACAGATTTTCTGTCCAGCTCTATATATAATTAACAGCCCTGAGTGCTTGACTTGGCACAAATTTGATATATTGAGAACCAAAATTAAAAAGCGTAAGATTTATTATAAATTTTAAATATAAATTTATCAACTATAATCCAATGAATCAGTTCATAATTTAGCGCTGTATCCAATAGTTATTTTAAACTTGAAAATTTTAATCAACTTTTAATCAAAATTTAATAATTATTCTTATAAACAACATAAAAGTATATATTTCTCTTGTAATAACTAAGGTCAAGGTGTAGGTGATCTGTAGTACTAAGTTTTGGAATAAAAAATAAATAAAAAAGATACTTTACCTGAAAAACAAGTTTTAGTTTGAGTCCGGGTTAGAGATTATCTTTACAGTTAAATATAATGTAATCAAATTGCAGTCAAAAAATTCTTTTAACTACATAAATAACAGAGTGTTTCAAAATTTCATGTTTTTATGTAAAAAAATAATGAATAATATTTGAATAGAAATCAACGAAAAAATTTATTTTTTATTTGTTTACAATTAAAACAGTTCGGAAAGACCAAAATAATTATTTAAGTGTTTTTAATTACAATCAAATCAAAACAGTTTTTATTATATGCTCAAATCAACATAAATTTAATCATAAAAACTAATTAACATTTTTAACTATAATCTCTTTTTTTATAAATTTAATTATTCATTAGAAATTCTTCAAACATTTCATTGTATGGTTGATTTGCATATACATCGTGTATAATATTTTTAAAAACTTTTGCAAATGCATTACAAATAGCTATTTTTATTTCACCAAATATATCATACCAATTATCATTTAAAAAGTTATTCATAGTATCACCTAATTCTTTATTACCATCAAATAAATTTGTTAAATAATAAAACATTCTTCCTGGTTTTGCATCCACATTTAACATATTAATTTCTAAATATGTTTTATTATTTTTTTCATAAGGATAACCACGAAAAGATATTTTTAAAATACCATTAACTAAAAAAAAATGATAATGAAAATTAATCACATGTTATTAAAAATTCAAAATTAATAACGTATAAAATTATTTACTTATCGTAACGTTACTATGTCCTTCACCATAAACTGGAAATATTAAAACTTTACCATTCACCTTATAATCACCAATTAAAGCCATTTCTTTTGCTTTAATATAAATTTCATTTAATCCTGATATGTTCTGGGTAAAACCTCTAAAAAATAGTGATTTTTTTTTTAAATTTTAATTCAAATGTCTTATTTTAATTAATTTACTAACTTTGCTTTAAATATTTTAATATTTTCCGTACCATAAATTCCACTATTTAGAAGTTTTAAATTAACATTAACAGGACTAGAACTTCCTTGATTAATTTCCATTGATTTAACTAATATTGGATTCATATTAACTAAATTTAATTCAGGATCACCTACAAAAATTATATTAATTAAATTTACTAATATTTTTAAAAGTTTTTAAAAATATTAGTTTTACATTATCATTAAAAAATGATCAATTTTAATAATTACCATTGAGTTTGTTTCGAAAAATATAATTGGATTGTTTAATAATACACTTAGTGTCACCAAATTTACATTTTTCTAAATATGAAGCTTCAAAATAATATAGTAATTATTGCAAAAATTAATATTCTTTATAGAAAATTTGTACTAATTTAAATATCAACTTACGAATATCAGCATTACACAATAAAATATTTATGAAAATATAAAATAAATAATTTCCAATATTTATTACCATTTTAAATAAAGTTGTAATGCAACTGTCTTCAATAAATTTCTATTAATGATTGAAAGATTTATTAGTATAACAAGAATATTTAAACATTATTTTAATTTTTATATGCCAGTTTTTTAAATAATCATCTTAATTAAGGTGTCAATAAGTTCTACTGATAATTAATGCTAATTAAATTCAGAAATCTCAAAACATTTTAATTATAATATTATGTTAATAATAATATTTTTCGAAAATTGTACAAATGTTATGATAAACTTGAAAGTAATTAAAAAAATTTAGAAAACACTACTATTTAAGTGAAATTTTAATTTAATACATTAATTTAATAAAGAATTTCAAAAATAATTTAGTTAAAATGTTACAAAATTTAATTAACAATAATTTCTAATGAAATTTAGAACGATTAGAAATATTTTGATGTTTTATGATCATTAGTTTATTATTGATGATGAACAGTGAACTTTGTTCAATATATTACTAATATTAATAATATTTTATATAAATTATTAATAATAATCATTTCATTAAAAATAAATTAGAAGATTTAGTCACTAATTTACGTGTATTTTTATACTCAAGATTATGATATAATAAAAATTTTGTTGATCATCTTTAATAATTAAAAATTCATAAAAACTATAATTATTATATAGTTCATTTAAAATAATAACCATAATTTTGATTTACAAAATCTAATAGTGTCTGTTGATATTTAATGACGCAGCAACAATTTGCCTTGTCTAAATAAGAAACTTTAAATCTGTACTAAATTTAACTCTAATTACTTTAAGTCAACAAATAATTTACCACTATTGCAATAGAAAAATACTACACTAATTAAAATGTATTGACCCAAATGAATTTTTAAACAGCGAAATTTTCATTTCCTATTACGACAGAAAAGAAGTCAAAACTTAACAAAATGTGAAAACTGAAGTCGTTGCAATTGAATTGATTTAGTTGAAAATAATTTTACTTTTGCCGCAAATGTAATTTTAGTTTGCTACAATCTAAAGTTTTAAATACAAATATTTAAAAGTTTATGAGAAAAGTATTTTCATATGCACTTAAACTTAAAGTTTATTTTAAAAAACACTTTTAAGAGAAATAAATTAGAGTACTTGTAATTATAGTTTGCATAGCACTAACAAATATCGTTTACTTCAAATGTCATATTCTTAGACAAAAAATTATCACAGTAGTAATATTAAGATTTACATTTGAAAGACACATACTCTAATAATATTAAAAAAATATGTTGGGCATGTAAAACTATTATTAATTTATTTATAGAAAATACAAAATTGATTTTTAAAAAATATATTCATTTTGTATTATTTTCATATATTTATTTAATTAATATCATAAATATTTTATAAAAACAATTCTTCATATGGATAACTTTGAAAAACATTTTTAACTACTTCACTTAAAACTTCAGCAACACTTTTTTCCATATTATCTTTTAGTTCGCCATAAATATCACTCCAATTTTCATTTATAAAATGATTCATATTATCACCTAAAGCTTTATCACCGTTAAATAAATTTCCTAAATACATAATTAAACGTTTTATTTTCATTTCCATTTTAAAATTTTTTACTTTCATATATGTTTTATTATTTTTTACAATTGGTTCTCCATCAAATGTCATTTTTATAGTTGGCTTGACTGTCAAAATAAAATTTAGAAAAGATTATAAGAAACTTTACAAAGAAAACAATTAATACAAAATATGAATACCAATTGTTATATTACTAGTTCCAACACCTTGAATTGGTAATATTAAAACTTTTCCATCAATTTTATAATCACCAATTAATGACAATACATCTAGTTTCACAATAAATTCATGTGGTCCAATTAAATTTTTTGAGAAACCTCTAAAAAAATTAAATTAAATTCTTATTCTTTTCAAATTAATCAAATTTATTTAATTACTTTGTTTTGACAGCTGTACCATTTTCAATTCCAATAATATTATTGTTTTTAAATATTAAATGAATATTTACTGGACTTTCTTTACCTTGTTTAATATTTAATTCGTTTACATGTAATGGTGAAATTTTTTTTAAATTAATTCCTTCTTCACCTACATAAAATAATATGACTTTTACTTAAAATCTATGTAATTTTAGAAAACATAATTTAATCATATACATACCTTGATATTTTTTTTGAAGTACATAAGTAATTGTATTTGTAAGACATTTACTATCTTCATAATTACATTTTGTAATATCAGTTGCTAAATCAAAATAAATTAAATATTAATATTATAGCAATAATATTGAGTTTATTTAACAAATTAAAACAATTTCTATATCCTACCTTTATATTTGGAAAAAAAATGATTACTTACGAAAATTGACTGGATTTCCGCAAATTAATTCAGATAAAAAGTAAACAATTAATAATATAAAAAATTTCATATTTAATTTATGAAAAATATACAACAATTTTGGAAAGTTCAAGAGTTTAAATTACCCGTCAACTTATCTCTATATACTAAATATTGATTAAGAAAAATTTCTATTTATATTAAAATTATCTAAAGCATAAATAATTATAAAATTAAATTATTATTTAATTTTATAATTATAATAATAATTATTAAGATATTAACTAGATTATACACTCTAAGAAATGTTAGTAAAATAAATTATTGTTTGTAAAATTTACTGTGTTTGCAAAATTTTGTAACAATTATTTATATGATTTTTTATTTTCTGATAAATATTTTACAGATTAAATATTAAACATTTTTTTGCCTAATTTTAGTTGTTGTATAAATAACAAATTATTAAACTATTTTGTTGAATATTAAATATTAATATTAAAGTATTTTGTTGAATTACAAAATAAGTCATTTTCCTTTTGTTGATAATAATCAGTCTTGCAATAAAGTTGGCTGTACAAGTATATTTCAAATATTTTTTAATTGCAACATTTATTTATTTTTTTTTTTTAATTATTATACAAAGTTGGTGAAGTTAAGTAAAAGTAAGTATAAATTTTTAAAATCAAATATTATTTTTATATAATATATGCTGTTAGATGTATATTTGAAATATATTTTATACCCTTAACCAAATTTTATTAATATATTAAACTAATTTGTACAATAATTTAAAAATATCAATTTTACACAAATTTTTATAATTTCCTGAATTTAAATTTTTAAGTTTAACTAATAAAATAAAAAATATCTATTTTAGTTGAATTAAACTGCTGTTTTTCTTATTTAATTTTTAGCAAAATATATTTTCGTTTACTTGAAAATTAATAAATAATAACTAGACACTGCTTAATTATAAAGTTAATAACTATATTAGGGTAATATTTAACATACATTAATGGTATATAATATTTAATAATTATGTGTTGAAAATTAATTAACTTTTGTTAAAAATTCAAATTTAATTATAGTTTAAAATTAAAACACATTGCATAAAATTTAAGAATGATGTTAATTTTATTACTATAATTGTAGGTAATTACTTTGCCCACATTAATTGTTAATAAAATTCAACAAAAATTTTCTTAATGTGTACAATTAATGTGGAATAATTAAAAATATTCAAGTTCAAGAATAATATAAAATGTACACAATTTAATAAAAGTGCCTTACCTTACATTATTTTAGACGTTATACAATAATCAACATGTATATTCAAAATGTATTCTATAATAACTGCAATAAAACGATCATTTGAACAATTAACATGATATAACAAGATATCTTATTAAGAAAAGTATCAGTATTTCAATTAAATTGGTTACTTTATATAAAAAATTAGTATTTAAATTTTTAATATAAATTATTTTCTTAATATGTAACACTTTATATAGTGAATAATAGGCCGAGGAAAAACAAAACTAGTATCTACATATTTTAATAATATTTTTAAGTGTACTCAGTTTATAATATCATATTTACTTGAAATAATTTTACTTGAAAACTTATTCTATTCGAAATTAAAGCCTGAACATATCACAAAAAATTTACTAGATGTAGCATAACAACTGCTTTTTCCCACTCTCATTCATGTTCAACATTATTTTCTACAAATCTATGCAAATTCTTTTAATTATTTGTATCTTGCTTTCATTGATAATATATTTGTTTCTTTAGCATTTTATTTAAATACATCGATTATTATTAATTATTTTAATCTGTTTGAAACAAGCTTAACAAAATTCAAGTTCATAATGTATGTTTAAGAATTTGCTGAAACTGAGTAGTAATTAAATTAATCTATAAGATTTCATTTAAACAGAATTCAATTTATTACACAAAATACTTGAATCTGTCATATATTTTATTCTAATATTTTTTATTATGAATTTTCAATGAGCAAAGGAATACAACCTGAAGAAGGTTTTATTTATTTAGACGACCATAAATTTCGTACATCTTGTATTAAATTATTTTAAATGAACTTTTTTAATTATTGTGAACATAGTTTAAGATAAAAAATAATAATATCTTAGTAGATATATAAAAAAAAGTGTCCGGTAGCAGCAGTACTATGCAGTAGTTTTATACATATCGTATTTTTTGACTGCGGACATTTCCACTTTGTCCTCTGCTAAATCATAATTTTAAAAAGTATAAACCCGGAAGGATGGACAGGCGTACAGATAGATAACAATGGCCTAACATAAAAAAATCCCTAAAAATAATAGATATAAAAGATTTATCTGAATGATAAATCTTTTATATCTATTAATAAATAAATGTTAATTAGAGACACCCTCAGCTACATTTTGAACAAATTTTTGCAAGATAATGCGACATTTAATTTCATCTTCAATGTAGAAGAACTTTTAATTATAAAAATTATCAATACTATATTTTATGATTTAGTAAGCTATCTTTTAAAAATATTTAAAGCTTAATTAATTAAATTTTTATAGGAATTTGATTAGAAACAAAACAAGAACTTCTGTTCAAATTAGCATTTGCCATTTTTTTTTTTAAATTTATTTGTAATACAGAAAACTAGAAAATATATTTTTTTTTGTTTTAATTATATTTTAAGATTCTTTAACTCATTAAGGTCAAATTATGATAAAAATGTATGGTTTTTTTATTAATATAAATAAATCATAATATGTATAATTATAATAAATATTTTATTAGCGAAATGTAATTTTTTTATTAATAACAAAAAAAATGTTTACTGAATTTTATAAATATTATTTATATTTAAAATACGTAGTTATAAATTTAATTTAATACCATATTTATTGGATTTATTATTTAAAGTTGGTTAAATAAATACAAATATTTTTCAATTATTACATTAATAATACAAATTAATTAAATTATTTTCATTATAATTAATACATATTTGGGACTTTAAACAAAAATATTATATTAATGAATATTAATCCGTCATGTAAATATATGTATATAGGAATAAAAAAAATTAATACCACATTTAGATCGGTTTTATATGTAATTAATTAAAATAATTATTTAAATATTAAATTATATTATATATGATTTTAATCTAAATAAATATTATCATAATTATATTTTTCAAAAATTCCTGTAGTTACATCTTTAATAATTTTTTCAGCTACTTCATATGTTGGTGGAGCAAATTCTACCCACAAATCTCGCCAATTTTCATTTATTAAAGAATTCATAGAATCACCAAGTTGTTTATTACCATTAAAAAGATTGTCAAACTTCATACGTACACTATATAAATATAAATTATGAAAAAAGTTAATAATATTAAAAGCAAAAATTATATTTATTTATTTTGTCAATAATTTAAAAAATTAATAATTTAAAAATTTAAAAATTAAAAATTAAAATTTAATTAATAAACAAAAAAATTCTATATTTGCAGAAAATGAAATTGTTAAAATTATTACAATTTGTTTTAATTAAATTAAATCTTTAAATATTTATATATTTTAAATTTTATTTACCTTGTAGGATCTAAAAGAAATTTAATTTTATCCACTTTTAAATATGTTAAACCATCTTTTTTTTTAAATACTGTTGGTTTAAATTTCACTGATGCTTTAACATCCTTAAGAATTATTTTAAATTTACCATCACCTTGGAATGGCAATACTAATATTCTACCATTTGCTTTATAATTTCCATTAAATTCTAATTTAGGTATACGTGCGTATAATTCAAATTTACTTGTTGATGGATTTTTTGTAAAACCACTAAATTACAAAATATTTACAATTAATTATATATTTGGTTTTATTTTTAACAAAATTATATTTTCAATATTTACACAGCTTTATCGAATGTTTGCGTTGACATACCAATCACATTAACATCTTTCAATTTCATGTGCATATCAATAGCATTTCCACCAGGAAAATTTAATTCAACATTTTTTACATAGAAAGGATCATACTGTGGTATATTCATATCTGGCCGTCCGTTAGGAAATCTTCTTATTAAATCATTAGCTGTTTTTATAATACATGGAATATCTTCAGATTTACATAGTGGTATATCAGGGGCTAATAATAATTTAAATTTTTTTTTTACACATAAATTTTTCGTAAATTTTATAGCAATTATAACTCACGTAATCTTTCACAATTTATTATATTAATACTCCAAAAAAATATCAAAAAACTATAACACCAAATCATAATAAATTCTAAAAAAAAAGTTTAATGAATATCACAAAAGAAGCTCTAAATTGAAACTGGTGGTAAATGTTAAAAGATCACCACTTTTATATTCGGGAGAAGGATCAAAAAGCAAAAAAAAAAAGTCTGAAAAAATTATTTGCAAAATCTCAAAAATTCTTTTAGTTATACCAGAACTAGTTTTGATTATAGCTTTTAGAACATTTAAAAGTCAAGTTCATTATTTTTGCTTTTAGGACATAGAACAATCACTTTTCAAGTTTCTGAAGATTTTTTTTACTTAAATGAATTTTTCTTCGTAAAAAATTATAAATTTTGTATAAATAAAAACTGAATAAATGATTACTTAATTTTATTTGGTGATTTGGTAGTTTTTTTTTGTTATGTTCACTACTAAGAAAAACAAACAATTAAATATTATGAATTTAACTAAATCGACTAAAATAAAAAATATTTTAATTTTTATATAATATTTTATTAACTTAATGAACCTGTTAATTTATATTTTGTTTGTGTTTTAATAGTCCAAATAATTAACCTCTTAACTTTTGTATCAAGGTAAATTTGTGCAAAGAAAAAATAAACAAGTCTAATTCATAACTTCTAACAGGGTGATTAATGGTTTAAAAGAAACATATAGTTGCAAAAGGAAAATTACGTTATTCGAAATATAACGACATTAAGATTAGTAAATTACGTTTAGTGATTGGTGAATATAATGAAATTCAGTAACTTAAAACATAGAAATCTGTAAGGAGTTATTTTAGACCAATAAATGACGAAAATTTAGATGTAATCTTACACAGACGGTCTCGCAAATATTAACAATAAAGTTATTTTATTGTTACTCTGTAATATTAAGACATAACATAACATTAATTTAAGACATAACATTAATTTAAGACATTTTAATCAGAAAAAAAAGTAATTTCACTAAGAAATAGTCCATATAAATTTACTACGTTTTAAACAAGCTAATTTTTTACTATCAAGAGCTAATATGTAATAATAAAAGTAGTTTTTTATTTTCATATAAAATAATTATTCAGCATATTATGTAAAGAATTTTTAGTTGAATACTATTGGACTGACAAGAAAGTTCTGCCGGTAAATTATTTTTGAAATAATTTTACAGGATGTTACTATTTCTCAGATACCTGTTAGATTCCTAATACCTGAGAAATAGTAACATCCTGTAAAATAATTTCAAAAATAATTAGTCACCTAAGCTATAAATGTAGTGAAAATCATTGTTTTTAAACAATGATTTTCACTACATTTATAGCTTAGGGGACTAATAAGGTATAGGAGTAATCGTAGTGTAAACATGTATTAAACCGAGCGGAATTTATCCGAGAGAATAAGAATTTGTTCATCACTACTTCTTCAGCATCGGTAGAAAACGGATCTACGGCCAACATGGTATATCCAGGTCCTCCAATGCAAAAGCTGATCTTTAAATAATGAAGGAAAATAAATTGTTGGGACCGGTACAGTTCGAGGTAGTACTACGCAATCAAATCATAACTGCTGAAAAATACTGTTAGCAGCTAGACAGATTCCGTAAAAAAATCCAAATACAAGGCCCAAATTCACTAGAAGTAGCGGCATAATCTTTCAACATAAGAATACTCGCCCATACACATTGAGGTTTCAACAAAAATTTGTGGGATATTCTTCAACATCCATCATATTCTCCAGACCTTGCACACTCCGATTATCATTTGTTTCAGTCCAAAACTTTTTAGACCGGGAAAAATTCAACAATGACTATCAAATCAACAAAGAGTTTTACGAACAGGGGGATTGAAAAATTGAAAATTAAATAATAAATAGTTTTTAAACCATAAAGATTGCTTATAATATTTACCGACAGAACATTCTTGCCAACCTGATATTAACACCATGAGACTTGTAAGAAGCTTAGTCTTTCTAACACCATCATTTAAATAAGAAGTTACTCAATCTTTAATTAAAATTTTTGATGAGATAACAAATTTCAATTAGAAAAAATAAAACAAATTTTAATCATTTTTAATATGTTTATAATATCAATCCAAATATATATCTTCATAATTAAATCTTTCAAATAATCCAGATGTAATATTCTTAAACATTTTTTCAGCAATAGTATATGCAAATGGTGAAAATTCCTGCCATAATTCTCTCCAATTGTCATTAATTAAAGTATTCATAATATCACTAAGTTCCTTATTACCATTAAACAAATTTCCTAAATTTATTTGTAAGCTATAAGAAAATAATGAGAAAAAATAAAAGTAGTAGTATATACTAAAATAGGGTTATTAAAATTTATAATAATTGAAATTTTAATTGAAATTATTGTTATCTTACTTTTCCGGTTCCAAATGAATCTTAACTTTATCCATTTTTAAATAAGTCAAACCATCAGCTTTTTTATAAACTTTCGGTTTAAATCTAATTGCTAATTTACTATTCTTTATAATGTTTTTAAATCTTCCATCACCTTGAAATGGTAATACTAGAACTCTACCATTTGCTAAATAATTACCCTCAATCTCAAATCTTGGTATTGTACTGTATATTTCGAATTTACTTGTTGACGGATTTTTTGTGAAACCACTAAATACAAATTAAAATATTATAGTATATATTTTAAAATTAAAAATTAAATTATCTTTACACAGCCTGATCGACAACCAATGATGACATTCCAGTCACCACAATATCATTTAATTTCATTTTCAAATCAATTGCATAACCTGGTATATTTACTTCAAGAGTGCCCACAAAAAATGGATCAATCCTTGGTATATTCATATCTGGCCGGCCATTAGGAAATTTGGTTATTAACTCATTAGCTGTTTTAACAATACATTGATTATCTTCAGATCGACAAAGGGGTATATCAGGAGCTAATAATTTTTTACATCAATAGGTTATTAATTATGGAAAAAAATTTAATAGAAATAACTCACGTAATCTTTCACTATATATTATATTAATTCCGCAAATTAACAAAAAAGTATAAAACCAAATCATAATTGTTAATTATTCTACTTTCACAAAAGAAGCTCTAAAATATAACTATTGAAATTGTTAAAAGATTATCACTTTTTATATTCTAGAGAAGAATCGCAGAGCCAAAATTCTTCTAATTAATGCATAACTAGTTTTGTTAGTGGTTTATTATTTAAAAATGCCATATCATTATATTATTTTTAAACTATAAACCAATAACTTTCAAGTTTTTGCATTAATTCAATTTTGTTTCGTAAAAAATTAAAAATAAGCATTTAATAAGTTATTACGTTTTGAATTTCACTGCCATGAATATGAGCTTTTAAAATTGTAAGAAATATTAATCCTTATGATTGAACTCGCCTCGAAATTTGACGTGGAGTTTATAAACTACTCTAAACTAGAGGGTAACGAATGTACTCGCTTAGTCGAAGGTTATTTCGCAACGGCTAAAGCGAGACCGAGAACCAGTTCTATCGTACATAAAGATATGTTATAATTTTGCGCTATTTTTTTAAGTTAATCAAACTAGTTATTTATCATTTTTTGTTGAAAAATTAATTATACTTATTTTGTTAATTAATAAAATTTAAAATATTTGAGTATAGCTTAAAAAATTGCGAAGTTCTTTCAAAATACTTATTTCTAAAGGAGATTAATTTGACCATACATAATTCCATTATTTCCAATAATTTGCTTATAATGCAACACTTTTTTAGTTATCCACTTATTTAATACTAAATGCAAAGGAGTTTATCTTTATTTATAATTCATACTTATTAAATCTATATTGAAAAGAATATAAATATACTGAGAACTTAAAAATTATTCAATAAATTTATGTTTATAAGTAATATAAAGTTTATCTATTAATAAATAATAATAAACACTGTGTACATAATTATTCAGCTATTTATAAAATAAAAAAAGAAATTTAAATATGTAATTAATTAAAAATTTAATAATTTCAATCTAAATAAATGTCATCATAATTAAATCGTTCAAAAATTCCTGATGCTACATCTTGAATTATTTTTTCAGCAACTTCATATGTTGGTGTGGCAAATTCTCCCCATAATTCGCGCCAATTTTCATTTATTACAACATTAATTGTATCACTAATTTCTTTATTTCCTTTGAACAAATTTTCAAAATTCATATGTACACTGTAAAAAAAAATCCCATATTTTAATACAAAAGATGTATTGATTTTTAAACAGCTAAGTAGTACATCAGAATTATAACACAATTTAGAAAAATATTTTCAATTACCTTTTAGGTTCTAAACGAAATTTAATTTTATCCACTTTTAAATATGTTAAACCATCTGATTTTTTATATACATTTGGTTTAAATTTCAATGATCCTCTGATATCCTTAAGAATTATTTGAAATTTACCATCACCTTGAATTGGCATAACTAAAATTTTTCCATCTGCTTTATAATTTCCATTAAATTCTAATTTTGGTATATGTCCGTATAATTCAAATTTACTTGTCGATGGATCTTTTGTGAAACCACTAAATATAAGAAATTTTTTAATATGTTTTCCAATTAAATAAGTGAAAAATTGTAAAATATCATTAATATTTACACAGCTCTATCAAAAGCTAATTTGGATAATCCAATCACATTAACATTATTTAATTTCATTACTAAATTAATTGATTTTCCACCTGGAAAATTTAAATCAACATTTTCCACAAAAAATGGATCAATTGGTGGTACATTTAAATCTGGTCGACCATCAGGATAATTTTTTAACAAATCATTAGAAATTTTAATGATACAGGCAAGATCCTCAGATCGACAAAGTGGTATATTAGCGGCTGTTAATAAATATGTAATTTGTATTTCAATTGTTATGGATATTAATTTGGGTTTTATGAAATTACTTACGTAATTTTTCACAATTTATTTTGAGAATTGTAGAAAATATAACAAGACTAGTAAATAAATTCATAGCAATAAATTTATATGGAAATAATAAATTAATTAAATTTAATTCTAATAACTTTTTTGATTATTTAACAATAGATGTTCCAATATTAACAATTTTATGGCAACTGTCATGTTAGCTAAAAATTTATTACTTTTATAACATTAATAAAATTAAAAAAGTAAAACTCACTAAATGACAAACTAATTAATTTTGATTGTAGGGTTTATTATTTTTAAATATTAACTATTATGGAAAACAATAATTAAGTATTTTACTTGTAATAACAATTGAATATCTAATAGAAATATTAACAAATTTAATTTTCACTGAAAAATTTATGTCGCGTTTTTTGAAAACTTTTGAATATTGTCTTACAGTTTAATATTTGGACAATGGACCTGTATCGACAAATTAATTTCATAAAAAACACAAATATTTTTTTAAGAAAACATAATTTAATAAATTTCAGAATACATATATATATATAATCAATTTAAATATATATCTTCATAATTAAATCTTTCAAAAATTCCTGTAGTTATGTCCTTAATAATTTTTTCAGCAACAGTATATGCAGGTGGTGCAATTTCCGGCCACAATTCTCTCCAATTTTCATTGATTAATTTATTCATTGCTTTGCCAAGCTCTTCATTACCATTAAAAAGATTTCCAAAGTAAAATTGTACGCTATAAGAAAATAATGAAAAAATAATGAAATTGTAATTTTTATTAGATTATTTTTTATTTTACTGTTCCGGTTCCAAATGAATCTTGATTTTTTCCAAATTTAAATAAGTCAAACCATCTGCTTTCTTATAAGGTTTTGGTTTAAATCTAAACGCTAATTTACTATTCTTTAAAATGATTTTAAATCTTCCATCACCTATAAATGGTAATACTAGAACTTTACCATTTGCTGAATAATTACCATAAAATTCCAATCTTGGTATTGTACTGTAAACTTCGAATTTACTTGTTAATGGATCTTTTGTAAAACCACTAAATACAGATTTACCATAATTAATTATAGAAAATTTAAAATTTTAATATATTTACATAGCTTTATCGACCGTCATTGCTGACAATCCAATAATTAGTACATCATTTAATTTTACTTTTAAATCAATGGCATTACCGCCACGTAAATTTAAATCAACAGTTCTAATGAAAAACGGATCAATTGCTGGTATATTTAAATCAGCACGACCACCATAATATTTATGTATTAAATAATTAGAAACTTCTACTATACAATCATGATCTCCTGCTTCACATTTTGGTATATCAGCAGCTAATAATGATTGTTTTATAATTATTTTTGTTGTGAAATTTAATATACAATTTTTTTTTACTTACGTAATTTTTCACAATTAATTGTTAAAATTACACAACATATCACTAAACTATAAAAAATATTCATAATCATTGACTTTCTTTTCTTTTTCGTTGGTTTTTTAATTAGTATTTCGAAACTAGAACTTATTATTAACAAGAATTTAATAAAACTGCCTTATTTAGAAATAACACAGTCTCTTTTATAGTATAGAAAAAATTCTGTCCCTTTATAATGTAAATAATTAATACGTAAATAATTAAAATTCTATTTCAAATGTTTTCAAATAAAATTTATTTTAAACTTAACTGGTTTGATAACTTTAATTATATTGGAACAAAATTAGGTTCCGATTTTAGAATACCTGAATTAATCTGGTTTTCTTATGATATTTATTAAGCAGTTGAAATCATCATTCCAGATTTACGTGAGTATAAACTTTGTTATGGTATATGATTACATATTATTTTATAATTATCTCTTATGTTTGTAAACCCGTCATAAATATTTATTAGTTTTTTAAAACCATTAAAAAAACTGGAATACTTTTTCACTTTTTCGGGATTGAATAATTAAACTAAGATTTTGAAAATATCGATACTAAAAAAACAAACAGACAATTTTTTTTTGTAAATTTATCATTTATGTCAAAATTTGTAAAAAAAAAAAACATATACAATAAATAGTTTGACGTAATCTTAAAAATAGCTTATATTTTAATCTAAATAAAGTCCTTCATAATTAAAACGTTCATAAAGTCCTCTTGTTATTTCCCTTAATATATTCTCAGCAATAGTAAACATAGCTGGTGAAAATTCTTGCCATAAATCTTTCCAATTTTCATTCATTAGTGTATTCATTGTTTTACCAAGTTCTTCATTTCCATTAAAAAGATTTTCAAAATTCATTTGGACACTGTAATTACATTCAGAATAATTATATGTTTTAAAATTATCTGTACTTAAAATAATTTAGAAAAATATTTTGTTTTATGAAAAAATATATGTTGTATTAAGTAAATGAACTTTTAATAATTTTAAAGAGAAATTATTTTTATTAAACCTATTTTTGAATAAGGAGTCATTGTTATATAATTATTTTATCAAATTATAAATTGTGGATAATTATTTACCTACTAGGCTCTAAAAAAAATCTTAATTTATCCAATCTTAAATATGTAAGCCCATTTTTTTTATAAACACTTGGGTGAAATTTTAATGATCCTTTTGAATCCTTAAGAATCATTTTAAATTTACCATCACCTTTAAATGGTAAAACTAACACTCTACCATTTGCTTTATAATTTCCAGTAAATTCTAATTTAGGGACTTTTCCATACATTTCAAATTTACTTGTTTTTGGATCTCTTGAGAAACCACTAAATATAATAAAAAAAATTTTATTTTAATATTTTTTTTTAAAAAAAATATTAATTAATTTTTTTGGTAATATTTACACAGCTTTGTCGAAAACCAACGTTGAATATCCATATATATTAACATCATTAAATTTAATTTTTAAATCAATTGCATTACCTCCAGCTAAATTTAATTCAACATTTTTAATTAAAAAAGGATCAATTGGTGGTATATTTAAATCAGTACGACCATTTGCTAATTTTTTAAGAAAACTATTAGAAGTTTTAACAATACATCCAGCATCTTCATATTGACAAAGTTTTATATCTTCGGCTATTTAATTTATATTAAATAATTTTTAATTTCATTATCGATTTTATAATAATTTTGATTGTATAATAACTCACGTAATTTTTCACAATTTCTTGTATTAATTATTATACAAAATATCACAAAACTATGAATAAACTTCATGTTTTTTTTAAATATAAATGTCAAATATGATAAATATCTTTTGGTATAAATTTATTTATCCAAATTTTTGAACAACTGTTGAAAATTAACTAAAATCTACCCTTTTATACTCTCATTATTTAAAACATCTTACATATTTCAAGAAAATTAAAAAACTTAGGAAATAAAATTTACATTAAAAAGGAACCAGTTTAATTAGATTTACAAAAAAAAATAAAAATTCTATTTATTTATATAAAACTAAAATATAGTTTTGTCAAAATTTTGTAAAAAAATCTATCTAAAATATGGAAAAGTACAAATTAATGAATTCTAAAAGAATCTTTAAAATATTTATATAATTTTTTTTATTACCACAAAAACTAAATATTGTTTATCATAACAAAAAATAGTAAACAACTAATTTTTTTAAAACTTCAAATTTAAATTTTAAACAGTGGTGTATTTTGCATCAAATCAACCTGGCAATTAATTAACAATTAATTTTAGACCAGTGATTTGTATGAACATACTTTAAGTTTTTTTATAAAATATAAAATTAATTTCCTAGTATTTCCCGAGTTATTTTAGTGTTTCTATGCTCACTTATTGACGGTATCCAAAAATAAAGTCTTTTAAAAATTACATTTCCGACCTCATTAAAATTAAAATTAAAATTTCATTCCGAAATATGTATACACTGAAATTTAATTCTGAGAATATTAGCTATTTGGTAATCATTAAATTACGATAGAATTAAAAAAAAACATAACTAAGAATGTAAATACGTCACAGTTTAACCCTTCATCATTAAATTAATTGAATATTTTATTTCTCATTTTAATGTCCGTTTACATTATTTTTTTTATCTAATACTGGTTATAGTTTTTAGAAATAATTTAAAAATATAGATTTTCTAGTTTTTTCGTAAATGAAACTGCTATTTCGCTGATTTTATAACTGACCAGTTAAAATAAATGACAATTCTCTAATAGATTCTAATAAAAAAAAAATTGGCATTCAAATTTGATCCATAAATATAAATTTAAACATATTTAAATAGAATTTGGTTTAAATTTCCGTCTTGGATGACGCATTCGAGAATTTCAAATTTACTTAATACTTATTTATTACAACAGAATTTTAAATAATTTAAAATTTTCAAGTATATAATATTTACCTATTAGGTTCCAAATCAAATTTTATTTTGTCCATTTTCAAATATGTCAGACCATCAGCTTTCTTATAAACTATGGGTTTAAATTTAATTGATACTTTTGTATCCTTAAGAATCATTTTAAATTTACCATCACCTTGAAATGGTAAAACTAAGACTCTACCATTTGCTTTATAATTTCCAGTAAATTCTAATTTAGGAAAATTTCCATACAATTCAAATTTACTTGTTGCTGGATCTTTTGAGAAACCACTTAAATGAAAATTGGAATTACAAAGTTTTCTAACAAAGAAAATATAGAATTTTTAATATTTACACAGCTTTTTCAAGAACCAATTTTGACAATCCAATCACATTAATATTTTTTAAATTCATTTTTAAGTCAATTGCATTTCCTGATTGTAAATTTAAAACAGCATTATTTATGAAAAATGGATCAATTGATGGTATATTTAAATCTTGACGACCATCAGCAAATTTTCTTATCAAATCATTAGAAACTTTAACAATGCAATCAACATCTCCAGATCGGCAAAGTTGTATATCAGCAGCTAATTAATTTTATATTAATTAAATCTAATATATATTATTATTATTGATTTTATTAAATAACTCACGAAGTTTTTCACAATTTATTGCAATAAGACCCAAAAATATCACAAAAAAATAAATAAACTTCATTATTACTTTGCAAAACACAGGATTTAACTCAGTGACTTCTTAACCAATATTTTTGAAAAAGTGTTGAAATAAAACTATGATATTCTATTTTATAGCAAAATTATTTCTTAATTAATAAATGCCAAAAAAAAAATATTTAAATAAAAAAGTCTAGAATATATAAGTTTTTTTTATTATCAATTATTTTCAAGTTTTGCAGATTTTCCTAGTACGAAAATAATTTGTGCATCTATAATTTAAAACAGGGACCTTGGGAAAACGTTGTGAAAAAGTTGACATTTCGTTTGTTTCAGCAACCAAACAAGTATTTTATTATTTATTGAACCAGCTTCCTGTACAACTATATATCAATATTCTAATTTGTATAATCACAAAAATTCTTTGATACTAGTTTAAAAGAAAAATCATAATTTTTAATTTTTTGATAATGGCCCATTAAGTTGCCACATGATTGTCTTAAAAATTTTTATTGTTTACTAGTTTATAATTATTATTATTTAGTATAACTAACAAGGCACAATTTATAACAAGTCACAATTCAATTCATGTCACAATTTACTCATATTTCAAACTAGGATCGAATGATTCATTTTTCAGTGAAAAACGTTCAAAATAAATTAAACTTATTTATTTTTAAAACATTTTACTTTGACTATTTCACTGGACTGACCCTGAAAACATGCTAATTCTCTAAATAATTAATCAACTAAAATAATGTATTCCAAGTAAAACTGTAATTATTATTCTACCCTAAGTTCATACAATTTTCAAAATAAATTGTGCAAAAAAAAAAGAAAATCTAACATTATAATTATGTACTATGAATTTAAATAAATCTTATGATTTACAAAAGTTAAATTAAATATTACATAATTAAATTCTACAATTTTTTTCGTGATTTTTATTAATGTAATTAATTTTATTTTTCTGTTTATTATTTTTATGTAGAATTCCCAACCTCAACCATTGAACTACGAAGTGAGGCAGGTCTAGACTTTGCACCACTAGCATAAAATTTAATAATAAAAAAACTGAACTAAACAAATAAAATTTAAATTTGAAATTTTATTATCTAATAATATATATTCAATTTATATAAGATATATACTATGTTTAAAATTCCAAATATTATTAGCTTTCATGTTATTGTGTTTTAATTAATAAGTATTTGGAATTTAATTCGTACTTACCATTGAAAAGTATTCGTAAAACGACTATGTTAAAGTTAATGAAAATAAGCTATAAATTTCATGACTTTTGAACCGAAATTAAATTCGAAACAATTATATAATTCACAATCTAAAAAAATTCATCTTTCACTAAAAAGTTTCATCTCTCTAAAAACTCGTTTAATCTTAAAACATGAATTGGATTATTATGCCGTACTTTTCACTGTATCTTTTTTATTACTATTATTTTAGTTTGATACCTTGGCCTTTCCCAATAGCAGAAAATCGATTTAAATAAAAATCAAATAAACCAACTAGTTTTACTCGAATATTTATTAATATTTTTATTTTATCACAATAAAATTAATTAAATCATTTAATTAAACTAGAACAAAATCGATTTGGCAAAAATTGTAAATTAAACTTTTCTTTTTAAATTTTCATTTTATAAAAAAAAGAAGAAGTTTTTAATCGGTTTTATAAAAATCGTTATATGTAATTTTGTTAAATATTTCATCAAGAGTTGTTTTTAATACACTAGCCATAGCACTGTTAATATTTGGTGATAATTCTGTCCATACATCAGACCAATTTTCATTTAAAAATTGATTCATATTTTCACCTAATGCTTTATCACCATTAAATAAATTTTCTAAATGCATGGCTAATCTGTAATTTAAATTAATAATAACCATTTATTTATTTAACTAAATTAGTTATTTGTGAAATATAAAATTTTGTAATATGTTTAATTAAATTGATTATTGATTAATTAATTTAATGATTGAGTCAAAAACTTTCATATTATTTATCATAAATGTACTTACTTTTCTGGTTCCATTAATACTTTTATTTGTTTAACACCAATACGTGTTAGACCATTTTCATTTTTAACGGTTGGTTTAAATTTAATTGAAACTTTACAATTTGTCATAGTTATATATAAATGCACCTCCTGTATTGGTAATATTAATATACGACCATCTGTCATATATTGTCCTTTTAATTCTAATAATGGTACAGTAGCTTATATTTCAAATTTACTTGTTGATGGATCTGGACCAAAACCAACCACTCTATTAATAATTGCTTTAGGTATGTTGATGTATTTGATAAGCCAAATACATCAACATACATAAATTTTAAATCTAATTTTAATGAACTTGAATATGTAAATAATAAAATAATTAAATATAATTCTAATAACTTTTTTGATTATTTAACAATAGATGTTCCAATATTAACAATTTTATGGCAACTGTCATGTTAGCTGAAAATTTATTACTTTTATAACATTAATAAAATTAAAAAAGTAAAACTCACTAAATGACAAACTAATTAATTTTGATTGTAGGGTTTATTATTTTTAAATATTAACTATTATGGAAAACAATAATTAAGTATTTTACTTGTAATAACAATTGAATATCTAATAGAAATATTAACAAATTTAATTTTCACTGAAAAATTTATGTCGCGTTTTTTGAAAACTTTTGAATATTGTCTTACAGTATAATATTTGAACAATGGACCTGTATGGACAAATTTAATGTCATTAAAAAACAGAAATATTTTATTAAGAAAACACAATTTAATAAATTTCAGAATACATATATAATCAATTTAAATATATATCTTCATAATTAAATCTTCCAAAAATTGTTGTAGTAATATTCTTAACCAATTGTTCAGCAATAGTATATACAGGTGGTGCAATTACCGGCCACAATTGTCTCCAATTATCATTAAGTAATGTATTCATTGTTTTTCCAAGCTCTTCATTACCATTAAAAAGATTTCCAAAATACATTTGTACGCTATAAGAAAATAATGAAAAAATAAAATTGTAGTTTTTATTAGTTTATTTCTAAATGTACTGTTCCGGTTCCAAATGAGTCTTGACTTTATCTACTTTTAAATACGTCAAACCATCTGCTTTCTTATAAGCTTTTGGTTTAAACCTAAACGCTAATTTACTATTCTTTAAAATGATTTTAAATCTTCCATCACCTTGAAATGCGTAAATTTAATTGTTTATAAGCAATTGCATTAACTCTAGCTAAATTTAATTCAAATAATTTTATTAAAAATGGATCAATTGGTGGTATATTTAAATCAGTACGACCATTTGCTAATTTTTTGAGAAAACTATTAGAAGTTTTAACACTACATCCAATATCTTCATATTGACAAAGTTTTATATGTTCGACTATTTAATTTATATTAAATAATTTTTCATTTTATTATCGATTTTTTAATAATTTTGATTGAATAATAAATAACTCACGTAATTTTACACAATTTCTTGTAATAATTATTATACAAAATATCACAAACCCAGAGATGCGATGCGAACCCAAACCGGAATCGAACTCACTCCGGCTCACTGATTTTGTGAAATCCAAGCGGTTCGGGTTCAAAACAATTCTTTTTAATTTTAATACACAATTTTATACTTTTTTTTTTTAAAAAAAAACCACATATTACATGAGGTATAAAAAGTATTAACATATTAAATTCCCAAAATAGATCTAAAAATAATCCTTTAAAAACATTTTTAACCACATTTCTGTAGAATCTTTTATTAGTTAAATGAAATTTAGACGATCGGCGAGACGATCGTTTTTTTATCTTCATCGGTCTTTCTTAACTGTTTAAAATGAATTTTTCAAGAAAAATTAAGGATTTTTTTCAAGTTTAAATCAATTAAAAATAATATTTCACTATTTTGTTAATTTACATTTATTTTGAAAGTGTTTAAATTACTTAATGTTAAAAATATAATTACAATCCTATGCGATCTTTATATTTTAAGAAAGTTATGCAGTCAAGATATTTTTCACTATGTATTTTGTTAATACAAGAAACCTTTCAATAATTATGACTAATTTCTCCTTTTTCTTTGAAACTTGAACCCGAACCTAAACCGGAACCAATAAAAAATATTCTTTTGAACCTGAACTCGATCTCAAAATTTTTTGCATCCCTGCACAAACTTCATGTTTTTTTTTAAATTTAAATGTCAAATACGAATTTTGGAACAACTGTTGAAAATGAACTAAAATCAACCCTTTTATACTCTCACTATTTAAAACATTTTACATATTTAAAGAAAATTAAAAAAGTTAGTAAATAAAATTTACATTAAAAAGGAACCAGTTTAATTAGATTTAAAAAAAAAATAAAAATTCTATTTATTTATATAAAACTAAAATATAATTTTGTCAAAATTTTGAAAAGTACAAATTAATGAATTCTAAAAGAATCTTTAAAATATTTATATAATTTTTTTATTACCACAAAAACTAAATATTGTTTATCATAACAAAAAATAGTAAACAACTAATTTTTTTAAAACTTCAAATTTAAATTTTAAACAGTGGTGTATTTTGCATCAAATCAACCTGGCAATTAATTAACAATTAATTTTAGACCAGTGATTTGTATGAACATACTTTAAGTTTTTTTATAAAATATAAAATTAATTTCCTAGTATTTCCCGAGTTATTTTAGTGTTTCTATGCTCACTTATTGACGGTATCCAAAAATAAAGTCTTTTAAAAACTACATTTCCGACCTCATTAAAATTAAAATTAAAATTTCATTCCGAAATATGTATACACTGAAATTTAATTCTGAGAATATTAGCTATTTGGTAATCATTAAATTACCATAGAATTTAAAAAAAACATAACTAAGAATGTAAATACGTCACAGTTTAACCCTTCATCATTAAATTAATTGAATATTTTATTTCTCATTTTAATGTCCGTTTACATTATTTTTTTTATCTAATACTGGTTATAGTTTTTAGAAATAATTTAAAAATATAGATTTTCTAGTTTTTTCGTAAATGAAACTTCTATTTCGCTGATTTTATAACTGACCAGTTAAAATAAATGACAATTCTCTAATAGATTCTAAAAATTGGCACTAAAATTTGACTCATAAATATAAATTTAAAGATATTTTAAATAGAATTTGGATTTAATTTCAATTTTGGACGACGCGTTCGATAAGTTCAAGTTTACGTAATACTTATATATTGCATCAGAATTTTAAATAATTTAAAATTTTCAAGTATAATATTTACCTATTAGGTTCAAAATCAAATGCTATTTTGTCCACTTTTAAATATGTCAGACCATCAGCTTTCTTATAAACTTGAGGTGTAAATTTAATCGATCCTCTTGTGTCGTTAACAGTAATTTTAAATTGACCTTCACCTTGGAATTGTGAAATTAGAATTCTACCATTACCATTATAAGTACCATCAAATTCTAATTTAGGAAAATTTCCATACAATTCAAATTTACTTGTTGCTGGATCTTTTGAGAAACCACTTAAATGAAAATTGGAATTACAAAGTTTTCTAAAAAAGAAAATATAGAATTTTTAATATTTACACAGCTTTTTCAACAACCAATGTTGACAATCCAATCACATTAAAATTATTAAAATTAATTTTTAAGTCAATAATTCCTGATAGTAAATGTAAAACAGTACTATTTATGAAAAATGGATCAATTGATGGTATATATAAATCTTGACGACCATCAGCAAGTTTTTTTATCATATCATTAGAAACTTTAACAATGCAATCAACATCTCCAGATCGGCAAAGTTGTATATCAGCAGCTAATTAATTTTATATTAATTAAATCTAATATATATTATTATTATTGATTTTATTAAATAACTCACGAAGTTTTTCACAATTTATTGCAATAAGACCCAAAAATATCACAAAAAAATAAATAAACTTCATTATTAGTTTGCAAAAAAAAAAGGATTTAACTCAGTGACTTCTTAACCAATATTTTTGAAAAAGTGTTAAAATAAAACTAAGATTATTCTATTTTATAGCAAAATTCTTCTTTAATTAATAAAAAAAGTATTTAAATAAAAAAGTTACCAGTTGTTTTATAAGTTATTCTAGAATATAAAAGTTTCTTTTTATTACCAATTATTTTCAAGTTTTGCAGATTATTCTAGTATAAAAATAATTTGTGCATCTATAATTTAAAATAGGGACCTTGGGGAAACGTTGTGAAATAGTTGACATTTCGTTTGTTTCAGCAACCAAACAAGTATTTTATTATTTATTGAACCAGCTTCCTGTACAACTATATATCAATATTCTAATTTCTATAATCATGAAAATTCTTTGATACTGGTTTAAAAGAAAGTTATAATTTTTAATTTTCTGATAATTGGTCATTAAGTTGACACATGATTGTCTTAAAAGTTTTTATTGATTAGTAGTCTATAATTATTATTATTTAGTATAACTAACAAGTCGAAATGATAACAAGTAACAATTTAATTCATGTCATAAAATGTCATAAAATACAATTCTTTGTACAAGTCGCTCTAAATGAATCACTCATTACTGGAGTTTGGAGATTTAACAAATTACTCATATTTCATACTAGGATCTAATGATTCATTTTTCAGTGAAAAGTGTTCAAAATATTTTTTTTAAACATTTTATTTTGACTATTTCACCGAACTGACCCTGAAAACATGCTAATTCTCTAAATAATTAATTAGAATAGTAATTTAAATTAACAGCAAAATATTAAATTTATTATTACGTTTCAATATAAGAAATCTCTTACTTAATCAACTAACATAATGTATACCAAGTAAAACTGTAATTATTATTCTACCCTAAGTTAAATTTTAATAAATTATGCAAAAAAAAGAAAATCTAACATTATAATTATGTACTATGAATTTAAATAAATCTTATGATTTACAAAAGTTAAATTAAATATTACATAATTAAATTCTACAATTTTTTTCGTGATTTTTATTAATGTAATTAATTTTGTTTTTCTGTTTATTATTTTTATGTAGAATTCCCAACCTCAACCATTGAACTACGAAGTGAGGCAGGTCTAGACTTTGCACCACTAGCATAAAATTTAATAATAAAAAAACTGAACTAAACAAATAAAATTTAAATTTGAAATTTTATTATCTAATAATATATATTCAATTTATATAAGATATATACTATGTTTAAAATTCCAAATATTATTAGCTTTCATGTTATTGTGTTTTAATTAATAAGTATTTGGAATTTAATTCGTACTTACCATTGAACAGTATTCGTAAAACGACTATGTTAAAGTTAATGAAAATAAGCTATAAATTTCATTACAATTTTTAGTTCATTATTAGCAAAATGCAATGACTTTTGAACCAAAATTAATTTCGAAAGAATAATATAATTCACAATCTAAAAAGTTTCAGTTTTCACTAAAATGTTTCATCTTTCTAAAAACTCGTTTAATCTTAAATCATAAATATGTATATTATTCCATATTTTTGCTCTGTTTTTTTTGTTATTATTATTATTTTAGGTTGAAACCTTGGCCTTCCCCAATAACAGAAAATCGAAATAAATAAATTTTAAATAAAAATCAAATAAACCAACTAGTTTTACTCGAATATTTATTAATATTTTTATTTTATCACAATAAAATTAATTAAATCATTTAATTAAACTAGAACAAAATCGATTTGGCAAAAATTGTAAATTAAACTTTTCTTTTTAAATTTTCATTTTATAAAAAAAAGAAGAAGTTTTTAATCGGTTTTATAAAAATCGTTATATGTAATTTTGTTAAATATTTCATCAAGAGTTGTTTTTAATACACTAGCCATAGCACTGTTAATATTTGGTGATAATTCTGTCCATACATCAGACCAATTTTCATTTAAAAATTGATTCATATTTTCACCTAATGCTTTATCACCATTAAATAAATTTTCTAAATGCATGGCTAATCTGTAATTTAAATTAATAATAACCATTTATTTATTTAACTAAATTAGTTATTTGTGAAATTTAAAATTTTGTAATATGTTTAATTAAATTGATTATTGATTAATTAATTTAATGATTGAGTCAAAAACTTTCATATTATTTATCATAAATGTACTTACTTTTCTGGTTCCATTAATACTTTTATTTGTTTAACACCAATACGTGTTAGACCATTTTCATTTTTAACGGTTGGTTTAAATTTAATTGAAACTTTACAATTTGTCATAGTTATAAATGCACCTCCTTTACCCTGTATTGGTAATATTAATATACGACCATCTGTCATATATTGTCCTTTTAATTCTAATAATGGTACAGTAGCGTATATTTCAAATTTACTTGTTGATGGATCTGGACCAAAACCAACAACTCTATTAATAACTGCTTTTGATAAACCAAATACATCAACATTCATAAATTTTAAATCTAATGTTAACGAACTTGAACCACTTTTTGTATCAGATAAAATAACTTCTTTTAATAAATATGGTTCAATATTTGGCAATCCTAAATCTGCTTTACCATTAGGATTTTTTCTTAAAATTTCTTGTGTTACTTTAGCAATACATTCAACATCTTCAACTTTACATGGTATTATATCTGATGCTATAAATAGAATTTTTGATTTTTAAATTATAAATATGTATACATTATTTAAAATTTTAAATTAATTTCACTTACGAAGTGTAGCTGATGATTTTGTTATTAGTAAACAAGTAAATAAAAATAATGGTATTAACATACTAAAAACTTTTCTTTATAATATTGTACAATTTTTGTCAATTCGATTAAATAGTTTAGTTTGTACTAAAGAACGTCATAGAATCGGGACTTCTATTTATATTTCTTATAACTTTTTTTCCACATAGTTTTGCCCAAAAAAAATTAATTAATTTTTACTACTACAACAACTATTAAAATAAAGTAACTAGTTTTTTTCATATCATTTCCCTTCTTGTATCATCAAAAACCCAATTGGTTAAATTCGCTTTGATAAAAAAAATATGTATAGTTTAGTTTACCAATTTGTGTAAAATTTTGTTAGTTGAGAAAATGATCGCTGTGAGCTGTGATATAATTGTTATGTTTATTTTTAGATTTTTTCCAATTCAAGGTTTACTCCAAATATGTTTCAAATGGAACCAGAAATTGTGTTAGAAAAATTACTCTTGAACTGGTCAAATATAGTATCATAAAAAACAAGGTCAAATACTAATCAAATTAATCATAATATACTACATCAAATATAGTATCATAAAATACTACATTGGTCAAATAAAGTTCAAGTTTTCTGAATATAAATTCAAGTTTTCGTTGACTACACTATAGTCAAATTTCTCTACAGAAATTGAAATTTTTAACTGAAAAATTGAAGAATTAAAAGAAATTAACCAATCTTATATTAAACGGAATCTTGAATTATGATATCTCATTTAAAAATTAAATTATTTTTTGTTGTAAACATGAAAAACTTGCATTTAAAACATTTATTTTCTGATTTTTCGATATTTAATATAATTTTGGTTTTAATGCGGCATCAAGTCATGAATAAATAATTTAAAATATTAAAATACTTGTCCGATCTGCAATGCATATTAGGCGAGTTGTCATACTCGATAAACGAAACTGTCAACGGATAATATTGATAAAAAATTTTGATTATCTTTAAATTTGTATGATAATTTTTTTTTTTAAACATATTCACAAATCATCAGTGTAGCATTTTTGTAATATAAATACAATATTTATATTAAATGCTTATAAATTATCAAATAACTAGACAAGTATAATTTTTGGATTCCTAAACGGAACATTGAAAAATTTATCATAAGAACATACTTTTTAATGTACCACTTTTTAATCACTACTAAAAGATTAAAACAATATACTTTAATAGGTCAACGCAAATTTTAAATTTAAAAGGTGAAAAATAAATATAATATAAAAGTTAAGTACTTTATATGACAATTTCGTATTTATTACTTTAAATTGAAGTTAAAGGTTCTAAACAACTAAATTGTTATATTATTTGACCCGCTTAGCACAGAATTTATTACTTTCAAGATAGAACATAGAAAAGAAAACGTTTACAAATATATAGCACTGAACACATCTATTTTAATAAAATACTAGATCAGTAAATAAACTCAATAAAATTATCAAATATTTTAACAAACTCTCAATTTCATTTACAGCACCTACATACATTTTATAAAATGATTTATTATTATAAATTTTTTATTCACATTAATTTTAGAATATGTCATTAATTATTATAAAATAAGCTTAAAAAGTGAATTAAGAAAAAATAAATCAAATTATATTAATTAAACTTGACAAAAAGTAAATAAAAACCAGTTACAAAGTTTTATGAAAAAATTCAAGATTCACTTTTCATAAACATATATTACGAAATTATTAATAATTTTGATAAATGTGTTTCAATAAAATTGTATTACTGAAAGCATAAATGAATATCTTTTCTATTTTCCAACGGAATTAATGAATTAACACAAAAACAAAACATATTGATAATCAAAATTTATTCAAATCAAATAGTTTTTTATATTAATTATTTATACACGGAATTTACGCCAGACGACTGGTGGCGTTTACTACTAAAAAAAACGCTACATATTTAAAGGCCGGTAGTATTTATAATCTTATAAAATTTAAAATACATTTTTTGTTTAAATTTACACTAATTAATTTACCTCATAAATTATTTGATATAAATAAATAAAAACGTTAGACAAAAAAAAACCAAAAATATTAATGAAGAAGTCAGTGAACTAATGTGAAAAATATAAATGAATTATTAATTGTATTATTTCACCTTGAAATTATTTTTTTTCCAAATTTCCATCAATATTTATTATATTTTACACAAATTTGTAAGCTTGTACAGTCTGTTAATTTGTAAGCTTGTAAAGTATGTTCAGAGTAAACAATACAACAAATTAAACCTGAATGCGAGAATCGCCCATTATTTACTATAATTTTTTATTTCTAAATGTTAATCAATTCAGAAAAAATGCTCGTATTTGGTAACTATTAACCTTAATCTTGAATTGGTTTCTAAATTAAATATTTTTTAAATTTTTAACGAAAAGTATATATATTAATATATATTAATTTAAAATTGCATAATTTTAGGAGGTGTTTGAATATACTTTTAATATACAGCCTGTATTTTTTTAACTCAGTTCAGCAAATTTTTTATCCCTTCCTAAATTTATGTTTATGTTATGTTGGTCCACGTGATTAATTTATTAATTTCTATTGGCGACCAATAACATATTTAAAATTTTAATATCCACTCAAAATTAAAGGTAAAAAACTCAAGTATTTTGTAAAAATTTGTACATGATCAGAGTTAATATAGAAGTATTATCTTTGTTATGATCCATTAGATTTGGAAATATTGGACGGGTTGATCTACAGTTTTTTTTCTTAATTGCTTTTGAACTACACCAATACCTCGCTATACGGCCGCCCTTTTTACGGCTTTTCGCTATAACGGCCTACTTTAATTGCGGCAATTTTTCGATTTACGGCCCAAAATGTTTCGTTATACGGCCCAAAAAAAAAACAAATGGAGAAAAAAATATGTACATATTTTAATGCGTTGTCGCTGCAGTATATAATAGTCACATAAAAGTTAATATTCTCGTAAGTAGAAGTGTTTATATACATATTTGTTTGCGATTCGTTATACGGCTTTTCGCTTTGCGGCCAACTTTCCCGGAACGTATCTAGGCCGTAAAGCGAGGTATTGGTGTAGTCAATATGAATTAATAATTCAATCACGTGAGCTAATAAAATATAAATTTACATAAATTGCATAAATTTAGGAATTGATAAAAAAATGAGTGAAACTAATTAGTTTTCAGTGTAGGCTTTTAAATTGTTCCCTCATATCTCATAATTTTATGGAAAGTGTAATTTTAAAAACACTCATGAATTAAGTTAAAAAAAATAGACTGTAAGTAATTATTCTTAAAAATATTATTTTAAAGCGATAAAACCAGCTGACATTTAATTAAATTTTATTAAAATCACAACAGTTTTCTCCTTATGCCCAGTAAAGACAAGTAATTACTATTAATATTTTTTTTTAAATATATTTTGTAAATGTTAGTTAATCTAAATTAATTCTGTTTAACTGAGATAACCGAAAAATATTTTATTGGGAATTACCGACTCAATATTTACGGCAAGAGTATTTGAAATAATTCTTAGTAAATATTTGTCTATAATATTTTAGACAAATGTAGAAAAACGAATTTTAAATTTTTATTTAAAACAGAAACTTTTCAAAAATTTTGGAATTTGCATTATTCAAAAATTATTTTCACAAAATTTCTTTAAATATATAAAATTAATAGTGTTTTCATTACTATAAATGATTATTATAAATATAAACTTAATTAAAGTTGCGATAATTTATAATCACAAATTTACTCTTACAATTTATTATTTATAATATTCATAATTAATGGCATATTCTAAAATTAACACTAAAAAAATTTATAATAATAATTTATTTATAAAATGTATATGCGATTTGTAAATAAAATTAAGAGTTTGTGAAATTATTCAGTTTATCTACTGAATTACAAATTTACAATCATCACATAATTTGCTCATAAAAAAATATATAAAGCATTAATAGTAAGTTCTTATCTATAAAATATTTTTAATTAGGCTCACAGAAATACTACTACATACTATATATTCTCAAAACAAATTTTTTAAAGATTAACTCAAAAACTGCTAAGAAATATATATTTGTAAAATTATTTGTAATATGATTATTCCGTCAAAGGTTACCTACTCCAAGATATTACAATAAAAGAATATATTTTTAATTTTTTAATCAAATAAGAAATAAATTTAATTATTTTATAATAAAATTATATTATACGAATTTTTATTATCTTTACATTTTAATATTAGAATAAAAATATTTATTTATATTTACATATTTTTCATGTAATGACGTATTTAATGATGGTCCAGTGACATCAAAATAACAAAATATTATCATATTATAAATAAATTTTAATATTTCATTTTAAAAAAAATCAATATAAAAAAAAATCTTCAATAATTCATTTCAGATCACATCTAATAAATAAATTGTCCTTGAATATCCTTGAAATCATAAAATATTCTATACTCATATCTCATTAGAATTATTATCTTCAAGATTAAAAATTTGATAAAAAAATTTTTTTAAATTAATTGTTTTGAAAAATCTATATTTTTTTTGTTTACTATAAATTTTCCTACTTTAATTTTTATTTAATGTATATAAATATTAATTGTTGATGTTTATTTATTAAAATTACATAAACAAATTACGTTTTATAATCAGTTTAAAAAATTATTTATTTATTAAAATAATTTTAATAAATTAATAAATATAATCTAGTGTATACATATTTCATTAATTTTAAAATTCAACGTTCTCACTTATATATAACATTATTTCTTGTGAATATACTTGTATAATACAGATTTTTTAGGAAGTGATATATTTTTTTTTTAGTGAGTTCCAAGTTTGTCAGTGATCTAATCAAGCCGCAAAACTTCTTATCATTTACCCCGAAATAAGTAAAAAAAAAAAAAAAAAAAATTTGTTCGTACGAGGCTGTGTGTCTGTATAAGTTCTCAGAATATCATTGAAAATTCATCAAGAGATTTATCATAATCATAGTCGTTATTTTTTTTTTTTGTTTTAATTGATGCAAAAAAAGGCAAAAAAATACATTTGTTATATACACTGGAAAAAAATAATTAGTTATACAAAGTTTCATTAAATATGTTTTAATAAATTTGGTTTTTTTTGTGGACAACTTTTGTATATACACGTAATCCAATAATTTGTATAGAAAAAAAATTATGAAAATTTATATAACCAATTGACAATTACACGTAGCTCTCCTGTGGCTCTGTGATAACTTTCTCAACCATATATCAGATATATTTCTTGATATTAATATACTTAAAATAAACTTAGTTATGTTCCAAAAAGTAGTTAATTAAATAAAATTAATTTTTAAAAATGTTAATATCTATTCCAAAAAGTATTTTTACAATGGTAGTTAAAATAAGCAATTTTGTTTGCTGAATAAACCAATAATTTCTTTGAGTGCATAAATTTTTTAAATTATAATTCATCTCTCGTTTATTTTAAGTATTTCAATAAGTTTTCATTTTCTTTATATACCACATATTTAAGTTCTGACGTATAACGAATTCGTCTGAAATAATAATTATATATAGTTAATGAATAAACTATGTCGTTTCTTCTTATCAATAAACACAGTAGTACAGATATACAAGTCTAAAATTTCTTTTATTATTATGTATAGTACCACAGCCTATATAATTAATTATACAATTATAGTACATACTAATATTGTTGTCTCATATGCAAATTAAGGTGGGTTGCCTTTGTTTTTATTAGTTTTTAAAAATATACTGACATTGTCGTGGAAAAAAGGGACACTGTTCAATTCAAAATCATACTCGTATTTCGTAGACCCATGATATAGAAATTTGATTGTAAAAAATTGACAAGTTCAAGCTTTTACCCATTGCATATTAGTAATATTGCATACTTTAATATGCACTAAAACATAAGTTTACAAAAAAGTGAATTAATAATGTATTTCTTGATTGGAAGTTTCGAAAGATTTTGTTTATATAATTCATTAAAAAAATTATAAGTATTTATTTTCCATTTTTTTTTTATAAATTCTTGTTATTGTATGTGATCCAATTACTAAAATATAATGACATATACGTACATATATGTGTATATAGAATTTAAAATTTCGATAAGAAATCGAAATTGTATTTAAATTAAATCACATTTAATTTATAATATATTATTCTTGGTACATCCAGTAACCGAATTCAAATTAAATCAGAAGAGACGTTTTTTTTTTTTGGACTTTGTTTAAAAAAAATCATTTTCTACTTCACTCAAAATTTTTTTAGTGTAATATTAATCGTATTCCGGTTTGCATCGCGGCGATAAAATAATTTTTTTGCTGTCATAAAACGTTGAAACCAATTCACAATATCATTATTATTTTTTTATAAGTTACATTATTTAAATTTTTGTTTATAGTGAGATTCAATGCGCACATGTTTTTTTTTAATTAAAATTTAATTAATCACAAAAATTTAGTGTAATTGATTTGTAAAATTGATTAATAATTGCGTCATTTTATAAAAATTAATACATAATTCAAAAAATTAACAAAAAGTACTAAATTATTTTTAAAAAAAAGAAACAACATAAAAATGAAAAATTCAATGCTTTTATTGGTTGGTAAGTCAAAATTGTTATATGTAAAAAAATAAAATTTAAATTCTAAACTGCAATATCTATCTCGCAGACAATTCAGCAATGTATATATATATATATATATATATATATATATATATATATATATATATATATATATATATATATATATATATAAAGGTCAATAATTTTAATAATTTATTTTTATTGATTTAAAAGAGATACAATTGACCTCCATGAAAAAAGATATTATAAAAAAAGATAAAATGAATTTTTTATAAGTTTTTTAATTAATCATTTTATCTTTTTTTTGTACATATATATATATGTATTACATATTTATAATTTTAGTGATTCTATGTTTTACATTGATTCAATCAAAACCAATTGCTGATAATTCAAATACAAAGTGTGATCAATATTGTGATTTAACACTTGAACCAGTTTGTGGAACAGACGATAAAGGTGAAACAAGAACATTTAGTAGTAATTGTGTACTAAAATCAGAAAATTGTTTAAGAAATTTAAGTAAGTATAAAAATTATTATTTCATTCTAATTTTGATTCAATTAAATTACTTATTAATAGTTTTTAAAATATTTCTGATTTATGTAAAATTAAAAAAATCTATGTAAATCTATGATTTATGTAAATTAAAAAAATCTATGATTTATTCTATGATTTATGTAAATTAAAAATTATTTTATCGCCGCGATAATTGTAATTAAGATTAGAAATATTTTGATTCAATAACTTGGTAACATAAGCCACAAAAAAGGACTTAAATAATTCACGTCTAGCTCAATAAAAAAAAACTTTATATTTCTTAAAAATTATGCTTATGTTAATTAGAAGTAATTAACCATTTTGTCATTTTTCAACAATTTAAAATTCAACAATTTAAAATTCATTAAAATTATTTTAAATATTATTGATCTTATTGACATTATTGTCTGGAAATAAGTGTCGATACAGGAAATCAATAAAATTATATTGAAAAATTTCTGAATTAATTAATTTTTTTCCTTTTTCTTTTCGTAGTTCTAGCTAATTATAATATGACTCATAATTATAATATATGACTTATAAAGAAATAAGCACAAATTGCATAAAGTTTGATTATGAATTTAAAAAAATTGAATTTTAATTAATTTTTTTTTCTGTAGATTTATTTAATTAATTATATAATATAATATATTAAATAGCAAATAATAGAGCCAATAAGTCTACTAAAATAAATCACTATCTGTCTATTGAATTGAAAATATTATTTAGTTTATTCTGGTTTATATTTTAAATATAGTTCAAATAAAGAGTCATGGAAATTTAAAATTGATTATTTATTTTAAATCTTTTAAACTAAATGTATTAAGTGGCAAATTTTTTTGCAAAAAATTAAAGAAAGGTGTAGTAATATTTCTATTTGAAAACTATCCGCTTGTTCTTTTAGATTTTTCGACCAAATACGAATGTAATTATTAACAATGTAATGTTTAAGTTAGATGATTATATTTGCAATAATAAATACAGTGACAGAGTACATAATTTTGGTCATTACTTGAACATGAACCAGTCACAAACATATTTATTTATTTAGCTCAATATGTAATTAGTCAAACCACTAGGCTAATATAAAATTTGAAAAAAATATGAGTTTACCTTGTTTCAAAACTCACAAACTTTATGTTGAGTGATTTTTCGGAAATTGGAAAAAAAACTTAGTCTATTACTAATTTAAATTTGATATTTGGAAATGAATCTTATCTTTTTAAAAACTGAGTTTAAATAATTAAAGAATTTAAATAATTAAATACGACCTACTCATATTTAATTATTTAACAAAATTTGCGATTGATATTATAAAATTTAAACAAGCCACACGACTCTATATTTAATTAGCCACAGACCTCAGTGAACTTTTAAATAGCCACAGGACTTAGCAAATATGTAATTAGAAGAAATATTTAGTTATTTAACAAAATTACGACAAATTATTATAAAATTTAAATATTTTAGAAAAAATTGTAATTAAGTTATGACTGCTTAAGAAATTGTTTTTCAAATTTATTTTAATATCAGTAATCCTATTACTTAAAACTTTTTTCTTAGCTTAACAGCACCAATTAATTTGTCCATTTTATGTGCAAGCCATTATTAAGATTGCAAATTATTTTGGTTATTATGAGAAAAATTAATATCTTATTGCTTACGAAGTTTTGCCAAAACTACTGTAATTCAAGTATTTTAAACTACTCCTAATAATCATTTTACTATTAAAATATCAAAAAAACTTTTATTAAAATTTATAAATATTTTTAATTACAGGTTTCCAAAAAACAGCGGATGGACCTTGTCCTTGAAATTTATTATCTGAAAGGATATTATACTACTACTATATAAATATATAAGTTTATAATTATTAAGGTTTATTGAAATAAATTAAAAATACAAAAAAAAATTATATTTTAAGTATAGAAAATAATCAATTTTGATTAAAAGCATTTTTTAATAAATTAATGTAATGGTAAATTTTCTAAAAACAAAAAATGTGTGATAATTGAAAAATGTCGCCATAATTTTCAATAAAGAAAAAAAAAATTATTTAATTAAAAATAGATTTTTATTACTCTTTTTCTGATTATAAATAATTAAAAATAGATTATCATTTATTTTATGATATTCTTAAAATAGATCAATGTTTTAATTAATTAATCTTTACAGATTCTATTTCGTGTTTGTTCCTTATTTAAAATACGTGACTGTTTTGGTGTAATTAAAAGAAAATATGGTGAAATTAATATAGTATTTTTTTTTTTAATAATTCCATTAAAAATGTTATCAGCTAATAAAATATAATAAATTGCGATTTAAATGAATTATATATTTAATAAATTGTCAAACTGATAATTAAATAAACATAATAATATAAGGAATGAAAAAAAATGTGAATGAAACATAAATGATTTATTAAAATATGATCTTATGTACAATGATGTGCCTTTGCGTATTATCTAAATCGCGAGTAACTCGTGTATGACAATCTCTCTTCCGTCGTCTGTTTGATCACGATCAGAAATAGCATTCAAAAAAAAATTAATAAAAAAACAAAAAACGAAACATTTGATGTAGAAAAGTCATTTGTCCGGAATCAATGTCTATTTATTTTAAAAAAATTTTTTTTGGCCATTAAAACAGGAAAAGCAGATCAACGGAATAAGTAAAAAAATATCTTATCATTTTTCATTATATTTGTGACGCAGGTAATTTGTAGGACATATTTTTTTGTCTAACTATAAGTAACTAAGTATAAAAATTCATATTTCATTTCATTTCTTATAAGAAATTTCTTTATTCTATAAAAAACATTTACAAAATTTGACTATTATGATTACTTACTATAAATTTTAAAAGTTTCTACTACAAATAATAATAATTTTATTATATCTAATTCTTGATTTTCTTAGTTTCAGCGATATCCAATTTTCCCTTTTTACCAATATTATATTTTTCCAGTTTTTTATGATTCTCATCATTTTCATACTCTTCTTTAAACCTTTTACCGTCTTCTTCATTTTTATTATTAATATATGTGGCAGTTATTTTATCATGCTTATCTTCATTACCTCTATTCATATAATTACCTTTCTCACTTTCAATATGTTCATTTGCGTAAGATTCTCTAACTTTACCATGTTTCTTAAAATTACCCTCATGATCTAAATCATCATAAAATGTATGATCTTTAATATATTCATCTTTATGAAAAACATTATGATAACCTGTTGTTTTAGCACCTTTTTTATATTTCTTTTTCTCATCAAAATTTTCACCGTGTTCTTTTTCTATATTTGCTCGATGTAATCCATTCAAATTATTCTCATTATTATGTTTATCAGTTTTTTCCATATCTTTATCATATTCTGCAGTTTGTATTTTATTATGATAATTACCAGATTTTCCTTTTTCAAATTCCTCTAATGTATTATGATTTTCGGAAGATTTATGTCCACTTTTTGAATGGTATTCATCATCAAAAGAGCCATCACTTTCTTCTTCATACGTATCATAATTATTATTCTTTTTTGATTTA